>JARHVA010001065.1:110000-710000 GCA_037957365.1 Torreya grandis | reverse complement strand
TTCTTCTATGTGAAAAATAATTAAGACTTTATTCTTTAATCACATAAACATATGCATACATGATGTTTCAAATCAACTAAAATATCTTTCATATTGCATTTATTATTTTTCATGTTATCTTTCTCCTATATGAAATTATATTAACAAGTAAACCCATACACACATAGAGGATTTAGAACATAATCTAACCACTATGTTTTAAGTTTCAATGTCATATCTTATGTATAGGAAATAATCTCCTTATCATAATCATATCCATAAGGTTGATAGCTACTTTTACTCTAATTGAGTCCATGCTATCATTCCTCCATGAGATGAATCATCCTATAACACTATCACTAATCCCCCTACTTAGATTATTCACACTTCTTCCCTATAGGGTGTGCACCTACATGTTCAAAAAGAAACAACTAGGGTTTGCACTTGTGAAACTCTATGTGATCAATTTTCAATATGAGAAAGATAATTATAGGTTTAAAAAATCAAAATAAAATTTTATATGAAAATATTACAACATTAGAAAAAATAATTTTCATGACAAAGGCCTCTAAGGCACAATAGTGTATATCATGTTTATACATCTTCAATTAGTTAATTTGTGGTAAACAATGTTACATATCAGAACACAAAACCATAATAAATTACATCTACAACTAGTGATCTAAAAAGCATTCAAAGATCAAATAAGATCTCTAGTGAGATACTCAAGGACATGATTAAATATAAGTTAATCAACCTACCTCCTCTACACCCAATGAGGAGATATACATACTTTTGTGCATATCATAGAATGCATGGGCACCATATATATTATTCTTTAGGATTGAAAAGGAAAATATAATAGATAATGTATATAGATGAATCACATAATGACACATAATACACACAACATATAATGGAACATCTAATAATTCCAAAAGGGTCACATTACAAAATAGTAAAAAATGGTTACCAAAGCATAACTCAGAACAACAAAAGGTTCCAAAATCATAACCAGATCAAGAAACAATACAACAAGCATAGATAAATCAATCAATCTACCTCTCCAAAATGAGGCTCTACATTTAATATGGTATGGGTATTTTCAAAAGTATCTATAATAATATGATTATCATGATCAAGGTTTCAGAAATTAGTCCCAAGGCATCACTTCTCCTATTCTAATAGTTGATAATATTAGTCAACAAGGTTTGAGGTTTATTAAATATCCTAAGGCACATCAGTCATAGATATAATTTATCAAGTCAAAACATCTAGATACACAATAAATGTTATGGAAAGAGAAAGATCCTTAATTGAAAAGTCAAAATCATGCTTAGCCAACAAACAATCTCAAAACAAGTTTTTTAGCAAAAGAGCTTTCACAAAACCATATATCTACAACAAACATAGTTTCAAAGGGAAAAATCATAATAAATATACCAAAACACAATTTATAAAGGTCAAGTCCATATTATGAGGTAGTTCCCTCTATCATTATAGGTTATTATGATTTTTATGTTGAAAAATATTATAATTCTAATGAGGAACAATACTTAGATTCTTACTGCAACAACATTCAACTACAACATAGCAATCACACTGCATGAGAGATTATCATTCCTATTTTTAACATAGGTCATGGTGATAGTGAGTCTCTCATGAGACTCATTGGTTTCTATGGTTCCTATCCTTATACATACTTACTTCTCTCTCTCACTCCTTGTACATAGTTTATTTTCATATTATTGTACATAGCTCATACTCAGAAAACATAAAAACAATATAATATGTTGAAATACAAAAACGTTCAAATATTTCAAGAATATATTTTTAAAAAATTATAAGAATTGGTATGTTTAAATTTATATTAGTTTTCAGATATTTCATATTGATAGATATCCTAGTATAGTCATTTTTACCATACACATATGTTTCACTTGTTCTTGTTGAGTGCTTGTATATTCTAGATAGGAATCAGTCCACTACATTGATCCAGACTATCTATCATCTACCCATTGGGGGAATTTATATTTATATATGTTTATATATTTTATATATCTACCCATTGGGGGCATCTCTTACACAATTTATATAAACAAGTTTTATATTTTCATACTATACATTCTAGTTATGCTTTGATTTATCTTGACATTGATCATTGCTATTCATTTCTCAAATTTCTTGCTAACTATCACTAGTTAGCCTCAGTATATATGCATCCTAGCATTTAAATAGATTTTTATTACACAATTATAAATGCTTTCATTTTTAGCTCCTCAATTAGACTTGATTGTGTTTCGTATGCTTATTACATCTTCAATGGCATTTGAATATGCCATTGTTCCTTGGTTTCTATGCCACTTCTTTGTTTGTATGTCTTATACATGTGCCCATGCTCCTTGTGTGTTTTATTTCATGAATTTATATGTGGGAATTTTAACATGTCTTTCTCCATGGCTCTATGCCAAATTGCTTATTTTTTGTGTATGTGGACATTTGAACATGTCCTTGTAAGTCTTCATTCTTATATTTAGTGACATGTGCCCATGTCCCTTGTATCATGGCCCCTTGGCCTAATTTTTTCATGACTCATGTGATTTTATGTTTTCTTATTTTTATGATTCTACACCATGACACTTGTATTTTATTATTACACACACACAATAATTTTAAATGCCATGAGAACTCTCATGCATCTACCTTTCCTACTTGGGAGCCTTGATGGACATCATGCCCCAGCCCAATAAGTAGTTAATTAGATTTTAATAATGTTATAAATTATTTATATCTATCTTGAAACCCTTTAATAATTATATATTACAACATACATCTTACATTTATTACTATTGCTTAGATACATTTACATTCTGATGTTATGTTTGTAATTTATATTGGAATATCATGCTCTGGCTAACACATTTTATAGAGATACTTATTTAGATGGTATTTCTTCCATAGATTTCACAACTAACCTCAAAAGAGGGGGTATTTACAAGGGTTATCATAGAGATTAGGCTCCTATTTTGATTTTCACAAATATATTTCAACACAGAGGCTCAGTTACAAGGATCAGATTTAGGGTAGACACATAATAAAATAGAGGTTCAGTAGTCAATATAGACCACACAAAGATCAAACTAGGTATTCATTAAAACCCATATTAGGACACTAGAACCACTAGGATCTAATATCCACTATAGGGTGCTATTGTCTAGTAGCCTTAGGTTCAATATAGTTTAAATCATTCAAACCAGTACACTAGGTATAATATAGATTTGTATAGATATAGTTACATGTTTGGTACTTATGTTTAGATTTAGCTCAAATTTACTCATTTTAGTTTAGATTCATACTATTTACTTAGATTTTGGGGCATATTGTGTGGTATGATAACTCATACATTCATATTAGTTACATAGATTCATCTATTACATATTTGATTCAGATTCAATATACTCAGATACTAGATTGGGGGCATTTACATGACACATAGTTTCTATATACTTAGCTTCAGACAAGTTGATTATATGGAATGGAAAACTCCTTGTCATTATCTACACTATATATACTTGTTATCACATTCAAAGTTATCACCAAATTCATGCCTTCATCTACACTGGTTGGCATTAGTGAGTGGCCCAAAGATGCCTAATATACCCGAGTGGCTATAGAGCTGAATACATAGTTAAATTACTTAGTTAGATACTTTCAAAACTTTGTGAAGTAAAATTATAGATGTATCTACTTCACACAAGGGAAATGATGTATTTATGGCCTACTTGAGTTCTTGAGCCACCTATATAAGAGGGTTTGGCACACTTATAGTCTTATCAAAGCTATTCATAGAGATTAAGAACCACCAAGAAGGGGTGGGTAATGATGGAGTCAAAACCATATTGAGTTTTTGAACCACCCATATGAGGGTTGAGAAATCCATCAAATCAGTTCTATTTATTAAATGATATTATCATTATGCACTTTCACACACATAAGTTCATGCATTGGTTTACATACCCAATAAGGTGTATTCATTCCTTTCCTCTCTCTTTACTCATTTATTTAGTTTCAACATAGTATTTTTATTTTGATTATATCATTAGTAAGGACTAATTTTAACATGTTTCATTATAGGATATTGTTTTGGATCATGTTTTACATACGTAGACCTAGATTCACATATTCAAACTTAGTTACATGGGATTCACTTCCAAGGTAAGTCTAGTATAATTATTTTTAATTTATACTAGTCATTTTTATTTAATGTATTACCCAAATAAATGGGGGGAAAATGTAATCACCTAAAAGTGGTATTTGGATACTAAGAGTGTCGCTTGAGTTACCCTATCCCTAGTCTTGCCATAGACCTATTCTAGAGACTTATATTTGCATTTCTATCCATTCACTAGACCACAATTACCTACATGTAATCAAGACACAACCCATAAACTATCACCTTTAACCCCAATCCAAATTTCTTAGTAGTCTACCAAGAATACATTAATACTGCATTTGGGACACTACAACCACATGGTGCTAGTGTCCCCAACTAGGTGCTACTATTATTAGCCCTAAATCTTCCCAATAGATACTTTTTTAAATGTGTGACATGGCTAAGGTATACCTAAGCTTATTTTATTATCCACATAAGAAATAGAACCCTATAAATACAATTCTAATTCACCTCTATTCACTAGATGGGAAATAGATGCAAAAACTATTCAAACTAAGGACAAAGTGTGAAATATCAAGGCACGCTATCCCTATTCTACCTTATGTTTTGCATACTACCATATATATTAACCCTAAGTTGAGTTTTAAAGCATTCAAAAGCTCAAGCACATTTAAGGCATCCAAGACCACTCTCATTTTGGCATTCACTTGCACATACATCAATCACTAGGTTGGAGAACTAAAGCGGACTTGATCCCTCTTCAGAGTATTTATATGTAGTCAACTCTCTACACAACAAGATGTTGAGGATGTCCAATCCATCCTACTAACACACTCAATTATTTCTCATATCACACTTGAAAATAAAACTAAGGTTTACACATCAAATCAAGATATTTAGGTACAATACATTGTTATAGGCTTTGATCACACATGAACAAAACATACAGACACATTCACATGCACTCCATGAAAATAAAAACAATCATATAAAGGGGACATTAACACCACATTAAGGACACTATACATGGATGCTAATACTATACAAATTAGGATCTGCTGTCTAGTGAATATATGAATATCTAAATGCTATTTTTGACACTCATAACTACTTATATCTCAATTTTCAAAACTAAGATCATCTATGATAATCTATTTTTAGCTAAGTCTATATTTATCCCTATTTATTGTTATTTATAGAAATTCAAAATAATTCAAATGTCATAATAGATTAGTAGTTTAAGTATTGCAATGTATTTAACTAATTTAGGTATCTCAACCCCTTAACCAAACATAGGTAATTACACTTGTAAAATCCTCAAATGTTAACTCATCATACTTATAAGGGCTTGAATGAACACCATGAGAAAAAGGAGTTAGTGGGGTAGGATTGATGTGACCTCAACACCCCACTAAATTGATGGTTTCCTATATACAAATACTTCAAAAGGGAATTAATCTTGATGTGGTTATCACAATCTAATTGTTAGTGCAAAGTACACGTGAATGCTAGAATGTCTAAGTGTGAATGCATGAGAGGATGGCTTAGAGGCCACTTTAGATCTATATACCTATGTTAGGGATGTATTATTGAATGTATGGGATGAATCAATATAATATTGAAATAATTGGGAGCTTTTCCTCAATGTGAATTAGTACTTTTGTGATTCTTTGTGATAATGTCCACCTAGGGTGTAAGAGTGTGAGAGTATTGTTTTGATAAAAATGACTTGGGAGGGTGACTTAATAAAAGGTATAGGCCAACCTTAATATTTTTAGGTAGGTGTAAATTAATTTTTTAAAGGGTGTGGAGACCTAAATCACTAATGAATTATGCCATTATGGGTCTCATGTGGTGTTATATAGGCCTAGATGTTATTTGTGACTATCATGTCACTAAAAGTGGATCAAAAGGGCCCCAAAGATGGGATAAGTGATAAGGTAAAATGACCTAAAGTGGAAATCGAAGGCACGAATGATTAATTTTAATAACAAAAATGTGTAACATTACAATAAAAGGATGAAAACCATAAGGTAGCATGTAGGTGTGAGAGAATGGTAGGTTTGGACCTTGTTTATGCACTCAAGTCATGAGTGGAAAATGTGTGTCAATATTGCCATTACTAAGTAATTAATACTAGATTTTAGTATGCACAATTGCAACCACTTGTATATAAGATAAGCTATAGGATTTTATATCCTTATTTGGTTTATTATACCATATATGATCATGCCCTATAAAAATCTTATGTACACCATAGCCAATATATAAATCATGAATGTTTATTAAATAAATTTATAGTGAAGAACATATTTCACATTATATGTAGAACACAATATTTACCAGCTATAAGCAAGGTCTATTTTAAATTTATATAAATATTGGTCAATAGTAACTTCCACAAAAAGTTAGGTTAAGATACTTCAATGCTCATAGATGGTTCTCATTATAAGATTACCACTTAGTACATATTTCAACTCAAGAAACAATTAATCATAGCCTGAATTAAAAAACCCATTTTTATTCATTTATAATGAGACACTAATCATATGTGGTGATAGATGATACATTTATCATATATTAAACTAATCCTTTTTCAAACTATAACCAGTGGACCTTTCAATTCAAGATGCAAACTATTACAATTTTTATTTATGAAGTATAATTAATGAACTATTTCTTAAAGGATAAAGGAAAGAAGCACACACCCAAATTAAATGGGGATTCATATTCATGTGCTATTAAGCATCAATGTGCATCCACACCTAAAAAATCAAAACATATAAAAGCTAAAAACAAAAAAGAGGTTTAAGATAAGTATTATTTTATCTTGTCTATTAATAATGCAGTACAAGTAATAAAGAATATGAATAAAAGGCTCTAGTTTGATCTTCTTCTTCAAATATAAAGCCATATTATTATTTTTTACATATATATAAGGGTTTTTATTCCAACCAAATCCTCTCATATATATAATGGGTATAACCTAATAACAGGTACAAATATATTTTCTTAAAATTGCAAACATTTAATTATATGCCTTGCATGGCCGTGTCTAAAACAAGATGGAAAATCCTTGGAATAGACTACATGATTAAATCAATACCTTTAATTCAACATCCACACATTTATCATGCAAAATAGTCTCATTATATTAACTATAATAACTGATATCTACATGTATATGTTGTTTGGCCCAAAATATGGCCCTAAAACACTTATGATATTAAATGTTAAGAGTGAACTTTGGGACAATAAGGGATTTTCATCCCCCATTTTAGGATCAAAAATAGTTAAATCCATGGCACAAATATAGGTATTGGGATACATAATATATATTGATTAAAATGATTCTCTGAGAGGTGAAGTTCTACTACCAAGGGTCTACTACTCAGCCTGACAAAAAGGTTCTAGTGTTTACCTGGTTTAATCAATACCAATTGTAAACACTACTAGGTTTCACTTCATCAATTTATTAATAAATGGTATGGACTTATTCAGATATTAAAATAAACATAAAAGGGGTGTGTAAGGTAGGGTGGAAAAAGATGTTTCTTGGCTTGAGTGGATGTTAATGCCTCAAGAACTGAGCTATGTGCCCAATCATAGTTACACCACTATGCGTCAAGTTTGACAAGGGGCTTAAACTCATCTTCACACAAGGAAATAGTCTAAGGAAAAGGAATGTGAGTTGTAAATTTATGAAATCTCCACTAAATATAAACATATATCTGAGACTATAGTAAATTACACACAAAATCTCAACAAATGATATGTTGCTTCAAGCACATAGATTATGAGTGTTGTAAAGTAAACACGAATAATTCATAAATATATTAGAATAAAAAAAACACATTATAAATATTGCATTAATTATTGGTGAAAAATCACATTATCAATTATCTACATAATAATTCAATCAAAATTGGAAAATAATAGACCACATTCATAGACAAATAAACCTATTGGTCTAAACTAGGAAATTTGCATTCATTTTAACATAGTTTGTTTACATAAAAAATGATGACCTTTACAAAGATAAAATAATATATAATAGATAAATAATGATGGGTTTCACCCCCAATTAACATTAAATTTTAATCATTGGACATGATTTCCACCCAAAGCTGTTACAACTACAATGATTCAAAAATAGAAGATTCCTCACTCCCCAAAATATGCCTAGGGCCTAGTCAAGTGATATTCTAAGGAGATAGAGAAGAACCACCTCAAATATATTTAGGTTTCACCTCCTTGGATGATATTTTAGATGCCACTAATTTTAATTACCTATCCATCTTGGCCAAGTTCATGGGAGGATATTAAAAGAACACCTCAAATTGGGTTAGTAGTCATTGGTGCATTTGGAGTGGGGCATTGAGGGAGACTTTCACCTTTAACACCTAGATGATACTTCTCATGGATTGGGTCAAAATATATAGAATAAACCTAGATAAAACCTTATTATCATTTTTTAACTCACCTAATGTGAGTTAAAATTTTATTTGGTGGTTCAATCTACCCATTCATTTACCAATCTGGCATTAACATAGGAATTTAAAATATAGACTCCCCACATAGATTTAAAGGTTGTGATGAGACATTGTAAATTATCCAATCAGGACCCATTTTACCATTTAGTTAATGTGATAAGTATGGTATGTACAAAACTACCTTGTATATATGGAATCCTATGTGGATATAAGTTACACCATATATCCATTTATAGTTAGTTTTGTTTGTAACAGATGCAACCTAAGCACAACTGGGTGTCACAATCTTACTATTTTGAGTTCTACATTTGGCCACATGGAGTAGTGAGGTGAAATGTGGCATCCTCTAATTGAATTTTTAATTTTATTTTTCCTCATTATAATTAAAGTAGGGCATACCAAGACTTTTATGCCAATTTTTTTGGAAGTTACATATGACACTTCCCCATTTGGTCAGGATCCCTAGGATTTGGCATCTTTAATATGTCTAGGAGACTGACACATCTAAAAAGTTACACATGAAAATTACTCATTCATTAGGATATCCTATTATATAACACCTCTAATGGTTTTGATAGATTAGTATATCTGATAGGTTCCACATGGTGCTTCCTCATTCATTAGGCTCTCTTAGGATATGCCATCTCTAACAAAATTGGTAGATTGACACATACGATAGGTTCCACATGGTACTTCCTCATTCATTGGGATCTCTTATTATATGATATCTCTGATAGGTCTAGGAGACTAACACATCTAATAGGTTCCACATGGTACTTCCTCATTTTTTGGGCTCTCTTGGGATTTAACATATCTGATAGGTATGGGAGACTAACAAATTTAATAGGTTCCACATGGTGCTTACTAATTCATAGGGATATCCAAGGATATAACATCTTTGATAGGTCAAAAAAATTGAAAAATATGATAAGTTACACATGGAACTTCCTCATTTATCAAGCTCTTTTGGGATCTAACATCTTTGATAGGTCTAGGAGAATGACACATATAACAAGTTTCACATGCTACTTCTTCATTTATTGGGTTCTCCCAAGATATGAAATCTCTAATAGGTTTGGGATACTAATAAATATAATAATTTCCACATGGAACTTACTAATTCATTGGGATATCCTAGGATTTGAAATATCTAATAGGTTTGGGAGACTAACACATCTGACAAGTTTTTCATGGTACTTCCTCATTCATCATGCTCTCCTATGAGACTTCATGAAAATTGACTAAGTTAAAAGAAAGACATAATAAATTAAAAGATCACCTGTATATAATTAAAGATTTATGAAATGTTGAGTAATATTGTAGAAGACTGGTAATCTAGGAAAACTAACATGAATCCAAATCTATGAAAAAACATAGTTAGTGAAATATAATATTTGAAGTACAAAAAACCTTTGTTATTTTTAGAACATAGTAAGGAGTAGATTGTATTTAGACTTGAAAGACTACATAGAATTTTAATAAATACCAACTCATCATTATAAACATTTTTAAATGTTTAATAATCTGAGGTGGGATATAGGTTTGAGGACTCTCAATGTCTGAGGATGACTAGAAAGAAATTGAAACTTTGGGAAAGCTTCAAGTTGAGAAATTTCAAATGGGTCCCCCACTTCTTTGAAGAAGGGAGAAGTGTTGGCCATAATAAATGGTGACTTTATGGGGAAAACATTTCCCTAACATTTATAATGTAGAATATGATCATACAATATTAAACATAGAGATAAACTGCCTAATATACTTTGAGTATGTAAATCACTCAATTCTATTTGAACAAGTAACATACTAGGCTCTAACTCTTTTTGAGGCCACTTCATTCATTAATGTTGTATTATTTTTTATCTAATGGATTACTTTAGTAAGATTAGGTACATATAGTATATTAGAAGGACTTATGAAAGGTTATGCATTTCACAAAATTTTGGCTAAGGAGGGAGGGCTTGAGAATTGATTTGCTGCTAGCTAGCCATCTATATCCCTAACAAATATAATTTTGGTCTAACTCAAGGCCATGATCCATTGCCAGTCATGATAGAAATCCTATGATGGATGTTTCAAAAATCAACCTTTATAAGGAAGAAACTTAATATATATATTTTGGAATTTAGACTTCCTTTGATTTGATATTTAATGTTTGATCTATGAGGGTTGGAGACCTATGTATCCAAGGTTGATGGTAGTCTTAGTAGGCTTCCAATATCTAGATGATTGTTCACTTATTCAACTATTAATCATCCTTGTTATTTTATTTTAAAGTGCTTGTGATGGATTTGGATAGATTAGAGATTTTCTTAATTCACTTATTTAGTGTTAAATCAATTAATCTTAATTCTCCTAGTGCTTCTTATAGAGCTACCTTATTTATCACTATGTTCAATATTAGAGATTCACATTCTATTTTTTAATTTTAGAAAAAATTTAATTATTTAATCATATTTTAGAGTAGTCATCACTTTACTTGAGCTTAGCTCCTCCTTATGAACCATTAGGGTAATGCATACCCTCTTAGGAGGGAGACTTGGGATCAATACTATGGCAAGGTTGGAAAAAAACACATGGCACCAAGACACACAAAATGAAGAATAAAACAAGATTGAAAAACAAGCACACAAATAAAAAAACACACACAATAAAAGAAAACTAACCTAAGCCTAAAATAATATATACATTACATCCTTCATGTCAATGTTATTATAATATAGTATTATAAGGGACAATATAAATTAGTGATTTAGGAATTGTCCATTCATAGGAAGTAAGAGGTTATTTCCTTTGAGGTCCTTAAGGTGGAACACATTTTGTCCAAGTAATTATTAGATATGATATGGGCCAATCCATAATAGGTCAAACTTGGAGTGTTGGACCTTATTTTCATGGGATTTATCCCACAGTAATACTAAGTCAAAAATACTTAAGGATTTCACTTTCACTCTTTTGTTAAACCATATTTCAACTATGCCTTGGTGTTTGCTAAAATTATGGAGGGCCTCCTCTTGGGCATCTTCTAGTTGTATAATATCTAATAGTCTTGAGTATACCTTTTTTATGCTTTCCATATAATCTTTCATAAAATTATAGGTAAGAAATCTAAGGGTAATTAAGAAGATAGGCTCTAACCCATACACCAGTAGGAATTATGAACTTTTGAGGGCATGTTTATACTAGGTGAAATCAACCAAAATGGTATGGTTTAGTAATGAGTTCCATTCTTGAGGCTTCCTTTTAGTGGATTTATTGATTGCATTGATCAATTTATTATTTTTATATTCTACTAAAAATTCCATTATGGTTAGTAGTTATATGAGAATCTCAGTGTAACTCCATGCTCATATTCCCACTTGGTAAACTCTAAATATTGGGATGCAGGTCCATTGTCATAGACTAGTGAGATTGTTGTACCAAATCAAGTGATTACATCTTCTTCTATAAATTTGATCACCTCCTTGGTGGTACTATTATTGGTGACCATTTCATTGGTGCAACTTATGCTATAGTCAGTGTCCATGAGCATGAATATGTGGCTGATTGAGGAGTTTGGATTGATAATTCCTAAGAAATTAAGGCCCCACTATGCAAATAATTTTTCTTTAATAACAGGTTATAATGACATTACAACATGATCCTATAATTTGGAAAAGGCTTGGCACTAGTAACATGAGTGTACATGGGTATGCACATCCTAGAATATATTTTTCCGATAATAGCCTACTTACATGATTTTGTATGTCATTGCATTCTCAGAGGGATGGCCACTACCTAACTTCTCATTGAAACTAGTCATAACATCCTTGGCTTCTTCCTTAGATAGGCACTTAAAATAGATGCCTTTGTAATTAGCTATATAAAGGACCCCTTTCTTCAGCATGTAATGAGTTATTTTCATCTTGGGGTCCCTATTCTCGGTCTGGTTTAGTTAGGGAGTAGATTTAGATAGAGAAGGTAGTGGTGATTAGAGCATACCAATCTTGATGAAGTACTTATTCTTGGTCCATGTGATGTAATTTTATATGGGGATAAATCTCTATGGTTAACTTAATCATACCCTAGCCTTAAATAATCTTAATATTTATGATATCTAGAACATAATCTTGTAACATGGCCATCCACTAGCCTCTATGCTCTCCTAACTCATTCTACCTGAGAATAAGTTTTACTGCTAGGTTTGAGAAAATGGATTACATGATATTATTAAGAATATAATGCCTAAATTTATTCAACATGTTTATTAGGGAATAATTATGTTTGTCAATGGTAGAATAATTTAACTTTGCATATTTAAGGTTTATGCTCATGAAAATAATTAGGTGTTCTTCTCCATTCTAGTTCTAAGTGAAGACTGTGGCAATGGTATGCTCATAAGCAAAAGAGTAAAGGTAGAAGTCCTTGGTGTAGTATAGGATTATCATAATTTGTGCTTATATGATAACCTATTTTATCTCTTAGAAATAATTCTTGGCTTTAGTTTTTCATTCCACTTTAACTTCATATTTTAGCATCACATTCAAAGGTTTAACAATCTCAACGAATCTAAAAATAAATTTGTGCATGAAATTAATTTTACCAAACAAAGATTTTAATTCATTTTTACTATTTGGGAGAGGTATCATATAAATAACATCAACACATTTAGGTTCAATATATATACCTTACTTCATGATAATGTGACCAATAATCTTACCTTTAATAACACTAAGCACACTTTTTTTAGGTTTAAGGAGATATCATACCTTCTACATCTCTCGAATATCTGTTACATGTGATGAATGTGATCTGACATATATTTTGAGAATACAATAAAGTCATCCATATAGATAAAAATGAATTTCCATATTAAACATTCAAATGTTAAATCCATGACTCTCTATAACGTGGATCCTACATTAATCAATCCAAATGACATCCTTTTATAGGTGAAAGTTCCCCACTTCATTATGAATGTAGTCTTGGTTTTATCTTCTAGGTTGATGAGAACTTGGTTATATTCTAAGAATCTATTCAAAAGGGACACGATCTCAAATCTACCCACCATTATAATCCCTTCATCCAAGAAGGGTAATAGGTAATTATGTTTATCAAATGCTTGATTCAAATTTTATAAGTCCACATAATATAAATTATCCATTTTTCTTATGAACAAGTACCAAATTGTCTACCCAAGTAGAGTGGTAGACTATAAAAATGATTCATACAAATAAGATCTTGTGAACATATTTATCCATAAGTGGTTCTATAATTAGGTTGATGAGTCTCTATCTTTATTTAAAAGGTTTATGATTTAGTTTGAGGGGGAAAACATGGGTTATTACACTCGATCAAATATCTGAAGATCTCCATAGGCCCAGATAGTTACATCTTTATATCTTAACCAAAATCCTATAATTTATTTAATATATTCCAATGTAAAATCAAGGATAATTTTAATAGTTTAGAGATGGTTATGGGACCCAATATCAATAGTTTTTAAATTCATGTCTTGGTACCTTGGGTTATTGAATGGGTGTTCATACTTATCGAGGTTGAAAACTTTCTCAAAGGAGATCATGCATTTTGGGATTTAGTTTTATCTAAGGATCATTATGTCATCCTAGTCATAATTTTTATCTCTTAGATCATCCCTTTCCTTCTCATTAATGATCTAAGATTAAAAAATTAAGGTATTTATGAGGAATTCTAGGGTATGATGTTCATCTTTGAATACTTGGCAGTTTTTAACTTTATATAGGATAAAGGGGAAAAATATTAACTTGATAGATAACTCTTATAGTCCTATGTTATCTAGAGGTGATATATTCACAACATAAGTTACCAATGAATTGACCATTTAGTTTTCCTCTCGAAGATCGAGAATAACATTGAATGTAATGAAAAATTATATCAAATTCCATGCCTATTTTTTATACTTCTATAGATTCTAAAGTTTTCATTAGAATTTAACCTAAACTTGTTTAATGACTAACTTAGAATCCCCAAACACATTGAGCTCCTTGAATCTATGGTTCAAGGCCAATTTTAGCCCATGGATCAAGGCTTCACATTATGCCAAGTTATTATTATAGGGGAATTATAATCTATAAGTGGTTAGATGTCACTTTCCATGGGGGTCAATCAAAAGGATTCCTACCTTCAAACCTTATTTAGAATGAGCCCCATCAAAGAATAAAGACCAAAAACCTAGCATCTTGGGATCATTACTAATTTCATGCTTAGTTATTTCTATAGATAGGGTGTATAATCTTAGGTTTGAGGATACCAGGTTCATATTTTCATTCATGGAATTATATTATGTGATGATGTGTTTCATCTTAGGTTCTTTGTCTTCTCTAATTTTATTATCCATGCCTCTCCAAGGTATCCACATATGAGAAAATTTAGTAGCCATGTACCTACTCAAGGTTTTAGATGAATCTTTATTGAGAAGCATTATCTAGGATTTGAGTATTTCTATCACTTGAATGCCCATGAACTATTGGATATTAGGATCAAAATTTAGTTGTATATGGACATTTAAAACCTCACCAACTACCTTAACGTCTGATTTATGTAGATATACTACAACCTTGTCTGATTTGATGGGGACTAACCCTATATTCTCACAAATCCTTATGGGCATCACATTATCTAAAGTTCTTGAGTCAACTAAGTAATTATGTAGGCTCTTCCTCAATAGTTTGATATTTATAAGGGAGGAAATTTAGTTTTATTCTTGTGGATGACCACATTGGTGTAGATAGTTTTTTGTTTCAATTGGGTCAGCTTCTCTATAAGTGACTTCAGTAGAAGGTATCATTATTTGGTGATATGGGAAAGCTCAAGAAGCATATTATTATATTTTATTTTCTTCATGTATTATACTATGTCATACCCTACCTTTTTATGAATTGGTTGGGTCTATGTAGAATCATTTGACTCATTAGGTTGTGGAGGTGGTGGGTCATTCTTGGATTTGAGATTAAGAAGGGTGGCACCATTACTTGGAGTAGAAGTGGTGAGGGGTTGTTGATGCATCTAGTTCCTAGGGGCATAATTTATCATTTGGAATTTATATAATTCATGGATGTCACTAGTACTATCCTCTATTTTGTTATCTTCCTAATCTTCCTTACTAGAGAACTCCATAGTCTCTAATACCATTGATGTGATTGAGATTATAGTAGTGTTAGAGGCTTCCAAGTGGTTTAGGACCACCTCATATTCCTCCATATCTCACTAGAAGATATCAAAGGCACTGAAAATTATATACAATTGATTTCTCCGTGTTGGGCTATGTTATGCACCTAACACTAGTTTAGGTGAGCTATCAAATAGATATTAATATTGAGTAGCTTGTTAGGTGAGGTAGTTAGTTGATTATTGTGGTGATTGTATGATGTATTTTAATTTTTATAGGTAATGTTTCTATTAGAGATTTCACCATTAGTATTTTCCATTTATTTCTAGAGACCCAATAAATAAATGCTTAACCTCTATACCATACATTGGATAGAATCCAAATCATTCTTTGTAGACTCCTAAGGTATGTTTTAAACATTGTGCATAATGGGGATCAATGCTTGACTATGAGATTGACATGCTACTTTAATATTTACTAGGTTGATAAAACCTAAATGTTGGTTGGGTGAAACATGTCTCATTACAAGTACATTCATTATAGGTAGCTGTTGAGATGCATAAACATTCTATTTTACATTACGAATAAGGCTCAATATTAGCATTCAAGGTTACACATTATGAATGGGAGCCATAATTTATCCTTGAGAGTTAAGCTATCTATCCATCTTAATGGATTCAACATAATCCAAGTTTAGGTCTATTATCATGGTTCTCAAAAACATGGATGTCTAGGGATTTAGGAAGTTCTTATACATTTTGAGTGCTAGTAGAGCATTGGGTTGATAAAGCACAGTGACCTAGATATACATATTTTGGAACTTAACATTGAAGTTTATGATGGGATCATTTGGTTCCCTCTTAAAACACATAAACTATTGATATAAGACACTAGGTTTGATGACTTACCCAAACTAAGACTAGAAGATGTTTCTAAATTGTTCCCATCTTATGATAGAGTCTTCAAGGAGATTAAAGAACAAGTCATATATTATATCTATCAAATTAAATGGAAATAGTCTACATGTCACATCCTCATATTTGACATTTAGGATCCTTAGGGTGGTTTTATATGAAATCACATGCTCTTTTTACTTCTATCCCACACTAGGTATGAAACATAGGAGGTGCCTTTCTAGGTTTCTCATAAGGTCATGAATGACTCTAGGAACACTAATAGATAACGTGGCTAGCCAGGCCATGGGAACATCCATTAAGGGTGGTATGTTTGGGGTAGACTAAGAGGGAAAGCTATTGGAAACTATAGGTCTGTCATGTCCCCTTTTTTGTGGACATTGACAGATTTGATGATTGGCTTATTATGCGACCTTCGTAGGCTAATAGGATGGATAGAGGGTCATAATGGAGCTTGGATTGACTTTGATTCACAGAATTTCTACATTTGGTTTTCATTCAGGGTATTTCAGATGTATTGGGCCTGAGCTCCTACTTTTTAGGGATATTTGATATGCAGTGGAGCACCTTTATTTTGGTATGGTCATGTGCAGAATCACTCCCTGATTCACCTACTTCGATCGGTTTGAGGATCCGACGTATATTGAGGGAGATATTAATATTTGATTGATTTAATCAAATATGAATTATTTGGTCTCATTAATAATTAATAATTAATTATTTGCTCTATTTTTAATTAGAAACCCTAATTCTAATTTAAGAAACCCTAATTAGGGCAAGCATATCTTTTTGAGGGTATAAGGGTTTCTCATGGAGGCCATTGTTGATTATGCATAGATTATTGATTTGAAGAAATTCTTCTGTGAAGACTGAGCCAAGGGTTCCAGGATTCCATTTGCATTGGAGAACGTTCCCTCTTCAGTGTGTGCAATTAAGAGGCTATGAAATATCAGCTGATCTATTGCCAAATTGAGAGATAGCTTCATCCAGAAGTTATCACAGAATTTACAGGGTTGGGAGATAACTTCACACAGAAGTTATTACAGATATTCCAGGTATTTATTTATTTATGTTTTGATTCAATAAATTATACAGCTAGAGATCTTCTGTGCTAGAAGCATATATTTCCAGATCAGGGGTTGAAAATAGGGAAGCATGCTTAATTGGCAGCCGTATAAAGTCCGTACAGGTCCGTACAGATCAACGCAAGAACCGACCTCGGCAGACAGAGGGTTTCCAGTGACTGACATCGGTCGACTGAAGACCAACGTCGGCAGAAATTTGACCTGAAGTGACTGACGTCAGCAGTTTATCGACCGACGCCGGCGACTGTGTGTTCGACACAGCAGGCTGAGACCGTCCAGAATCCAATTTTCGCTTCCAGTTTCCAGTTTTTGCTTCCAAATTTACAAAGCCAGGGTTTTCAAGACTTTATTTCATATTTATCTGCATAATAGAGGACTGCAATTGTAATAGTTTAGAAGGACAAGTGATAAGATCTGTGATTTACTATTGAAAAAACTATATTATTGTTATCATTCTGAATTTATTCAACAAAGATTATATCTTGGTTCAGATTTTATTGTGTTGCTATATTTCCTATTTGAAGGGGATATTATAGTGGTATCAGAGCTAAATTCCTACCATCCTGTTGGGCACATCAGAGCAAATGTCTTGCCATCCTGTTGGGTAGTTTGGGTATCAGCATGGCGCTACCAGGTGTCAAAGATCTGGTAGAAAGAGTGCACAATGCAAAGAAGAAGTTAGAACATCCATTACAGCAAGCAGATGACATTCTACAAACTTTGGAGGAGTTAGAAATTCATTTACGCAATGTTGAGCAGTCAAATTCTTATGAGATGCAAACAGTGTTATCTCCAACATTTGATTCTTTGGTGAAGCACCGATTATTGAGACATCATGATGAGGTGGTAAGACTTGCAACTCTCTCTTGTATTAGTGAAATCATGAGAATAATAGCTGGCTTTAATTTTTATGATGATCGGATTATGAGAGAAGTACTTCATGCCATGGTGAAAAGCTTCGAAAAGTTGGATGACATTAGAGACTCTCATTTCTCAAAGAGGGCGAGATTACTTGACACTTTTGCAAGGTATGGATTTGAAAACATTATGATGCTAGTAGGTTGTATTGGTGGCATTCGCATTATGTTTAAAATATTTTGGAATATTTTAAATGAGTTTCATTCCAGTGATGTATTAGCATCCATGCACTCTATCATGTTCACAATCTTGTTTGAGGAGGAGGATAAAATCTCTAAACTTTTGGCAGAAGATTTATGGTATGTCTGGACAAAAGGGAAAAATGTCTCACCTAAAGCTTGTAAGTGGTTAAAGAGTTTAATTAATAGGCCTAAGGATCGTAGTGCTTTCCCTATGACATGCAAAAGTTTGGATAATGAGTTTGACAGACAGGCTGATCTAGTACAGGGAGATATTAACACATCTTCAGGTAATGATTTATCTGCAGTATCTTCACAGATAGGAGTAGTTGAGGATGTTGTGGATGAGCTTTGTCTTCAGGTGAGTTCAACACAAGTGTTAGACAGTGAGGATGAGCCTGATGCTTGCATTCAGAGTGTGGAGGTATACTCAGAGGTTAGTACATTGAGTATTGCTGATGAGTATGTTTTTGTAGCTGCTGATGAGGACCATGTGGTTGAGGCTCACACACATATTCAGGACTTGGGAGTACCTGATTCTGAAGAGTTTGGGATATTAGTGGAGTTGAATCTCCATATTGATTATTCTCATACATATGATAGTGTGGTATAGTTGGTTGTGCCGCATTTACAGAGAGATCAATTATGGGATGGATTGGCACCATCTCGTGCAGATGGAATTGGCAGTTGGATTTGTCCATTCCACTTGGATTATGATGTTTTGAGAGTTTGTTTCTCATATGCTCTTGTATATGGTATTTGTAATCTTGGAGGTTGGAGTTTCATGCGCCAGTTTGATTATGAGTCTTTCTTGGTTCTACTTCTACTGATGTTGCAGGTACTTACATTGATACACAGCAGTGCGGAGCATAACTACATTTGGGATCCAGGTGGAGTGAGTAGTTCATTGTTCCGAGATTGCTTGGGGATAAGCAATTTTTGGAGGGGCGGATTGTCATGTCCCCTTTTTTGTGGACATTGACAGATTTGATGATTGGCCTATTATGCGACCTTCGTAGGCTAATAGGATGGATAGAGGGTCATAATGGAGCTTGGATTGACTTTGATTCACAGAATTTCTACATTTGGTTTTCATTCAGGGTATTTCAGATGCATTGGGCCTAAGCTCCTACTTTTTAGGGATATTTGATATGCAGTGGAGCACCTTTATTTTGGTATGGTCATGTGCGGAATCACTCCCTGATTCACCTGCTTCGATCGGTTTGAGGATCCGACGTATATTGAGGGAGATATTAATATTTGATTGATTTAATCAAATATGAATTATTTGGTCTCATTAATAATTAATAATTAATTATTAATTATTTGCTCTATTTTTAATTAGAAACCCTAATTCTAATTTAAGAAACCCTAATTAGGGCAAGCATATCTTTTTGAGGGTATAAGGGTTTCTCATGGAGGCCATTGTTGATTATGCATAGATTATTGATTATTGATTTGAAGAAATTCTTCTGTGAAGACTGAGCCAAGGGTTCCAGGATTCCATTTGCATTGGAGAACGTTCCCTCTTCAGTGTGTGCAATTAAGAGGCTGTGAAATATCAGCTGATCTATTGCCAAATTGAGAGATAGCTTCATCCAGAAGTTATCAAAAAATTTACAGGGTTGGGAGATAACTTCACACAGAAGTTATTACAGATATTCCAGGTATTTATTTATTTATGTTTTGATTCAATAAATTATACAGCTAGAGATCTTCTGTGCTAGAAGCATATATTTCCAGATCAGGGGTTGAAAATAGGGAAGCATGCTTAATTGGCGGCCGTACAAAGTCCGTACAGGTCCGTACAGATCAACGCAGGAACCGACCTCGGCAGATAGAGGGTTTCCAGTGACCGACATCGGTCGACTGAAGACCGACGTCGGCAGTTATCGACCAACACTGGCGACTGTGTGTTCGACACAACAGGCCGAGACCGTCCAGAATCCAATTTTCGCTTCCGATTTCCAGTTTCCACTTCCAGATTTGCAAAGCCAGGGTTTTCAAGACTGTATTTCATATTTATCTGCATAATAGAGGACTGTAATTATAATAGTTTAGAAGGACAAGTGATAATATCTATGATTTACTATTGAAAAAACTATATTATTGTTATCATTCTGAATTTATTCAACAAAGATTATATCTTGGTTTAGATTTTATTGTGTTGCTATATTTCCTGTTTGAAGGGGATATTACAGAAAGTAGAAAGCTGACCGACAGAGACCGACGTCGGCGAGATATCGACCGATGACGGCGCCTGTGTGTCGACACAGAAAGGCCGAGACTCTTCTAGATCCAGTTTTCACTTCCAGTTTTGATAAGTCAGGGTTTTTAAGATCAGATTTTAATATTCTTTATTTTGTATAATAGAGACTCAATTGTGTAATCGTCCAGAAGAACAAGTAATGAGATGTTGACTTGCTATTGAAGATCATACTGTGATTTGTTTATGCATACGTGAATCTATTCTGAAGTTTGTATCTATGGTTAGAGCTTTATGAGTTTATATATTCCCTGTTTGAAGGGGATATCATAGTGGTATCAGAGCTTTATTTGCTATATATCTGAGTTGTGTAGAGACAAAAAGAGGCCCTAAGTAAGGGACATTACAAGGTCTATGTCATTTCTTCCAAATTAGGCTCTTTTATGGAATTATAAGGGATAAATAATTAATCTACTATGACTAGATCTAGATTTAGTGATCCACATAGTAGGATTAGATTTGATTTGGTGACTTAATCAAAAAAATATTCCTTCTAAGACAAGATTCCTAATGATAAATACTCTTTATAGCATGCCTTCCTTCTATCACCACCTATTGTCTAGTCTAAAATCCAACCCCAAGATACTTATGAGATTAACTGTTTAGAGTGAACTTTGGGAAAATAAGGAACTTTCCTCCTTTATTTTAAGATTGAAACTAGTTAAATCTAGGGCATAACTATAGGTATTGGGATCCATGATATAACATGCTTAAAATGAGTATCTTAGAGGTTTAGGCTTGTAGTGATTGTTAAGCATGAAATATACTGAGAGGGAGGGGGGTGAATCAATATATTATATATCTTTTTACTTAATCAAAATCCTTTTCTTTAACCACTTAACCACACATTCAAGATATGAAATAAAAATAAAAAAATAATATTCACCACATGAGAGAGAGAGAGAGAGAGAGAGAGAGAGAGAGACCATATTTTTATGTGGAAATCTAAAGTGGGAAAAAATATAGAGAACAATCTCAAGTATATGAATGAGCACCAACTTAAATTACAAAGTTTGCAAGCACCAACTTGTAGGAGCACCAACCCCTTTTCCAAGCACCAACACAATAAATATTTGTGAGCACCAACCCATAGGAGCACCAAACCCTCTTATGTATAAAAAAAATTTATCTCTCAATGTTGTTTACTCAACAAATGATAGAACTCTACAATATCTCCTAATTTTTTCTCTTTAAAAACAAATACAAACCATGCACACTCTTTCATCTTACAAATGGCTTCTCAAGCCTTTATTTATAGCTTTCCAAATGAAATTTGGAATTCACCCTTTGTGACCCTTCAATCCTCATGGAAAATGGTGCCAAACTTGCATGACCCTTTGTATCCTTGCATTTGAAAAGTCATAAGGTGACCCTTCATAATCAAATGCATCCTTTCCTCTTTTGTGGTGACTTTTCATATTCCTTAAAGTGTCCCTTCATGGAAAAATGTGCCATGCCCTCTTTTCTCTTCACATGGTGACTCTTAGAATTCTTCCTCTTTTGTCTCTTGTCTTTACCCCATTCCTCTTTTGTCTTTACCCCATGACTCTTTGACTTCTCCATGGGCCCTCTTTTGACTTATATGTAACAAAAAATATATTCATTAATATTAAATAAATATTAACACACATTAGCCAAGATATGAACATTAAAAACATCATTAAATATAATGGGGTCTCTATCACCAATGCTAGAACTTTGACATCAATGAAAATATTTTCAATAATATCCCCCTTTGTCATTGATGGCACCTCAAAATGAAACTACCACATCTAGAAATTTCACATATTGTCATCTAGAAAAATACAGTAACTCCCCCTTACTATAGCAACATGTACTTATTCCCTATACCTATTTTGCAAATATTTCTGCACCTATACCTATACCTATTCTTCTCCCCCTTTGACATCAATGGTAAAGGGCTTAACCTAGAGCTAGCACTTAGCTCCCCCTCAACTGATGTTGACCCTAAATGGTAGGAAGTAAAATAAATTACTCCCAAATTCTCCTATAGATACTCAAATGTGTCTTTTTGTAGTGCCTTTGTGAAAATATCTAGAATATACTCTATAGTATTGATATATTCCATCTTAACCTATTGATCTACAACATACTTTCTCAAAAAGTGAGATCTAATGGGAATATGTTTTGTTCTTGAATGCATCACTAGATTTTTAAAAATACTAATAGTACTTGTGTTATAAAAAAAAATAGAAATAAGTTCATCATATTTTACCTTGATATCTTCCAAAGTTTGCTTCATCTAAAGCAATTGAGTACAACATAATACTTTTGCTATATATTTTGCTTTAGCTATAGAAAGTAATACTAAATTTTGATTTTTTGCTTAGCCATGATACTAAGCTATCACCAAAGAAGAAATATCCTCCACTTGTACTATTTCTATCATCCAAGCAACCTATCCAATCTAAATCTGTATAAGCAACCAAAGTGAAATATTTGCCTGTGGGATCCCATAATCCATAATCCAATGTCCCCTTAATATATTTGAATATTATTTTCACCAACTAAACATGAATGTCTTTAAGAGCTGACTAATATCTTGCAACCATAACTACTACATGCATGATGTCTAGCCTCAATTCTATTAAATATAAAAGACTACCAATCATAGATCTATACAAAGATTGATATGCAAAAGGTGAATCTTCATCCTTGCTCACCTTATTTCTTGTACTCATTGGTGTGACAACTAGTGCACAATCCTCAAAACCAAATTTATTCAACATTTCCTTGGCATAGTTACTTTGAGATATGAAAATTCTTTTATTCGACTAAAATATTTGAAATCCTAAGAAAAATTACAATTCTCCAAGCATATACATCTCAAATTATTTTTGCATATTATCAAAAAATTCTTTTGTCATATTTTTAATGTTTTCTCCAAAAATGATGTTAGCAACATATACCACAACAATTAAATAATGCTTACCTTTTGTTGTGATGTAGAGATTATTGTCAACAAATCCTCTCTTGAAACCATGATCCTAAATTTACTTATCAAGTCTTGCATACCAAGCTCTGGGAGCTTGTTTCAATCCATACAGTGTTTTCTTCAATTTTCATACATGGTTACTAATATTTGAAAGAATAAATCCCTCAGGCTGCTCAATGTAGACCTTTTCTTCTAGATTTCAATTTAGGAAGGCAGATTTGGAATCTATCTAAAACACTTGAAAATTTTAAACACTACATATGTAAGAAACATTCTAATAGCCTCTAGCCTTTCCACTAGTGTAAAAGTTTCTTCAAAATCTATTCCATCAATTTGAGCATATCCTTTACATACTAATCTTGCTTTATTCCTAGTCACTTCACCATTTTCTTTCAACTTATTTATATAAACTCATTTAGTTCCTATCACATTATGATCTTTTGGTCTAGGTACTAATTCCCAAGTATCATTATTTTATATGTGATTTAATTCTTCATCCATTTCCTTAACCCAATGCTTATCATGTCTAGCTTCTGAAAAAGTTCTAGGCTGAATATTGGATAACAAAGAAAAATTAACTTGCTCAGATTCACTTACCATCATTCTTCTGGTGTGAATTCTTTCATTTATGTCCTTGATGATGTCACTTTCATTATGATTTTTCTAAACACATTTGGATGGGGTCTTGGTGTCTTTTTTCTCCTTCTTGTCATCTTCATCTGAATTTTCAAAATATTCCTCTTCAATGATTTTAGAAATATTTATTGAATCACTAATTCTTTGTGTTCCATCTTCTTCTATCTTGGCACTTGCACTTTCAACAATTCTTTTGGTTCTTTTGTTATAACATTTATAATCTTTAATTTTGTAATAATAACCAAGAAATATACCTTCATCTACTCTAGATTCAAACTTACCAAGTTTTTTGTATGTTCTCTTTACAAAGCATCTGCTACTAAAAACTCTAAAATAATCAATTATTGCTAGTTTGTCTTTCCATAGCTCATAAGGAGTCTTGTAAATATTGAATCTCAATAATGATATATTATAAATATGCATTTCTATAGTAACTATCTCTTTCTAATATTTATCTGGTATCTTAGATTCATTTAGCATTGTCCTCACCATCTCTTAAACTCTTTTTTTTCTCCATTCAACTACTCCATTTTGTTGTAGATTTTTGACTACTGAATAATGTCTCTTTATTCCATGGTCTTCAAAAAACTAAATAAACTGATCTGACATGAATTCTCCTCTTTGATATGATCTTAGACACTTGATTTTCAAACTGGTTTCATTTTCAAGTAATTCTTTGAATGCTTTGAAATGTTTGAAAGCTTCTAATTTTTTCTTTGAAAATATTACCCAAGTCATACGTGAAAAAACATCAATAAGAATAATGAAATATTTCTCACCTTGAGTACTTTGAGTTCTCATAGGTCCACACAGATCAGTATGAACAAGCTCTAACATCTGAGTGGTCAATTACTCTTTTGTTTTTAACCAACTTCTGGCCTACTTCCCATGCTGACAAGGTTCATAAAGTATGTCAGATGGCTTTGTAATTTTTAGAATATTTTTGAATACTTGCTTCTTGCTGATGTTGA
Organism: Torreya grandis; assembly: GCA_037957365.1. Classification (NCBI taxonomy): domain Eukaryota; kingdom Viridiplantae; phylum Streptophyta; class Pinopsida; order Cupressales; family Taxaceae; genus Torreya; species Torreya grandis. Next base: position 684,303 of record JARHVA010001065.1, on the reverse strand, counting down.
CAATATTATCAAAATTTATGTGTCCCATTCTCCTATGTCATAGCCAACTTTCTTCAATCTGACTCAAACAACATATTTGACCTTTGATGTCTAATAACATATATAAATTATTGCCTATTCTTTGAGCATCTACAACCAACACAACTCAATCATTTTTTCTAATTTCAAAACCTTCTACATAAAATTTTAGTGTGTGCCCTTGATCACTCATTCGAAATGCACTCAAAAGATTATGATTAAGACCTTCTACATACAAAATATTTTTAGTTTTAGTTCTACCATTATCCAAACTTAGTGTACCTTTTCTAGCAATTTTGGCAATAATATTATCTCCAAATTTTACTATGTCACCCTTGATATTCTTCAAGGTTATGAACTTAATTTTGTCTCCTATCGTGTACCTCAAACATCCACTATCAATGAACCATGGATTTTCTTCATTTCTTGCATGCAAAGATGTCTGTACCAACATAGATTTTTTAGGTTGTTTCTTCTACCATGAACCTATCTAAACTTTCTTCTTGATGAATAGAGCCTTGAAACTTTGGTCCTTCTTGACTGACTTGAACATGCTTCTACAATACTAGGCTATGTGTCTAAAGTTGTTACACTTGTAATTTATTATGGCCTCTTCATTAAATACTGATAGAGGAGCAAAAAAGTTATGGCTTCTGCTTGACTCTGCATGACTTTCCTTCTCCTTATTTCTAAACTTTTTAGCCCTTTTTTGATATTCTATTTTCTCATGACCATATCTATTACAATAAATATAATTACCATAAAAATAGGACCTATTTGTGTATCTCTAACCTGATTTCCTTTTGTAGCTCTGTTCCCTCTAGCCTTCTTTGTTTGAGATGTCCTTTATATTCTTAATTTATTTTCTTTTTATTTCCTCTTTTGTAAGAGCTTCAACAAAGCTTTTTATTTTTTCCTTGTCTATGAAAGTAGTGGCCTCCCCTTTCTCTTTTTCAAATCTAATACTTCTCTTATCTAACATTGATCTTTGAATTTTTAATATCTTATTCAACATATTAGTGCTTTTCTCAAATTTTGAATCATTGGTTGCTCTATCATTGATTGATTTATTTGTTTTCTCAAGATCTACTTTTAAAGAAGCAATTTCAATAACATACCTTTCACATTCTTTACTTAATTTTTACAATTATGCCGTTAGATCTTCTTTATTATTCTTGGCTTCTTCAAAGTGTGCTTGTAGATCTTCAATTGTTTCCTTTGACTCATTTTCATTTTTATCAATTTGGATCTTTAATCTTTGATTATTCTTCTCAAGAGATTTTAAATCTTCTAAGGCACAAATGAGTTCTCCTTCTAGATTCACTTTGGCTTCATCCTATTCTTCTTCTTGATCATCTGTACTTTTGCTTGCAGAGGCATCTTCATGTATGGACATGAATAGAATCTCTTCTTCTTCTGAATCACTGAATCCACTATCTTTGACTGAGCTAGGATATTTAGAATACAAATTCTTCTTCTCAAATCCCTTCTTGAATTTTCCTTTAAAATTCTTCTTGTATATAGACTTTATTTATTCATTGTCATCATTACCTTTATCTAGGAACTTATCTACAAAATTTCCAATCTTTCCACAATTAAAACATTTAAAATGTAATTTTCCTTGATATTTACCTGTTCCCTTTTTTAGATTGTGAATGAATAGAGCTCCATTGTCATCTTCAACATCGTTATAACTATCAATTGATTCTTGAATCTTAGCCTTCTCTTTTTTTGATGTCTTGAAAGTAACTTCTCTTTTTGAGGGTTTCTCTTGTTCAGTTCACATCTCATATGTCATAATAATACCATGTAGCTCATCCATCTTTAGGTTGGCTAAATTCTTCATCTCTTTAATTTCCAAAACTTTTGCATCATATCTTAATGGTAGAGATCTCAAAAATTTTTGAACCACAATGGATTCTTCTAAATTTTCTCCAAGACCTTGAATTTGATTAACTATTTGATCGACCTACAAAAGATAACTTGCTATATTTTCTTCCTCTTCAATCTTCAAACTCTCAAACTATCTTTTGAAAGTCTAAAGCTTAGTTTATTGAACCTTTCCATCACTTTTGTAAATATTCTCAAGTTTTACCCAAGTTTCATGAGCAGATTTACATTGCATAGCTTATTACAAATTCTAAATCACATAAACCACATATAATAACATTTAAAGTTTTAGCATTTTTTTCACCTACCTTCTTTTCTACTAGAATAGTTACAAGTGTCTATGGATCTTCATATTCCTCCACCACTACTTGCCATATGTCGAATCTAAGGGCCGTTAAATAAGTCTTCATCCTTATGCTCCAAAAAATATAATTTGTCACATCAAAAAAAGGTGCCTTTTTGTATAAAAACCTTCATCTGATCTAGCCATCATGCTTTCTTGATCTACCTTCAAGATGTAAAACATTTTCCAAAGTAACTTGCTTTGATACCAATTGTTAAGCATGAAATATATTTAGAGGGGGGGGTGAATCAGTATATTATATATCTTTTTACTTAATCAAAATCCTTTTCTTTAACCACTTAACCATACATTCAAGAGATGCTATAAAACTAAAACAATAATATGCATCACACGAGAGAGAGAGAGAGAGAGAGAGAGAGAGAGAGAGAGAGAGAGAGAGAGAGAGAGAGAGAGAGAGAGAGAGAGAGAGAGAGAGAGAGAGAGAATTTTTACATGGAAACCCAAAGTAGAAAATACCATGAATAATAATCTCAAGTATATGAATGAGCACTAACTCAAATTATAAAGTTTTCAAGCACCAACTTACAGGAGCACCAACCCCTTTACTAAACACCAACACATCAACTATTTGTGATCACCAACCCACATGAGAACCAACCCCTCTTATATATAAAACACAACTATATCTCAATGTTGCTTACTCAAAAAATAATAGAACTCTACAATATCTCCTACTTTTCACTCTTCAAAAACAAATAAAAACCATGCACACTCTTATGTCTTACAAATGGCTTCTCAAGCCTTTATTTATATCTTTCCAATGACCTTTGGCATTCACCCTTTGTGACCCTTCAATCCTCATGGAAAATGGTGCTAAATTTGCATGACCCTTTGTATCCTTGCATTTGAAAAGTCATAAGGTGACCCTTCATAATCAAATGCATCCTTTCCTCTTTTGTGGTGACTTTTCATATTCCTTAAAGTGTCCCTTCATGGAAAAATGTGCCATGCCCTCTTTTCTCTTCACATGGTGACTCTTAGAATTCTTCAAGATGAATATTCATGAGAAAATGCATCCCATTCCTCTTTTATCTTTACCCCATGACTCTTTGACTTCTCCATGGGCCCTCTTTTGACTTATATGCAACCAAAAATATATTCATTAATATTAAATAAATATTAACACACATTAGCCAAGATATGAACATTAAAAACATCATTAAATAAAATGGGGCCTTTATCACCAATGCTAGACGTTTGACATCAATGACAATATTTTCAACAGTGTTACCATTAGGGATCCAATACTTAGCATGAAAAAGAGGTTTCGATATTCACCTGGTCTAATCAATTTGAATTTTAAATGATAATGCACTTTACTTTATCAATTTATAAATAAATGGGATAAAATTATTCAAATATTAAAATAGACATAAAATGGGGAGGGTAAGGTAGGGCAAAAAAGGATGTTTCCTAGCTTACGAGGATGTTATTTCTTTAATAACTGAGTTATGTGCCCAACCATAGTTACACCATTATGTGTGGAGTTTCACAAGTGGCTTAAACTCATCATAACACATGAAATAATATAAGGAAAATTAACATGAATGCTTAATTTATGAATTATCCATTAAATATAAACACATAGAGGAACGTGTAGTAAATTACACATAATTTCAACAAATGAACTGTTTCTTCAAGCACACATATTATGAGTGTTTCAAAGTAAACAATAATAGTTCGTAAATGAATTATAATAATGATGCACATTATAAATATTTAATTAATTATTGGTGATAGGTCAAATTATTAGTTCTCTAACATAAGCATTTATTTAAATTTGGAAAACAATGGACCACATTCATAGAAAAACAAACTAGTTGATCTAAAGCAAGAAATTTGTATTCATTTTGATAGAGTTTGTTTACATAAAAATTTTCACCTTTACAAATAGAAAACAATCTATAATATATAGATAAGGATGGGGCTCACCCATAAGTAATATTATATTCCCATCCTTGGCCATGATGGGCACCCAAAGTTGTTATAACTACAATGATTCATAGAATAGAATATTCCCGATTCCCCAAAAGATATCTAGGGCCCGATCAAGTGATATGCTAAGGAGTTGGAGAAGAACCACCTCCAACCTATTTAGTTTTCACCTCAATGGATACCAACACAAATACCACCAAGTTAAGTTCCATATCCATCTTGGCCAAGTTCATGGAAGGCTCTCAAAATATCATCTTACATTGGGCTAGTAGTCATTGGTATATTTAGAGTGGGGCCTCAAGGGATACTTTCACTTATAACATATGGCTGATACTTATCATAGATTGGGTCAAGAGTTCTAAAATTGCACTGGTTCTATCCTTTTTGTCCTTTAGTGGATTACCCAACATGATTTCATATTTTCATGTGTAGCTTAATCCACCCATAAATTTCCCAATCTACATTAAATCAAGAATTTTAAATATAGACTCCCCACCTAGATTTGGTAGTTGTGATGAGATGTTTTAAATTATCTAATCAGGGCCCAGTTTTCCATTTAGTTATTATTGTAAGTATGGTAGGCACATAGGTACCTTGACTTTATGGAACCTTACGTGACTATAGGTTATTCCACATGTTTGTTTCTAGTTGGTAATTTTTGTAATAGATGCCACCTAAACACAACCTTGTGATATACTCTTATTGTTTTAAGAGATAGATTTGGCAACTTAGAGTAGTGATATGATGCATGCCATCCTATAATTAGATTTTAAATATGATTATACCTCATTCTAATTAAATAAAGTCATCCCAATCATTTTATATCAATTTTTATAAGAGTTTCATGTGGCACTTCCCCATTTGGTCAGGCTTTCTTAGGATTTGACATCTCTATTGGGTCTAAGAATTTGACACATTTTACAAGTTAGATATGGTATTTACTCATTCATTTTGATCTCTTGAGATATAACACCTATAAAAATATTATGATACTAACATATATTAAAATTTACACATAGAAAATCCTCATTCATCAGGCTCTCTTGATATTTTACATCTGTGATAGGTCTAAGAGATGAGACAAAGGAAAGGTTTCACATAGTGATTTCTCATTCATCAGGATCTCCCAAGATCTAACATATCTAATAGGTTTAACATAATGTCACATCTTATAGGTTCCACATGGTGTTTCCTCATTCTTTAGGCTCTCTATATACCTAACATCTCTGATAGGTTTGAGAGACTAACACATTTGACAAGGTCTACATGACAATTCCTCATTCATTGGGTTCTCCTAAGATTTGACATCTCTTATAGGTTTGGGAGATTAACACATAAAAATTTATACATGGAAATTCCTCATTTATTATGATATATTAAGAGATAACATTTCTGATAGGTCTAGGAAACTAACACATATGATAGGTTCTACATGTCACTTCCTCATTCATTAGGATCTCCTAGGATAAACATCTATGATAGGTTTGGGAAACTAAAACATCTGATAGGTTCCGTATAGAACTTCGTTCATCAGGATCTATTAGGATTAGAAATATTTTATTGGATTGAGAGTTATAAAATTATCCTATTTATAGACTTATTGGCATTTTATGGTTTACCCTATTTATAATAGATGTCACCTAAGTGAAACCTTGTGCTTCATTCTTACTATTTTGAGTGCTAGATTTGGCTACCTAGAGTAGTGAGGTGATGCATGGCATCCTATGATTAGATTTTAAATTTTATTGTACCTCATTATAATTACCTCAAGGCATCCTAATCTTTTTATTAATTTGTATAAGAGTTACACATGTCACTTCCACTTTTGGTCAGGCTCTCCTAGGATCTAGACATATCTGATAGATTGACACATGATAAGTTACACATGACATGTCATAATTCATTAGGATCTCTCAAGATATGAAACCTATAATAGGATCAAGAGATTGGCATATTTGATAGGTTATTGTAGCCATTAAAAATGCAAAAATTGGTGACTTGAGTGTGGCTTGTGATACCCAACCCATAGGTTCCTCTTGTTTGTTCTCATAACCCTCATATGCATCTTTTCAATGATTCCCAATCATCCATACACTTATAGACTTAACCAAGGCTTGGATATATTTCTCCTTCCATGACTAATTTATCCCCCTAGGCCTTGTCAGCTTAGGAGAATAACACCACACTTATACTAAGTGTTAGTGCCACTCCTATCTGCTTTTTATGCTCTTGTCCAAGTGTATTTTTTGGCCCCAATAGTTAATTCCTTTTGATTCCCATCCTTCTCCTTTTTGGCCTAATGTGAGCACATTCAACCCATGACCAATAGATCCCTGTAAAATCCCATTCAAATATAATTTGTAAAGGGTTGGTAAATATCACTAAGCAAGCAAGACTACTCATGAAATCTTCCCTATTCTTTGCATACATCTAGATAATATACTTATAATCTTATTAAAATCCTTACACCAATCCCTAACCACTTCAAGCACACCTAGTTTACTATTTTGCATTTTCAAACATACTATTACACAAAGCACACCAAGTGAAAGAACTACATATGGCTTGATCCCTCTTCGGAGTATTCATATTTAGGTAGTGTGCCCACACAAGGGGTATGGATACATGTTCATTGAATTTTGCACACACTAACCCCACCCTATTTCTTGAAATTGGTTAAATAATAGTGGAGCATAGGGTTTAAAGAAACAATCTATTCTATAGAGAAATATACATACTTCCAACTACCAAAACTTCACAGATAGGGTCACATAAACATAGCAAACAAAACCCAAAAAGCTTATATCCTTAGGAAACTAGTGGAAGAGGTGGAATAAGACACTAGTGCCACTCTTATCCACTTTTGGTGCACCTATCCAATCATAAAATGAAGGTCAGATCTTAGTTTATGATAGTGTCTTAGTCTTGCATAGTGAATATTAGACCTTAACTCAGCTGTATGAGTTAGTTTCCATTTAAGTCTTATTTTCTCCCTCATATTAATATTTTTAGAAAGGTAAAAATTGAAATCTAATTTACACAAATCAATATCATAATTATTGCATATTTATTTACTAATTTTACTAGTCAAACCCTTTAAGTAAATTAGGAATAATACACCAGTATTCTCAAAATTGTTAAATCGTTGGATGAACCTGACTTACTTCATTTGCACATAAAAACCGTAGAAACACTAGGGTAAATTTCCTATTTATTTTTCCTATATTTTTATGATTTTTTTACCTACATAATAAAATAAAAAAATAGCATTAAATTTTAAAATAATTTTCTTTCAAACCCTAGTTTCCCATACTAGGTCTTAATATTTTCCAAGTAATTTTCAAACCCTAGTTGCATATAATGAAGTTTGTCATATGTTAATCCAAAGCTTGATTATTTTCATTTCATGCTTAATTTTCATAATTAGATATGATATTAAAAAATTTATATCTCAAATTGCACAAGATTTCAATATTTATTTTGCATACTCTTTCTCTCTTATGAGGAATAATTTCCAACTCTATTTTAATAAACATGCTAGAAATATTATGTTACAATTCAAACATCTTTATGAATTCATGAAAAATTTCATGATCGGTACCATTTTACCTCTATATATCATATGGAAAAAATTTCAACTTTATCTTTCTACACATATTAGGCATATCATAGCACATGTCAAAGTTCTTTATGGATCAATGCACAATTCCATACTCTCTATCCCTTGTTTGCTATCTCTCATGTGTAATGTTCTCCATAATCATATTTATATACATATTATAACTCCACTTACATGAATTTCATCCCATAGACATGGTTTATACCTATATATACCTAACTCTTTGGTTACATGGTTTTTACATAAGCTAACTACCACCTGTCAAGTTTTAATGTCATATCTTATACACATGAAAGAAATTCCTTATCCTCCTCTCCCCCAAGAGGGTGATAAATAATTTCCCTCTAACTAGGTCCATGATATCACCCCTCTAAAAGGTGAGACAACCTATAATATTGTTCCTAATGCATAAATTCAGCCTATAGCTTCTTCAAACCTTCTTCCACATATGTGTTTATATGTTCAATCAAAATCAACTAGGGTTTGCACTTGTAAGAATCTAAAGGATCAAACCACTAATATGAGCAAGTTAATTTCAGATTTACAAATGCAGAATCAACTGTTACATGAAAAGATGAAAACATTGGAAAATCAGATTATAATATAAAAGATTCAAAGGCACCCTAATGTTAATCACGTATATGCACCTTCACTTAGTCAATTGGTTGCAAGTAATTTTACATATCAAAACAAGAAATCACAAAAAAATAACTCTAAAAATAGTGATCCAAAAAGCATTAAAAGATCAAATAAGAGGTCAAGTGAGGTACTAAGGGAAATAATTAAATCTAAGTTGACCAAACTACCTCCTCTACATCCAATGAGAAGATCTAGATATTATTGTGTATATCATAGAATGTATGGGCATCACATAGATTCATGTTTTGCATTAAAACAACATATACAATACATAATTACTAATGAGGACCCTATACAAGGTAAATTATTCAAGTAGTCCATAGTGACACAAGAACACATTCAAAAAGGTTCAAATTTAGAAATAGTATAAAAGTGGTTACCAAAACATAACTCAAAACAATAAAAGGATCAAAAAGTAAAATCAAAGCAAGGAACAGTACCACAAGCACAAATAAAGAACAAAGAAAATTCAAATCTACCTCTCCAAAATGAGGCTCAACTCTCAAAACATATGGGTTTGGTTAAAAATATCTACAATAGTTTGATTATCAAGGTCAAGTGTTGGGCAAACATGCTCAAGGCATCACTACTCATATTATATTAGTTGATAATGTTTGTCACAAAGGTTTTGGATTTATTGAACATCCTAAGTCAAATCATTAATAGACACAATTTATCAAAATAAAAGGTCCAAATACAACAAAAGTCAACACTAACATTCCATTGGTTCAAAATCAAGATGATAATGATGAGTATAGTAATACAAGTTATTATGATTTCCTAGATACCAAGAATGAATCAAAATATTTAGTGTCATATTCACAACCATTCCCTCATGCTTCAAAATCACACACAATTCATTTGTTTGATATAGGAAAATATTATGGGGAGTCTCCTATAAGACGCATTGGTTAGTATCATCTCTTCTCAACCTTAATTGTACATAATTTCCTTTTTCTTACTTGTACATAGCTTCTCTTCAAAATTATTGTACATAATCTTCATTTGATTGATTATACATAGTTCATAACATTTCAAAATTAAAAAAACAATGCAACATATCAAAAACACAAAAAACATTAAAATATGTCAAAGCACCAAAAATATTTTGATTGTATGCATCATCCACGATTTAAATTTATACTATCATGCTAGACTTATATTTTATATTCTATTCTATTATTTGTCTATTTATCTACATTGCCATGCTTTAATTGATCTTCTTTGAGTGTGTGCAGTGACATCTAGATCTTTGATTGCTTCACTCCACCTATGGAGGGGGCATCCTATTTTTACATTGAGAAATACATCAATATACATACCAACTAGGGGCATCTTCTACATGACTACACCATCTAGGTTATGTCATTTTTACATTAAACACATTAGTTATCATGTTGATGTACATGAATTGCTTGCTTACATAGATTACTATATCAACATCTCACTAGTATATAACACTTGTGTATTTATTAACATATACCTAGTCTTGTACTAAGATGTCTTTCATACTTTTCTTCTCACTTTGATTAATTAGATGCAATTTAATTTTTATTAGTTACATGCTTTACTTTCTTGCTTAGTGTAGCTAGATTGTTCGTATTCTTAGGTTGCTATTTTATCTTCTATATGTGCTTTAGTAAATTTGCCAATATACTTTTCTTCTATTCATGTGTGTGCCTTAGGACATTTTCCAATGTCATTTTCTTGCACTCTTTTATGTGATTGTTGCTTTCACACCAATGTTTCTTGTTTTAATTAAATGTGTATGTGGCATTTGAATATTCCTTGTATGCTTGTATTCTAGTTTGAGTGACATGTGCCCATGTCCCTTATTTGCTTGGCCCCTTGGCCACCCTTGTATGATTATTAATTCTTGCCTTGTGTGTTTATTTCTTATTTTCTCCTCATTGTTTTTAATGCCATGATCCACATCATGCATTATCTTTCTATCTTGGATGCCATAATGGACAGCATGCTCCATCACTCTTTACCAGCTAAAAACTAAAAACTAAACTTCTAGTTCCAATTCATTACATTTCACATGTTATTACATTGTTATATCTATCTAGGGATACCCCTATTGATCTAACAATCTCTCATTACAAACCATGCTATATTTTGAGATATCTCTTCAATTATCATTACTATATAATGTATCTTTGTAGTAGAACACACTTGTAGGTCTCTTTATTTTGAGGGAAATCATTATAGGGTTTTCATTTCTACCCTCACAAGAGGGGGAAGTAAACAAGGGTTTTATCATAGAGATCATAGTTCTTAATAGTAAAAAATCCAACTTTCAGCACACCCATAATAATAACCAAACATCAAACCAATCAGAACAAACCAGGTAGATAATGAAAATGTCAGAATAGTCATTAGATTTAGCCCAAGATAATAATGCCAAGATTTTAATATAGTGCCAACACCACTACTATATATTTTCAACACTCTTATCCAAATATAAAAAAAAAAACTAGACTTTTTAGAAGTAGGTAGAAAGTAGGTTTAGCTATAGTTTTGCATAGTTAAACCAATTCAAAATTAGTAGTTTTTAGTACACTTGTAATCAGAGAATATAGATATAATTGGAATTATTCATGGAATGATGGCTCTCACTTTTAGGTTTAGACATGGTATTTGGTATACCTTTTAGATCAGAATCTATGCTCCAAACACTAGTGATTGGGGGTAATCTGCATGACACATTTGTTTTCTTTTCTTTCTAAGTTAAACATTACCCAGGCATACTTAGTAGTTGCATGCCTTATTCCATATGTAGGTGGATGAAATAATTTTGAATTGTATTTAATATAAGCCTAACTTCCACATTTTGGAGTGGCTTTCATATAAGCTTAGTGCACCATTTTTAGAGTGGCTTTCATACAAGCCTAATCTCCATCTTTCAGAGAGGCCAAGAGTGGCCTAGTTTTCATCATACATTCAGTTATCCATGACAACATTTTTAGATCATAGTACACTCATGGGCTTTAGGATCCATCTCATATAACACACATTTCATATAAGTATTAGTTCATAGCTTCACTTTATGGGGCAATGATGGAGCTAAAGGACTAGCTAGCCTTTTTATTCTTGAGCCACCTTAAAGCGATTAGACACATAATCCAAACATATATTAGCATATGCATGATCACCTATATTCACTTAATGGGTGATGATGGATTCAAAGGGCTATCCTTTGCATTCTTGATCCACTTTTAGAGAATTGAGCACTTAGCTCTATTTATGATATTACTCTTAGTATAACATCATCTATAATTACTCAAAATTACCCAACATCACCCATCATCATAATAAGTTTTGTATTGGTTCACATACTTGATGAGGTGTATTCATTTCTTTATTTTCCTTTCTCTCTTACCCAAATTTGTACATTTTTATTTTTAGATATAGCGTATCTAATAATACGTAATCTAATCTTTGTTTGCTCTTAAATATTTGCACTTCATAGTGTGCTCTCTCTATGCACACCCAATATCACACAAATCTATGAGTTTCACCCTTTTAGTTAAGTTTAGGTAAACTTTATATTTTTATTTTATCCTAGTATTTCACTTTACTGCATCACTAGAATAAAAGGGGGAAAAATGTAGTCATATAAATTACAAAAATTGTTAACTTGAGTGTGGCTTGTGACACCAAACCCATAGGTCCCTCTTGCTTATTCTCATAACCATTGTAGTAAAATTTTAATTTAATCTTAGTCATCTGTAACCTTCTATATTTAACTAAAGCTCATCCAGACTACTCTTTTAATGACTAATCTATCCCCCCAGGCCCTGTCAGCGCAGGACAATAGTGCCACACTTGGACTATAGTGCCAGTGCCACTCCTATCCACTTTCAACACTCCTATTCAATTGTATTTTTGGACCCAATCATTAATTATTTATGGTTCCCCATCCTTCTCAGCTTAATGTGATCACATTAAACCCATGACCAATAGATCCCTATCAAATCCCATTCAAAGATCATTTAGAAAGGGTTGGAAAATATCACTAGGCAAGCAAGAATACAAGCAAGACTACCCATAAAATCTTCCCTATTCTTTAATTATATCCAAAACATATAATTATAATCTTATTCAAATCCTTACACCAATCCCTAGCCAACTCAAGCACATCTAGTTTAGAATTTTGCATCTTCATACACACTATTGCACAAAGCACAACAAGTGGGAGAACTACATGTGAATTGACCCCTCTTCAAAGTTATGGTATGTAGGTAGTGTAACCACACAAGGGGTGTGGATACATGTTCAATTAATATTACACACACTGACCCCCCCCCTCTTTCTTGAAATTATTCAAAACATAATGGATCATAGGGTTTGAAGATAAAATCTACTCTAGATGGAGCTCTACAAACTTTTGGCTATCAAAACTTCATAGACAGAGTCACATAGACATAATGAACAAAACTTAGAAATCTCATATCCTCAGGATAATAGTGGTAAAGGTGGACTACAGCACCAGTGCCACTCCTATCCACTTTCAGTGCTCCTGTCCAATCATAAAATAAAGATCAAAACTTAGTTTGTGATAGTGCTAGTCTTGCACAGTGAATATTAGACCCTATCTCAATTGTATCAATTAGTTTTTAGCTAAGTCTTTTTTCTTCATCTTATTACTATTTTTATAAAGATCAAAATTACAATCTATTTTACACAAATTAGTAGCATAATTATTGCATGTTTATTTATTAATTTTACTACTCAAATCTTTTAACTAAATTAGGAATAATACACCAATATTCCCAAAATTCTTAAATGAGTTCCACATGGAATTTCCTCATTCATCAAGATCTCTTGAGATTTAACATCTCTGACAGGTCTAAGAGATGGACACATCAGATAGTTTCAACATTTTTCTTCATCATTCATCAAGCTCTCCTAGGATATGAAATCTCTATAAGGTCTAACATATTGACACATTTGATAGGTTTCACATGGCACTTCCTCATTTATTATACTCTCCCTAGATTTGATATCTATGATAGTTCTAAGAGACTAACACATCTAATAGGTTCTACATAATGCCTCCTCATTCATCAAACTTGCATAAGATCTAACATATTTGATAAGTTTAAGAGACTAACACATTTTATAAATTATACATGGAAATTCTTCATTCATCAGGATCTCTTAGGGTCTAACATCTTTGATAGGTCCATAAGATTGATAATATGATAAGTTCCATATGGCACTTCCTCATTTATCATGATCTCTTAGGATATAGCATCTCTAATAGGTTTGGGAGACTAACACATCTGATAGGTTTCACATGGAACTTTTTCTTTCATTGGGATCTCCTAGGATCTGACATCTCTAATACATTTGAGAGACAGACACATCTGATAGGTTCTACATGATGCTTCCTCATTCATCACACTAACTTATGAGATTTCATGAAAATCAACTAAGTTAAAAATAAATCCACATAATAAATTGAAAGATCACCTATATATTCTTAAATATTATGAAATAATGAGTAGGACTACATAAGACTGATAATCCAAGAAAATCAACATGAATCCAAATCTATAATAATCATAGTAAACATAATAAAATAATCTAAGTATGAAAACACTTTATTATATTTTAAAATGTAGTAAGGACTATACTATATTTTAACTTAGAAAACTACATGGATTTTTAATAAAGACCAAATCATCATCACAAACATTGTTAAACTTTTTGTAGACTAAGGTCGAATAGAGGTTCGAGGACTCTCAAGGTTTGAGTCTAACTAGAAATAGATTGAAACTCTGGGAAAGCTTCAAGTTGATAACTTTCTAATGGGTCACCCACTTCTCTAAAGAAGGGGGTTGTGTTGGACACAATAGTCTAAATCATATTAAAAATGGTCAAGGCTTCACCTAAATGGCCAGTTTCAAAGTATAATGATTAAATAGAGAACTAAAACCAATAAAACATAATCCTAGTTGCTCTTGAGATTTTATAACTCAACATAAAATATGTTCCAATTGATATTTAGTTGTGTCCATGATTAATCCATAGTAATTTATAATGTCAAAGTTTTTATTAATATAAAATCAAAATATTCTAGCTAATCAATAGTTTAACATAGTCTTTTAGTCTCAACACATTTATACTAATTAGGATCTAATTAAGGTTTGTCATGACCCAAATTTGACCTATACTTATTTCAATTGCTAATATAGTTAGTTATGAACTATTTGAGACATATTTTGTTTACTATATTGTGTGTCACAATTATATGATCTATGTTGATACATTTTATTATTAATTGTTGAGATAGTTATTGATAGAATTTTCATTATAACATTGGATATTTATGGTTGATGAGTACTAATTCACTATTTAGTTTAGATCTATTATTTAAATAGTGTTATTACATTTATTGTATTTAGATGTCTAGATATTATTAATTGTCTATTTGTTGATTGTAAGCACATATAGTTGAGCTAGGTTGTGTTCAAACCTGAGTAGATAAGAAACATGGATGAATGAAATAGTGAATTCAATTGTAAAAATTGAGCTTGATGGTATTGTTGCTTAAGCTACTTTGTGTAATAAATTTACGTGTTGGGTGTTATCATTTTATTTTAGATTTCATTATTGATTATTTAGTTAGTTTAGACATTCATACAATCATTACTTTACTTGATGTTGTCAATTGTAGGACTTATTTGCTTTGCTGAGTCATGATTAGTCTTGCAATTTTTGTTTTCTTGTTCACGTCATAGTTTTTTGTCATTCAAGTTTATTATGTTTTATTTGCTTAATGTTTCTCAAATTCAACAAGGAATTTGGTCACTTGTGGCTCTTGTGTTCACAATCGTTTTGATTTATTATTAAATCTTTATCATCTTGTTGGATTGTATTGATACTATTTGGATTAATGCTTAGTATCAATCTATGTTCAGTTGAAGACACTTTCAAAACATGCTAAATCGACTCTACGTTTAAGGTATATGCATTAAAAGACTTAATTTTAATGTTTTTTTACTTAGCATTCATTAATTTTTTGGCTTGGGCATATGTTAAGGTTGTTAATATGTCATGGCCCACCTTGGGGAATTGGCAATTAGCTTGATGTTTGTTTTTTATTAAACCATTCAACTTTAGAGTCACGAAATTGGATTGAATTACCATGAGAATGAGTTGAGACTCTTCCAAATAGTTTTTATATTTTATTGTGTTCACTTATGTTTGTTTATTGAAGAGATTTGAGCCTTTGGGAGACTCTACTAATTTTTTTGGCATGGTGGTGAAGGGGAATGAAATGCAGATTTTGCATGAGTTATTTTGGGATCTTGAACTATAGTTAAGTCATTAATCTTATTGTCCATGCAATAGTTTGGTAGAGTTAATGAGGTTTGATTTGGTTTATATGGTCAACTAGTTTTTGGGCAATGCATGTGGATTTTGGATGCTAGTTTTTACATAACAATTTAGGATCCTAAAAGAGAAGTAAAACTTATTTTGTGGTTAAATTATATATTACAAGTAAGTGGTGTTTTTATAATTGTATTTTTGAATTATATAGTGGATTATTTTAATGGTAAATTGGTTATGTTTTTAACCATAAACATTGGCATTGGATTATGCCTACATAATGGTGTTTATAATTAAAACCCTAAATGGCTTAGCCATGGATTTTAGGGATATAAATATGAATATATATTTTGATATTATTTATAATGGCTATGTTAGACATATATAACGTGTGTATATATTTCATTTATTTGTTTGGCTTGGGTTTTTTATTTATTTTAATGGTTTTTGGAATATTAGGGTTTATTCTTAATTTAGTTAAAGGGTTTGGATTGATAAATCAATAAATAATATGTACTAAATAAGATATTGATTTGTGAAATTTATTTTTAATTAGAGATTTTATAAAAATAGTAATAAGAGGGAGAAAATAAGACTTAGCTTAAACTATGCTAATTTGACTGAAATATGGTCTGATATTCACAATGCGGGCCTAAGACACTATCAAAAATAAAATTCTAAATTTATTTTTTGATTGGAAAATAGCACCAAAGGTAGACATGAGTGGTATCGGCATTGTATTCCTTGTTTGGTGTTATTGTCTTGAGGATCTGATCTTTTTGGGTTTTGCTCAGCAAGTCTATATGACCCTATTTTTGAATTTGTGAAACCCTAATGTTAGAAATGCTTCTGATTTTCTTCATTTTTATTCCTTTAACACAATTGAACAAAAATTTGGCAAATAGATAAAAATTGTTAGTGTGTGTAAGATGCACTAGACATACTTCACACCCTATGTGTGGGCACACTACCTACATACCAATACTCCAAAGGGGGATCAAGCCATATGTAGTTCTCCATTTGAAAGTGATTAGTGAAATTTTGATATGAGAATGCAAGAAATGCTAGATTGGATGTTCTTGAGGATGGCTAGGGATTGATGCAAATATTTAGATGTGTTTAGGATTATACAAGATGGTTGTATGTAGAGAATAGGGAAGATTTCTTGAGTGGTTTCACTTGTATTCTTGCTTACTTGATAATATTTTCCATCCCTCTCCAGATGATATTTTAATGGGCTTTTATAGGGTTTTATTGGTCATGGATTGAATTTTATTACATTAGGTAGACAAGGATAAGGATGGGAAACCAAAAGGAATTGACCATTGGGGCTAGAAATGAGCTTGGACAATAACACCAAAAGTAGATAGGAGTGGTATGAGTGCTATAGTCCTAGTGTGGTGCTATTGTCCTGGGTAGACAAGACCTAGGGGGATGGATTGGTCATGAAAAGAGGGTCCTAGCTCAGCTAGGGTCAAGCCTAAAAGGCTACACATGATTGAGAATCAGTGAAAACAAGCTTATGATGTTATGAGAACAAGCAAGAGGGACCTATGGGTTGGGTATCATTAGCCATGCTCAAGTTACCAATTTTTGTATTTTATATGACTAAGTTTTCCCACCCTTTATTCTAGTGATGAAACAAAGTGAAATACTAGGATAAAATAAAAATAGAAAGTGTACGTAAACTTACCTGCAAGGGTGAAGTTCATGAAGCTCTGTGATGTTGGATGTACATAGAGAGTGCATATTGTGAAGTGTAAATCTGCAAGTGAAAATAAAAGTAGATCATTTATTACTAGATATGATATATTTAAAATAAAAATTCACAAATTTGGATAAGAGAGAGAGGAAGAGAAAGGAACAAATACACCTCATAGAGTATGAAAACCAATATAAAACCTATTATGATGCTAAGAGATTCTAAGTAATGCTAAAATGTGTTATACCAAGAGTAATATTATGAATGGAACTAAGTGATCAATTCCCTAGAAGTGGCTCAAGAATGCAAAAATTGGTGTTTTGTCTCTGTTGTCACCCACTAAGTAAAGCTAGGTGGTCATACGTGTGTTGATTGATGTTTGGACTGTATATCCAATCCCTCTAAATAGGTGGCTCTAGAATATAAAGGCTAGCTAGTCCTTTGGCTCCATTATTACATGTGAAGTGAAGCTATAAACTGATACTAGTATGGAATGTGTGTCATATGAGATGAATCATAAAGCCCATGAATGTACTATGATCTAACAATGTTGGCATATATAGTTGAATGTATGATAGAAAATAGGCCACTCTAAAATTGGTGCATTAGGATTATATGAAATCCACTTAGGAACTTGGGAACTCAAAAACTTAAAATTTAGACTTCTATGAAAGCTAAACCAAAATGATGCCAACCACTATAGATGGAGTAATGAATGAAACTACTAAGAATGCTTAGGTAATGATCAATGCAAAAAGAAAGGAAAAAAATGTACTACATACATTTCCCCCAATCACTAGTGTTTAAAACATGGATTCTGATCTAAAATTTATACTAAATAACCTATTTAAAATTAGAAGTGATAGATATCATGCATGATGACCTTTATATCTAGATTATTTAAGAAAAACTATACTAAAATTTCTCATTTTGGATTGAAGTGTATCTAATAAAATTGTAACTAAACCTACCTTTCTATCTGTTTCTAGAAAATCTAGTTTTTCTATTATTTAAATAGGATCACTAGAAATGGATAGTAGTGCCATTATCACTATAGTCCAATCTCAACACTATTATCTTGGGCTAAATCTGATGACTATTCTATATTCTTCATTGTTTGCCTAGTCTATTTTGGTTGGTTTGATGTTTATTTGTTGTTTTGGGTGTTCTGAATGCTATTGTTTAGATCATTAGGAGCTCTGATCTTTGAAACATAACCCCTATTTTTTGTCCCCTCTTTTGACGGTATGAATGAAGAACCTATAATGATTAACCTTAGAATAAAGACCCTTGTAAGTGTGTTATACTACAAAGTTATAGATATAGCATTGATAATCGACAAGATATCTCAATATATAACATGGTTTGTGTTGAGAGATTATTAGATCAATAGGGGTATACCTAGATAGAAATACTAATGTAAAAACATGTGAAAAATACTAAATTGGAACTATAAGCTTAATTAGTTGTTAGTTGGAGGGATGGAGCATGATGTCCATCATGGCATTCAAGAAAACAAGATAAATGCATGATTTGGATCATGGAATTGCAAACAAAGAGAATCAAACAAGAAACAAACACACAAGGCAAGAAGCAAGAAGCATACAAAAGTGTCCAAAGGGATAAGAAAACAAGGGACATGGGTACATGTCACTCAAACTATAAAATAAGCATACAAGGCATGGTCAAATGCCCACATACACATATAATTGAAATAAGAAAAATTATCATGGAATCCAAATCACATAAAGGAGTATAATCAAAAGACATTGGAAAATATCCTAAGGCACACACATGAATAAAAGTAAAGGCCATTGGAAATTGTCCTAAGGCACATATAGGAGATAAACAAGAACTAATAAATGAAACGACATCAAGCTAATGCTAAGAAAGAAAGGAAAGCATATAAGAAATTGGAATTACAAATGCATCAAATTAATCAAATCAAGAAGTGAATGTATGCAATACATGTTAGTACAAGACTAGGTATATGCTAAGAAATACATAAGTGTTATATACTATTGAGTGTCAATAGAGTAATCTATGTAATCAAGTAAGTAATGTACATCAACATGATAACTAGAGTCTATGGTATAGGAATGACATAACCTAGATAGTGTAGTCATATAGAAGATACCGCCAGTGGGTATGTATATATCATTGTGTGTCTTGATGTAGAAGTAGGATGCCTCCTCAATGGGTAGAGTGAAGTAATTAAACGGCTGGATGTCACTACACACACTCAAAGAAGATCAAGTAAAGCATGGTAATGTAGATAAATCAAAAAATAATGACATATAACAACAAATGTAAGTCTAGCATAATAGTATAAATGTAAATCATGTGTGATGCATATAATCAAAGTGTTTTTGTTGTTTTTGACATATTTGAATGTTTTTGTGTTTTGAAATGTTAATTTTTTTTTTTTGAATTTTAAAAATATTTGAACTATGTACAATCAAGCATGAGAAATGATGTACATGTAAGCTAGGAAAGGATGATACTAACTGATGAGTATTATGGGAGACTCCCTATCATGGTGTCTTTTATCATGGAGAGGAATTGTGCATGATCAAGAATCATAATGGAAATGTTGAGACTATGGATTTGAAAGTTGTATATGTTGTAAATGGCCTAAAATATTTGAAGTAGAAACTAAGTGTGGAGTCCTCTTATGACTCTAAGAAGTGGATGCAATTGTATGGTCTTAAGGATCCATATGGTAGTAGGAGAAGCTCTCTGAACATGTGCTCTATAAGTAGATGCATGAGATCTCAATGATACTACCCTTAGTGTGAACACTCTTATTGGAAGTTGTTTAGAATCTTGAAGATGTGGAGGTGTATGAACTCTTTATATTAGCAAAGGATGCCTCAACTATGTTTGAATTAGAATTGGAGAAAGAAATGGAATTGGTGGAGCTACTGAGATTGGTGGATGAATGAAATCTATTGACTGAATTGAAATTGGTGACTACAAAGTAGAAGATGGCTCTGATGTGGGGAGTGGTAACTCATATGTAACTCTACCAACTATAATAACCTAATTAGCATGAATGAATTTCATACATCTTTGAACTTTAGAAGGTACTACTCAAAGTTTTTGAATCTATGATTGACCAAATAACATATCAAAAACTCCTACACTGGGAATAATAGTGAATGTTGTGGCCATGTGTGTTGGACCAACCTATAAAGGAAGTACAATCTCACCCAATGAAATCTATATGTGCCCACTAAATCCACTGATAACTATGTTTGTTGGGCTAATATCTTGCTCTGAGTATCCCAAATGCTATAATAATGTCATAACACACATGTTCAAACTGGATCCATTATCTATGGGAACACTATGAATAGGATGTTTATGAATATGAAATCTAATAAAAAGTGCATGATAATCTGTATCATCCTCAATGATCTCCTACTTTGAGGAGATGGAAGGTCTAGCTAGAATTTGAGAATTGTATACACCAATCATGTTGCTCAAAGGATATAACTCAACTAAAGGTGCCTTGCATGTATCTGGTGGGGGATGTGCATGACATGCATGATGAAACCCTAATGTATCTCCTATCTCTTATTTATAATGCTATGGAAAAGGATATAAAAAGATTTTCAATGCTTTATCTTATGTTTTCTTTTCCTGAGTAGGCTCAACTTAAGTGCTAAGATCAATATGATTTCCATCTATTAAATCCTATATCTTATGTCTCAAACTGATGCATCTATTTGTTGTATGGCTTGGTGCCCTATGAAACTCACAAAATGCATGCTGATCATATCCCTATGGAAGAGGCTTTGTTGGGTCAACTTATTGAATAGGAGGGAAAGATATGATGTTAAAATCTAATAGCTACTATAAAACTTTGGCTAGAGAAACTGATAGACTAGTGAAGGTTCACTGAGGAGGTGCTGATAAAACCACTCATTTAGGGGGCTCTAAAGCCACATTAACTATAGGTTAATTTTGAATCTTGTTATCATTGACCTTTACTTTGTATGTGACTTTTCTGTTACTCTTGTTTATTATGTCTGAGATAGTTGTGTACTTGAGTTTTCCCATTGAAATTAATTTGACTTCTCTTTCCTTTAGTGTGTGACAAAATTCAATGAAGGAAGAGAATATTTTGAACATAATTGATTCATGCAAATCTGGTAGTAGACTCTATTTGAAGAGATCATGTAACTCTTGATCAACCATGGGGATAGTCATCTTAGCCAAGATAGTCTTATATCAAAGAATATAATCTATGAGATTCTCATTTGACCTTTGTTTATATTATGAAACTTGAGCATATGAAACCTTATCACCAATGTTGATACTGAAGTAAGCTAGGAACATGTTGGCTAAAGGGTTGAATGAGTTGATCGACTGATTTGGTAGATTGTAAAACCATTATAAAACAAAATCCTTTAGGATTCATGGAAATAGCTTGGTAAGTAACCAATCATTGGGTACATAGTCCAAGAATTCTACATGAAAAGCTTTCAAATGTACCTCTAGATCACCCTTGACATCATATAGAGTAAGCTTTTGTTGAACAAAATCTTGTGGCAAGGGTGTAGAAGTAATATGATGTGCTAATGGTGTATGTAGAAGTGCAAAAGAATCCAAAGCCTACGTTGGTCTAGTGGTAATTTGATAAAGATGTATCACCTTAGATTGAAGAGATATTATCTCTTATACAAGGGTTGTTATATCAATAGATAGGGATGTAATAGCTATAGGTGGTGGCATAGAGGTAGGTTGGGCTGCTAAAGGGGGTTGTTGAGAATAGTTGCCCCCGTAGTGTCATTTAAAACTAGTTGCTCTATGGTTTGAGAAGTTTGACCATTATTCACTCTTTATGGTTATTATTGTAGTATTTTAAGCATGTCACCTAAAATTTTAGGGTATTTAGTTAATAGTTCTTGGAGTTCCATGTTAGGGTGTTTAGTTAATAGTTATTAGAGTTCCCTTTAATCAGTTTCATCAAAATTAGTATATTAGGCCATTGTTAAGGTATGAAAACAAGTTAAAATTTGATTGTATTGTTTTCAAAAATTTGTCATAGGCAAAGTGTGATATAAAGAAAATACTAAATATAATAAATGTAAAGTCCTAAACATAGCTAATTAAAAATTGCATAAAAAGGATACAAAGCTCACAAACATGTAAGGTGATATCTAAAAAAGCAATAAGGGCTTTATATATGCAACTAGGGTTTGACAGATAATTATTTTGAAATTTTACTATGAAAAATTGAAATTAAAAATGAATTTTTGATTTAAATATGTAACTTAAATTTCAAAAAGTTGTTGGAAAATGCTTGATTGAATAGGACCTAGTATGTGTAACTAGGGTTTTGAGATTTTTTTTGAAATTGCTATTGAATTTTGAAATTTGAATGGATTTTTTTATTTAAATATGCTAGGAAAAATTTAGAAAATGATTAAAAAATTATCAAAAAATTACTAGGACTTAGAATGGGCAATTAGGGTTTGAAAGAAACTTGTTTTAAAATTTACTACTAAATTTTAAAATTTGAAATGAATTTTTGATTTAAATATTCAAGTAAAAATGTTAGAAATTTATAGGTAAAATTAGTAAGAATTTACCCTAGGGTTTTTAGGGTTTTTAAGTGTAAATGAATTAAGTTAGGTTTTTCAAATGTTTTAATGGTTTTAGGAATATTAGGGTTTTATTCGTAATTTAATTAAAGGGTCTGAATTAATAAATCAATAAATAATATGTAGTAAATAAGTTATTGATTTGTGAAATTTATTTTTAATTAGAGATTTTCTAAAAATAATAATAAGAGGGAGAAAATAAGACTTAGCTTAAACTATGTTGATCCGACTGAGATAGGGGTTGATATTCACTATACTAGCCTAAGACACTATCAAAAAAAAGATTATGACTTTCATTTTATAATTGGACATGAGTGTCAAAAGTGGATAGGAGTGGAACTAGTGCTATAGTCTTTGTCTAATGTTATTGTCCTAAGGATATGAACTTTCTGGGTTTTGCTTAGTAGGTCTGTGTGACCCTATCTATGAATTTACAAAGCCTTGCTATCATCAATGCTCTTTATAGAGCTGATTTTATTCATTTTTATGCCTTTAATGTACTTAAATAAAATTTTAGAAAATAGGAAAAAGGGGTTAGTGTGTGTAAGATGTACTAGATATGATTTACACCCCATGTTTGGGAATGTTGCCTACATACCAATACTCCAAAGAGGGATCAAGCCATATATAGTTCTACCTTTGAAAGTGTTTGGTGAAATTTTCATATGAGAATGTAAGAAATACTAGTTTGGATGTGCTTAAGGATGGTTAGGGATTTATGTGGAGATATAGATATGCTTAGGACTGTATTGGATGGATGTATACATAAAATAGGGAAAATTTATTGAGTGGTTTCACTTGTATTCTTACTTGATAATATTTGACAAGCCTCTCCAAATGATCTTTGAATGGGATTTTATAGGGATCTATTAGTCATGGATTAAATTCTCTCACATTAGGTTGATAAGGATAAGGATGGGAAACTAGAGGGAATTGACTATTGGGGCCATAAATGAGCTTAGACAATAGAATCAAAAGTGTACAAGAGTGGCATAGGCACTATAATCCTAGTGTGGCACTATTATCCTAGGTAGACATGACCTAGGGGGAGGGATTGGTCATGAAAAGAGAGTCCTATTTCAGCTAGGGTCAAGCTTGGAAGGCTATGAATGATTTGGAATCAATGAAAACAAGCCTATGAGGGAAATGAGAGCAAGCAAGAAGGACCTATGGGTTGGGTGTCATTAGCCATGCTCAATTTATCAATTTTTGCATTTTATATGACTACATTAGCATTACTATGTCATTTGATTTATGGCTATGACTATGTGATATCATTGATGGATTGATAATTTTTATCTTATATTTTGAAACCTTGGCTAGGGTTTTTTTATGTCATTTAACAATTGTTATGACTGTGTTATTGTGACTGTATTATGTTTTAAGTTCATTATGGTTTATAAAACCCTATATGGGTTACATAATTGGGTTACATAGTTTAACATTCTATTTGATGTGTTGAGTGTATACATTGGTTTTATATTTTAAAACCCTAATTAGGTTCATATGGGTTTATAAAAAAAAGTAGTTTGTTTTATGTTTTGAGCCATGACCATAAACTTGGGGGCAATTTCATTTTAAGTCTTCACAAGGTTCGAAATAGACATTAGGGTTTTGTGGGAAAATAATATTTTATTATTTTTACTTGTATGATTATATTTGACATTTATATTATAATTTGGTTATTACTAGTTAACTCAGTATTGTCAAAAACTATTGGAATTATTCATATGATTCTAGTAATGATGTTTGAATTATTTTAGATTATTATTAGTTGACTTCCATTTGAAAATAATGATCAATTTATTATTTTATTTGTTAATATTACATTATATCATTACATTTGATATTTTTAGTAAACTCTACATCAGTCAAAATTTAACCCATAACTTTTCATAGGTTTTAATTTATTATTTTTGGTTGGCTAAATCCATTGTCTTATCTTTACAAGTTTTTATTTTAACTCATTCATATATGTTAAATTAGTATGTGAGGATGACTACATGATGAATTTATGGCATAAATAATTATGGGAAATATTATATTCTCGAATATAATATGGCTCATAAATCAATAAGCTCAAGAAGATGAGTTGTAATCACAATTAGGTACTAAGTTAATGGATCTAGTGAGTTTTATTTATGTGGTTTGTTTCCTATCTATTGTTTGTTTGTTTGTCTATTTTCAATTTCAGTTCATTTAGTTGTCCTTTCTCCAATATTTCTCTACTACCTTGATCCGTATCAACCTGATGATTGTGGTGGTGTAGGGCCATTTATGATTGGGCTCATTGGGATTATCGAGGTCATTTTAACTTCATTGGTTTGGATGAAAACTATTTTGATACACTTATTATTTAACATGAGTTATGATAGTTGACTATAGATTAACTAAAATGTTTATGTAATCCATTTTATTCATTATAGTTTTATTTGATACAAGTAAATTTATGTTTATATTTTATATTCAAATAAATCATGAGAAATGGAATTATGCTTATGATTTTAGTTGATCATTAGTTATCCATGTATTCTTTATATTATTATTTATATACTGAATTCCATTGATTCATTAAGACATTTTATAGATGACTTAATTAATGAGATTTTAATTGAGACTTCATTGTAAAACCTTAGGGAAATAACTTATACAAATTAATAAAAATGAAATCCCTATGTTTATAATTATCACAATACTTATGCATGAGTGTAATTATTGTTATAATTTATTTATAATCATCATAACACTTATGCATGAGTGTAATTGTTGTTATAATTTATTTATAATCATCATAACACTTATGCATGAGTGTAATTGTTAGAATTTTTGTTAAAGGTCAAATGGGATAATTACTTAAGTAATTAAAATGTATAAATATTCTAAAGTCTATTAGAAGATAATCATTTCATTTTAAAATTAAATAATCACTATTTAAGTGCAAGGGAATATTATGGACAACTCCTTATAACTCATTAGAATTGAATTATAATAAGATTATATAAATCTTATGCATATGTTTTAATTAACACTACAAATAAGATACTTCGTGGAAGGTTTTAAAAAGAGAATTGTTATTCCTAACTAAGGCATATTGTGATTGAGGATCAAATACTCCATGTTTAGAATTGGCCATTAGAATATTTAACAAGCTAATTCACATCCTTATATTGTAAATAAAGTTAATGGAACTATATTATTAATTTGGTATTAATAATCTCCTTTGGAAATGTAGAGTAAAATACTCTACATTTTATTTTGAGTTTCAGTTATGCACTCCAAGTTTTGTCCCTGCACATTTCGGTTTCGAGGCAGTGAAGTTTTTGACATAGAGCATGGGTGCGAGTTTCATTTTTGCCTAAATTTTGTGTAAGTATCAAAGTCAAGTAGAAGCTGCCAAGTGTCATTAGCTGGGACACATTTTATAATATCTATAAGTTGCACAAAATGTGCCATGTGTTCTGTTATAATCCAACAGAGCACACCAAGTGTTGGCATCCACATTTTTAAGTTTCTTATGAAGTTTCAAAAGCTTCTTTCGATAATATTTTCTCAGTGCACGCAGAGGATGCCAAGTGGAAACTATGGAAGGTTTCAATATGTTTTTCTAAAAGTAATATAACATGCCACGTGTCCCTAGCTAAAGCTTAGTGGAAGCTGCCAAGTGTCAACATCCACAGTTTCTTCATTTTAGAGTAGATATTATGGTGGGCCCCAAGTTTTGTTTCTAAAGTCAGTGGAAGCCACCAAGTGTCATCATCCATTTAAATCTAAAATGAGGCTCAAATGTTTCTATAGTATAGCCAGAGCCCTATGGAGACTGCCACATGTCACCTTCTGCAGGTTTCTCAAAAAGTATCTAAAGCTTCTATAGACAAGCAGAAGCTGCCACGTGTCATTTGTTAAAGATCAATGAAAAGCACCACCTATCCCCATTTTTTTTAAAGCTACTGAGGAAAGAAGTGTTGTGGGTCCCATTTTCAGTAAGTTGATAAATTTTTAGAATAGCAGACTATGACAGATGTCAAAGATAGAGCACTTCCAATACAAAGACACAGTAAAGAGTATAATGCAATGGAAAGTGCCGTGTGTTTTTTGTAAGTGCCATGGAAGCTGCCAAGTGTCATTTTTGGGTGCCTCCTAAATTATGAGATAGCTTTCAGGTAGAGTAAGTGGAATACACCAAGTGTCCTTGCCTGTTTCATAGTGAAAAGTGTCACATGTATCTAATTCAGCCAATGAACTTATAGGGAGACTAAATGTTTTAGATCCAAAAAATATCTTCTGTTAAACACTAAAAGTTAAGTTCTAGTTTGGTTAGGCCATTGGGATTTGATTGTGTAGGAGACTAAACATTTTATATCTAAAGAATATCTTCTATTAAACACTTTCAGTTCAGTTAGAGTTCAGTTAGACCATTGGATTGGGAACGTGCAGGCAATCTAGAGCTAGTCCAATGCTATAAATATGGGTGTAGGGATCATCAGAGAAAAGGATCAAAAGAAAGAGAATTTTTTGTAAGAGATTGTTATCAAGAAATTTTAGACTTTCTTGTTGTGGCTAGTAATATCATTTGCCTTTGTTTTATTTTGTTGAGTTAGAAAGTTTGTGTAACTGTGCATGTATCTATGCCTTTTATGTGACTAGAAAATTAATAAGAAGACTGAATTCTGTACCTTTGTTGATACTTTCTATGTTATTAAAAAATCATCTAAGTTTTCATATTTTACATTAATCATGCATTGATTTCTCTTTAATGTAATTGAATCCTAAAGATAGCTTCACTGTGCTTAGTATTAAGGATTGAATTAAACTCAGGTGCATCACCATAGTTAAAATTTTCTTTCATTACATTTGTGTTTCTATTCAATTTCTATCCTTTTTCCTACAATACTTTTGAGATAAATAAGAGCTAGCTTCTTTAAAATTTAGAGGTTGTTTCAGGTCGCAAGTCCCACATTCCTGAAACTTCCCATTGTTGATGTTGGAAATAGCACAATTATAAGCATCAACAATTTTTTGTCACACCCAGTGGGACAATCTTGAAGTTTCTTTCAAGATCATATGAACCAGAGAGGTACAAGGAGTCAAAGTTGTGGACCAATAACAAGATCTCAATCTGTTATGAACCCAGGTATTCTTTTACCACCATTGATAACTAATCTAAGAAGAAGGGTCAATCAATTTATAGCAATACCAAGAGAAAACATGAGAGCACCTATACCCCCAAGGAATTATGCAAGTTGGAACACTGGTAGTCCTCTAATTCTCCTAGTACCACCAGCCACTTAGGGTCCTATTCTAGTAAATGCCCTGAAAGCTCTGCCCAAATTCAGTGGGCAAGATTTCAAAACACCTGAAGAACATCTACAATATGTGTCTAATGTCTGTGCAATACATGTGGTCACACAACAGAATGTGGCTATAAGATTATTAGCAGATTCTTTTAAAGGGAAGGCTTTGGAATGGTACAAATCTTTGACCCCAAATACAATATCTACATGGGATCAACTTGGAGATCTTTTGTTTGAAAGATTTGAAGAAAAGGGTGATAAATCTTCTTTGTTGCAACAATTGATTACTATCAAAAGGGCACCACAAGAAGTAATGACTGATTTCAATTCAAGATTTCAAAAAACTTGGAAAAGAATTCCTATTATAGCAAGACCATTACCAGGTATGGCTATAGTATTTTATCGTAAAGCCTTAATTTTAGATATATCAGTAATGATTTAGTCACTTAGAGGTTAGACTCTGCTAGAAGCCTATGACTATGTTGTCAGAGATGAAAATAACTTAATAGATGCTAGAAAGTTGACCCTAAGGCCTCCCATGCCCATGTTTCTAGAGATCACCTTACCTTTGCCTTAAGAAACCCCTAATTCCACAGCACCACCTATGTCTATGTATACATTTCCTCAACAACCTACTAAAGAACTTGCCCATGTCCAGTCATCTAAGATGGATGATGTCAAGAACATCTTAAGGACATTCTCTAATGAGATAATTAACCTAAAAAGACAGAAAAATCCTTATCCTAGACCCCAATATCAAGGATACCAAGGAAATAGATTTCCACCATAGATAAACCAGTATCAGGGTCCTCAAAGGCAAACTAACCCTCAGCCATCGAGCCAATTAGTTGCAATCCCTACACCCTCACAAATTATTCCTCCTAATTCAAACAAGGAGATTGTTCAAGGGAAGAATAATTATGCAAATATCACTAATGCTTGGTGTTTCCCTTTTAATAATGCTCATATGCCCAGAGATTGTCACATGGGTAATCTACAATAAAATATATTAGAGCAAAGAAGAATGGATGGACAATTTTCAAGTACTTCTGACACTCAATCCTAGCAATCCCTTGGGATGCAAAATTTAGTCCTAATATCTCAGATGCAAGGGATGTCCTTAAAACAAGAAGAAGAAATAGCCCTTGAACATGCTTTGTTTTCATGGGTTGAAGATGAAGAGTCAGTGTTCTTAAATGAAGCTTCTACTTCTAAGAAACTAGTAGTACAATCAAATTACTACACCAAAGCCAAGAGAAGGATGATGGAATAGCTTGAAGTCACAAATAATGAAATTATGGGGAATCCTCCATTTCAAGGTCATCAAAACATAGATGCTAGACGAGAAATACCTCAACCAGTGTAGAACTAAGTAATTCCTAGACAAGTTCAAGAAAAAGCAAGGTACCCTTATTATCTAAGAAGCCAAACACTGGGACTAATGAATGTGGTGGATCAGCTGAAGAGGACCCCGGCACAGGTGTCAATATGGAACATATTAGCTATTCTTGAGAAAAAGACACTATTGTAAGAAGCTCTGTAGGGCCAAATATTACCTAAACATACTGGTACCAAAGAAGGACCTACTGATAAAGAAAATCTCAAAGACATAGTTCATCTATAGACAACAACCCTTTTAAACAATGCACCAGAGGTAAGTAAATCGAAATCAGAGACCTTCTATTTGACTTTGATAGTTGGAAATAAATTGTTTCATAATGCAATGATAGACTCAGGGGCTAGTACTAAAATAATGCCTAAGCAAATAACAAATGCTTTAAAAATAAAATATGAGCCACTTACTAAAGGAGTTATGCAGCTAGATGGGAAATCAGTGCAAATAATAGGGAGAATTAAACAACTCCCATTGCAATTGTATACTTGCCCTAATATAATTGTCAATCAAGATGTGGTAGTCATAGATATACCCCCTGTATTTGGCTTATGTTTATCTAGAGATTTCACAGCCAAGATAGGAGAATATATGTCACTTGATTGGTCTCACCTCATCCTAAAAACCAAATATGGTTCAAAAATGAAAATACTATATGAGCCACTATCTAAAGATCACATCCCTAATGAACCAACCCCAAAATTAGAGGCAAATCATGCTATGTTGAATAAATAAGAAAGGGTCTTTGTTGAAGATTTAGGTGACTAGACTGAACATGACCAAGAAGAGAAAAATAACCATTTGTTAGCTATGATGAAAAGTGACCCATATGGAATTTATGACTCTACTGGTCTGGGAACTTATGTCATATTTGATGAAGATCATAAAATCAAAAATGTTGAAAGGGAAGAAATGCCAAAGACTCAAGAATTTGAAAAGGATTCAGAAATCTGGACCTTAAATTTTGATGGGGCTAGAAGTAAAAATGGTGATGGAGCAGGAATTTGTCTTGTTGCTCCAAATGGTGAGAAAATTTTAAGAGCTATATGTTTCCAATTTGCCTTTACTAATAATGATGCTGAATATGAATACTTAGTACATGGGCTCATGTTAGCTAATAAAAAGGGAGTAAAGAGTCTTATAGTGAAAGGAGATTCAAAACTAGTGGTGAAACAAATCAGACAAAAGGCAATAGCCAAAAATGTAAGGATGATATCCTATAGACATAGAATTTTGGACTTAATAGAATATTTTGAAGCTTTTAATATTAAAGTAGTTCCTAGAACCCAAAATTTTGAAGCCGATAGGATGGCATAGATTGGCTAACAGTTTGACCCAACAACTGGTCTATTAGTCAACAATGAGTCAGTCAAAGTTATAGTAAGACCAACTATCCTAGACAATGATGAAAATTGGCAAGTTTTTGAAAATGATTCTCAGGTACTCTTATTTTTACAATAGTCAGGGGAATTTTCTGATCAATTGCAACCCAAAATTGAAGAATCATATGGAGACCAAGTTATTCAATTAAAAACCAATAATATTCCTAAAGGATTGATCACTTTAGAAAACCTATTTGATCCAAAAGATGTAAGCCTAGAAAAGAAAAGGTTTCAAGTAAATAAAGCAAATTATTCTGAGATAGAAGTGAGTGAAGGGAGAAATCTAAAGATTAGAAATTCCAAAACTCAAGAGGAAAAGGAAAGACTAATTGATTTGTGTAAAAGGTATGACAGAGTAATATCCTAGACCTATGAAGACCTTCATGGATATAACAGAGACATCATTTAGCACACAATAGAACTGACTAAAGGATCTAATCCAATTAGATAGAAGTAGAGGCCAGTGAATCCAAGGATTGAACCTCTAATGGTAGATGAGTTGTAAAAAATCTTAGATTCTAAAATATTTTTTCCAATCAAACACTCGACCTGGGTATCCAATCTAGTATCGGTCAGAAAAAAGAATGGTGACATAAGACTTTGTGTGGATTTTAGAGACATAAATAGAGCATCTCTAAAAGATCACTATCCCCTGCCATCTATGGAGTAAATTTTATAGACTGTGGTTGTATTAGAGAGATTTTCCTTGCTAGATGGTTTCTTTGGATATAATCAGATTTGGTTGGCTGATGAAGACCAACACAAGACTGCATTTAACCAAATGGGGAACATTTGCATATGCCAAGATGCCTATTGGCCTGTTAAAAGCTAGAGCCACTTTTCAAAGGGCAATGGATGTAGCATTTAGGGAACTCATAAATAAAATCATTCTAATTTATCTTGATGATCTCACTATTTTTTCCAAGAATGTTGTTGATCATTTTGATCACTCGAAATCTATTTTTAAGAAGTGTCAAGAATTTGGAATATCTCTGAATCCCAAGAAGTGTATCCTTATAGTACTTCAAGGCAAACTACTAGGACATATATTATCCAAAGAAGGAGTCTCTATAGATCCAGAGAGAGTTGCAACCATAATGAACTTGCCCCTACCAGTAAATATGAAAGCAGTTTAGTCTTTTTTGGGGAAGGTTAATTTTGTCAGTTGATTCATATCAGACTTTGTAGGCCTAGTGAGACTAGTGACACTCTTGTTGAAGAAAGACTTGGTGTTCAAGTGGACTATAGAAGGAAGACAAGCCTTTAAGGAGGTCAAGAAAGCAATTTCAATAGCCCCAGTACTTAGTAACCTAGACTTTTCTAAGCCTTTTATAATGTATGTTTATGGAGGAGAGTTTAGTGTTGTTGCTATCCTAACACAAAAAGATGATCAACAAGAGGGAGAACAGCCAATAGCCTTTTTCTCAAGGACTCTTAGGGAGTATGAAACTAGATAATTTTTTTTGGAGAAATAGGCATATGCTATAATAAAATCCCTCAAGAAATTTAGGCATATGGTGACAGGAAGTAAGAATATGATACTTGTGGCTCATCCTAGTGTTAGAGAATACATTATGGAGGGGAAATTACTGAAAAAAGAGCAAACTAGATAACAAAGATCCTTGAGTATGATGTAGAGGTCAAACCCACTAAGCTAGTTAGAGGTAGGGGGTTGTGCCAATACATGACTCAAGATATGGGAAAGATGATACCTGAAGAAATAGAAAAGGAAAGTGTATTGAGGATACAAGAAGTTGATCAAAACTCCTGGGTCACAAATAGAATCCACTTTATGAAACATGGGATTTTCCCAAAAGAGCTCTCTCAGGACAAGAGGAGATACTATAGGCAGTATGGGGTCCATTTTTTTTAATTGACCAAGTTCTTTTCAGAATAAATACTGATGGCATACTTTTAAGATGCGTAGAGAAAGATGAGGCTAAGAAAATACTACATGAGATGCACCATGGAGTCTCAGGTGGACATTTTTCTACAAAGACCACAGCTATAAAGATAACTCAGGTAGGTTATTTCTAGCCCACTTTATTTATAGACTATTATCAACTGGTAAAAAAGTGCCAATCTTGTTAATATTATGTGGGGATGAGAAGGAATGGAACAATGCCCCTTAGTCCTATAATTGTTGATGAACCCTTTGTTTAATGGGGTCTTGATTTCATTGGAATGATCAATCCAGTGTCGAGTATGGGGCATAAACAGATTCTAACTACCACATATTATTTCACCAAATGGAGTGAGGCAGTGCCACTCAAAGAAGCAACATAAAATGTGATCCTAGACTTTCTAGGGAGTATTACTTCTCACTTTGGGCCTCCTCGTACCATAATTTTAGATAATGCCAAAGCATTTTTAGGGTCTAAAGTATCTAACTTTGTAATAAAGCATGGTATATATATGAAAACTTCCTCAAATTATTACCCTCAGGGTAATGGTTTGGTAGAATCAACCAACAAGAACCTGATTAGACTTATTAAGAGAATAGGGGCTAATCATCATAAAGAGTGGCATAACGTGCTTAATATAGCATTGTGGGCTGATAGAATTATGCCTAAGTAGGTGAAAAAAATTTCCCCATATGAATTAGTCTATGGTAAGCCTACTATAATGCCCCTAAGCTTGGAGATTCCTGTTCTACAGTTGTTAAAATAGATTGAAATTGAGGAAAATGGCCCCATGCAGGTCAGACTTGCTGAACTCTTAGAAGTTCAAGAAAAGAGGGATGCAGCACATGATTCATTAATGAAGCATCAAAAAATAATCAAAGACTACTTCAATAAAAGGACTTCAAATCCCCATTTTGAAGAAGGCTCAGTTGTTTTGAAATGGGATGCAAGAGCTGCCAAGCCAGGTCAACACACTAAATTTGAAGCATTGTGGACTGGACCCTATAAGATTCATGCATGTAAACAAAAAAATTCTTTTGAGCTAGAAATGATGGAGGGGGAACCTGAAGAGATTCTTATGAATGGGATTCTACCTAAAAAATTTTAGTTAAGCTGTGTCTCTAATGTATTATAGTTAGATAGATCCCCTTTCCTTGTTGCTTTGTTTTCCAATTTTTCTTTCTTGCCCTTTCTTTTTAAATAAGTGTTATTTGAACACGTGGCCATGGCTCAAAATTTTTTCAAATTTTTTGAAAACTCTCAAATTCATTAAATATCTCTTAAATCTCCAACATTCCCCAAAGTACCCTTACGCAACAACTTTTTATGACGTGTCTGACTCGCTATCCCATGAAGATTCAATAAGATTTACTAATGGTTATCTAATTTTAATGCCATTTTTGAGACTTGATGGGTCATTAAATACCCCATAAAAAGAGTTAAAGCTTAACAAGTGTCTCAAACATTCTTACATCTACTAGAAAATCCCTGTTACCTACATTTTTAGTTCATAACAAAATTTGCTTAGTGAAAGTGCCTTCCTTGTTGCAAAGCTCCATACTTGTTACATAAGTTCATTGATTCCAAGTATAGATATAGATATGGGGGAGGCATAGTATTCAAAATAGGGGTATGGGATTACGAATCTATTGATAAGCTTCTCACAAGCAAATCATATGCTTCGGCCCTCGTACAACCCTTAAAGACCTATCCACGGAATAGAATCCCTGAAATTGGTTATGAAAATGACCCATCAAAGGTGAAATATTTTTTAGATAAAATCATGGACCCAATCCTTTAAAATTATAACAAATCTCTAAGAGAAGGGGCACACTAAAGATGTATTTAGAGGGCTCAGGCTGGATAATACAAAACATTCAAAATGAGGATATGGACTTCCCAATTGGCACAATTCATTGTCCCAGGTGTACATCTGTGCCCTAACTTGGTTAAAATATGTGCCAAATTATTTCATGTGCCCTCAAATACCATACAATAGGGTCCATTCATGGTAAAAATTACACCAAAGGCCATCAAGGACATGTTGGCCCTGTATCACGACAAGCTAGCCATGTTTCTTACCATTGCCAAGATGCAAAAAATGTGGGAAAACGTCAATAATCAATTAAGGTTTCTGAGATCAGAGTTGCAATTAGGGGAAGATGATACCACTATGCCAGTGCTGCCAATAAGAAGGGCATAATTTGCACAGGCCAGTTAAGAAGCACTTTTCATGATGGCATTGATTTTTGGAATGAAAGAATATATAACTATCTATGAAGAACAAATGGCCATTCTCTTCATGTTAAAAACTGTAGACAAGACTCAGGAGTATCAACTAGATTTCTCTGAGAAGATTGCATATTCAATGGTTGACCAGCTCACCCATTTCAAATCCAAAGGGGTTTTCAGGTACTCTTCTTATCTATTTCACCTTATGTTGTATCAAAACTCTAGCATATTTTCTCAATACATGCATCTGAATATGTATGACCCAAGCTTTGATCATAATAAGACCATTGTTGTGTCTGCATGGACACATATCTTGTCCAAAACAAGTGACCCATATGAATTTTGGGATTTTTTTGTTGCCCCTACCTTTTGTCACCTAAGCCTAGAGCCGGTTGAATATAGATTAACTCCAAGTGTCTTAGGCCTTATGACAAATTGTACTATTCCTTGTGATTAATTTTTTTGGATCCCATCATAATATTATTAGAGTCCATGGTTTTAATGGAGAACCAGTGTTGCTACCTAAGATTTTGACCCTTAAGTTAGCATTATTAGAGGTCACCCAGTAAGTTTCTATGGTGGATAATGAATATGGCACTGGGAAGAAGAAGAAGAAAATGTATGATATTCCATGGGTAATGAACAACATGGCCCTAGAGGTCAGAGATGCTGAGCATGTGTTGCTGAGAAAGCTAGCCTTCCTAGGTTTCTATTTGATTGAAGATAAATGGGGATATGACCCAAGTAGTTTCATAAATTCATGGGTCAAAAATAACAAGGTCACTGCTAGAATTGTGCATGAGGGTCGTCCCTTTTGGGAAAATAGAATAAATCCTAAGGAAGATATTCCTGATTTATATGTAGAATTGACGGATTTGCCCCTTCAAGAAGCTAGGCCATGGAAATTTTTTTATGTTAAGCAAAAGGATTTTGATCCTAAAATTAGGATGACTTCTGGTTTAAGAAGGGCATTGAAGAACAAATACTATAAATCTGAGAAAATAGAATCCTATTGGAAGTATAGGAAGGAGATTTGTGAGATAACTCACTTTTTTGGAAATGTAGATTCAGATGAGAAATGGGAGGAAATATGGGATGAATGTCATCTGTCTCCGGTCTCTAGCCCTAATGCAGTGCAGGCCCCAGGACAAATCTCATCTATAGTCACTATAACTATCTGGCCCCAATCTCTCAGTGCCATTGAAAAACAAAAGAGTGTGGTATCCTCACCACCCAAAACTTCTCCATCAGTGTCAGCCTTTGGGGTTCCCAGTTTTGTACATTCACCACTAGCAGTAGTGGTAAATGTTGAAGAGAAGGAAGCACAACCAAAAGAAGAAATGCCAAGAAAACATAAGAGGCTGAAGCTTTAGCCTGATTCAGAGGAGGTAGAACCCTCATAACAACAACCACTGAGTACAATTGTTGCTCCTCAGGTACGTGTTGTTTCTCTTTCTCAGTCTCTCTTCTTCTATAGGGGTGACAATCCCATTTGGCCAAATAATATCCCTTGTCACCTCTGCTGTGCCTATTTCTCATTTTTCCCTACCTATTAATACTCAGGCCACATCATTGCCTCATTTTCCCCCCTCTATCCCAAAGTGAATACCTCCTCAGATTCCCCCTAGCCAACATTTGGCTATTCCCTATGGCTTGTCATAGGGTTATCCTTTTGCGGGTGGGCATATTGCCTCTCCTTTTACCTTCAAAACTCAAGAAGATACTATTAAGAAGGCTAAAGAAGCCCAGATGGAGAAAAAGAGGATGAAAGATAATAAAGCTCTGGCTACACCACATATGAGGTCATAATTTGATCCAATCTAGCAACAACTAACGGTGACCCATTTGTCACCTAATGTAGTCAAACCAAATGAGTAGATGCAACCTAAATATTATATGATGAATGCAATGGCTATGGATATGTCACTTTTTAGACCACAAGATAGGGTCGAGCTATTAAATGAATCCACTTCTATCATAGCTACTAATCATTTGAAAGTATCAAAGAAGCTACAGAAGATGGATGCTAATTTAGCTCAAGAGAAATCAAACTATATCAGTCTAACTATCTAACCAAGAATAATGAAATAGAGAGTACCAATAAGTAGTTGCAAGATACTATTTCTTTTCAGACTCACCAGGCCATTCAAGACCAAAATGATTCTTTGAAAGAGGAGCTGACACAAGAGAAAGCTGTAGTGATAGCCCTAAGGTAGGAAAAGGCAACATTATAGGAAAAATGTGAGGAAAACCTGCAACAGGTCATTCAATTTTAATAGAAGCTACTGAATGAGAAGAACAATACCACTACCATACATGCCCAACTTCAAGCTGAGCAATGAATGCTAGAAAAATTGACACTTGAGTTGGCTAATAGGCCAAAGAATGCAGGAGTTTTGAATCTGGTCAAGGAGCTTTATGTATCAATATGGAAAAGAATCTCTGAGGAGATTACTTAGCTCAGACCCTATCTAACCTTTCTACTAAATGCACAAAAATTATGCAAAAAGGTGGAGAATTTGATTGAAGTCACTCTGTCCACTATCTCTTTGAGAGTGTTTGATTTTCAAATGCTACTTCAAAAGATATATGACACAACTGATGGAATGTTATCAGCAACAGGGATTAGTGATAGAATGATTGCTACTAAAAGGGTCAACTTAATTGGAAAGAGCTTCTAGATGTGGTGAAAGAGGGAATCAAAGACATGAAGCAACATATTGAAGATCTGGTGCAATTGGGCCTTCTCTCCCCTTTTCTTGATAACAAAACTATGTTGATGGTTGATGAGATTAAACCTTTGTTGTTAGCCAAGAAAAATGATTAGTCAATTTTCTAAGGTTTAACAGATGATTCATCAGTGCCAGAAGTGGAAGCTGTCTTGATTCCCATGTCCCACCTTGAATTTCAATTGAAGGCTGCAGTTCATATTTTGCAAAATTTTTTGCACAAGGACATCATCAAACTTGATTTAGCCTTCCATGAATTACAAAATAAGTAGGGATTATCTGATGCTGAGTGGTCTATTTATCAGATGGCCTTATTGAAGTTGTGATTTTTGTCACATTTTTATACATTCTTTGGATTCTTTTTTAGCAGGCTCAAAAGTCCTCGGGGTCACCAAGAACTATAGAGTAAAATACTCTACATTTTATTTTGAGTTTCAGTTGTGCACTCCAAGTTTTGTCCCTACGTGTTTCAGTTTTGAGGCAGTGAAGTTTTTGACATAGAGCACAGGTGCGAGTTTCATTTTTGCCTAAATTTTGTCTAAGTATCAAAGTCAAGGGAAGCTACCAAGTTTCATTAGCTAGGACACATTTTATAATTTCTATAAGTTGCGTGGAATGTGCCACGTGTTTCGTTATAATCTAGTAGAGCGCGCCAAGTGTTAACATCCACATTTTTAAGTTTATTATGAAGTTTCAAAAGCTTCTTTCGATAAGCTTTCTCAGTGCACATGGAGGATGCCAAGTGGAAACTATGGAAGGTTTCAATATGTTTTTCTAAAAGTAGCAGAACATGCCACATGTCCCTAGCTAAAGCTTAACGGAAGCTGCCAAGTGTCAACATCTGTAGTTTCTTCATTTTAGAGTAAAGACTATGGTGGGCCCTAGGTTTTGTTTCTAAAGTCAATGGAAGCTGCCAAGTGTCATTATCCATTTAAATCTAAAATGAGGCTTGAATGTTTCTATAGTATAGCCAAATCCCCATGGAGACTGCCATGTGTCACCTTCTGCAGGTTTCTTAAAAAGTATCTAAAGCTTTTATAGACAAGCAGGAGCCACTATGTGTCATTTGTTAAAGATCAACAGAAAGCGCCACCTGTCCCCATTTTTTAAAATCTACTCAGTAACAAGTGTTGTGGGTCCCATTTTTGATAAGTTGATAAAGTTTTAGAATAGCGGACTGTGATATATGTCAAAGATGGAGCACTCCCAATACAAAGACACAATAAAGAGTATAATGTAGTGGAAAGTGTCGTGTGTTTTCTATAAGTGCCGTAGAAGCTACCAAGTGTAATATTTTGGTGCCTCCTAAATAATGAGATATTTTTCAAGTAGAGTAAGTAGAATACACCAAGTGTCCTTGCCTATTTCATAGTGAAAAGTGTCACATGTATCTAATTCAGCCAATGAACTTACAGGGAGACTAAATGTTTCAGATCCAAAAAATATCTTTTGTTAAACACTTCCAGTTAAGTTCCAGTTTGGTTAGGCTATTGGGATTTGGTTGTGTAGGAGACTAAACATTTTAGATCCAAAGAATATCTCTTGTTAAACACTTCCAGTTTAGTTAGACTGTTGGATTGGGAATGTGTGGGCAATCTAGAGTTAGTCCAATGCTATAAATATGGGTGCAGGGATCATCAGAGAAAAGGATCAGAAGAAAGAGAGATTTTTTTGCAATATATTGTTATCAATAAATTTTATACTTTCTTGTTGTGGCCAATAATATCATTTGCCTTTGTTCTATTTTGTTGAGTTAGAAAGTTTGTATAACTATGCATGTATCTGTGTCTTTTATGTGACTAGAAAATTAATAAGAAGATTGAATTTTGTGCCTTTGTTGATAATTTCTATGTTATTGCAAAATCATCTAAGTTTTGAGCCTTTGATTCTATTTGTTTTCATCTTTTACATTGATTATGCATTGATTGCTCTTCAATTTAATTGAATCCTAAAGATAGCTTCACTGTGCTTAGTATTAAGGATCGAATTAAACTCAAGCGCATCGCCATAGTTGAAATTTTCTTTCATTACATTTGTGTTTCTATTTAATTTCTATCCTTTTTCCTACAATAATTTTGAGATAAAGAAGAGCTAGCTTCTTTAAAATTTGGAGGTCATTTCAAGTCACAAGTCCCACATTCCTGAAACTTCCCATTGTTTGTGTTGGAAACAGTGCAATTCTAAGCATCAACAGAAACATAAATAACAAATAAGTTTTAATAATCTTAAGATAATAAAATAAGATATGTATACAATAAATTCATAAACCTAAGATAAAGGTTTAATTATTTAAGAATGAGATTAAAATAAAAATATAGTAGGAGTGTACTTAGTCGCTAGAACTATTAATTTGGTATTGATCCCTTTAAGTCATATAATACTCATATTAGTAATAATTAGAAATGTAATGCTAACCTAAGCTAATGTAAGATCTTTAGGAAAGCTTTGTTATGTGATTGTATCCTGATGTATATTGGTAAGATGTTCCCAAAGATAACATAAGTATGGTTGTTGAAACATCCCATGAAGCTTATACACTTTATAAAGTAGTTCATTCCAAACCTTGTGTCTCTATTTACTTTTGAAATCAAAAGGTGTTCCAAGGCTTTGCATTACTTTTGTAAATATTCCTTTTTTACTTAATCTTTGACTGCTACTTATGAATTGGTAGATCTTGCTTAAGAAAGCTTAGTATGATGATTCTTTTATTGAATCTATTCTCACTTTTCCATTATTTTCTAAACTTTTTTTAATATCCCAATGAGGTATTGGCTATACTATATCCTATATAGGTACTTGGGTAAGGGCATAAGTTAGTAACAACTCCATAGGAAGGCCTTAATAAAGTACATAGATAGAGGTGAGTGGGTATGACCACATTGACTCACTTATATCCATATACCAAGTGGTTAAAACACTTCTTAATGAAGTTAGTGATGAGTTATGTACTTGATTTAGTTCTTGTATTGGATATAACATTGTTATGGATCTTATTACATGATTCTATGTTAAAATTAGGTTTAAATTTTGTTCCATAGTTTTTTTTTCAATTATATATATAAAATAAATTATGGTTGTGATATATTGGTATTAGAGCATATTTTACTAGTTTAGGGAACTTTGGGGAATGTTTCTTACTAATTTCATACTAGGTTGTTTTTGTTTCATCATAGGATGGTTAGGATAAAATTTGGAATAACATAAAACAAGCTAAGTAATGTTAACCTAATAAAGGAAGAGGTTAAGTTTTTAAGGCCAATATTACTAAGAGAGATGAATCACCTCTCAATAATATTGATAATAGTGTTGAAGTCCCTAATCATAAGAAAAACAATCCCAACTTTAGTCAAGAGGTAATTTTGAATAGAATTCTAATTGCATTAAATTCACTTCATAGTAAATTAGATACCTAAGAATGAAGATTGAACAATCATGAGGTGTTATAGCTGAAGAAATTTCATTTAGAGAAGAAAGATAAGTTGATGAATA
Organism: Torreya grandis; assembly: GCA_037957365.1. Classification (NCBI taxonomy): domain Eukaryota; kingdom Viridiplantae; phylum Streptophyta; class Pinopsida; order Cupressales; family Taxaceae; genus Torreya; species Torreya grandis. Next base: position 642,760 of record JARHVA010001065.1, on the reverse strand, counting down.
AGAAATTCAAACTAACACTATTAATGTGCCTAATCATATCATTTAAGGAACTGAAGAAGTTACCTCCACCAACCCTTTTAGGTGAAGAATCAGGTGATGTAGTTGATGCATGGTTAGTATACTTGTAGATGTATTATAATCTTCATAACATGTCCTCTAAAGTGAAGGGAAAAAAGGTTGATTATCAATTGGTAAGAGATATATCTCTTTGGTGGAACCATCTATGTGCTCTAGAGGGTTACTAGCTAATGAATCTTAGCTGGCATACTTTTGAAAGGTAGTTAAGGAAGAGGTATATTAGTTTTAACTTTAAGGAATAGAAAATCACTAATTTTTAGTTTTTGAAACAAGAGAATATGACTGTGACTGAGTATGAAAATAATTTTTTAAATATATAATGTCATTTTAACTACATACATGATGAAGAGACTAAATTCCCTAAGTTTAAGCTAGGTTTGAAAGAGATATTAATGCATTATGTTAATATGACAAATCCTAAGACTCTAACTACTATCTCATAGGGTTGAAGAGAAAGAGAAGGCTCATCAAAAGGAAAGACAAGATTTTAAATAGAATAGGCAACAATCTAAGAATAAAAATATGTCCTTTTTACCTAAGAATTATAATAAATTTGACTCAAACCATAGATTTACCAAGAGTGTGAGTGGTTCTAATAAATTCCAAGGACAAAATTAGAATTTTAAGAATCTAAATTCTTCTAAATCTACTAATTTTATAATAAATATGATCTAAAGTGGTCAAAATATGTTTTCTACTTGAGTAAATACCATTTCAGTGATGTCACAAAAGACTATAGTATGTTGAGAATGTGGTGATAACTACTACCTTAGAGATTGCCTTAAACTAAAAATAAGCCAATCAACTAATCATAGTGTATGAAACTTTGGATAATAAAAATATGGATTTTCTAAAAACTCCTATTGAAATCGAAGATTAAATAAATGATTTTTCTATTTCAATTTTGTTTGATTCAAAATTAACTAATAGTTTTATGTATCCTAAGTTAGTAACATGTTATAAGTTGAATCATGTGACTTTAAAGGATGGTTAGGATGTTGAGTTCAACTCAGGTAAAAGAGTACATGTTTGCAAGTGTCTTAAGAGTCTAAGCTTAGACTTAAGAAATTTTTAAAACCAGGTTAATTTATATTTATCTCCTCTTAGATATTTTGATATTGTTTTAGGTATGGAATAGTTGTATTACATTAGAAAAATTTGGATTGATGTATCAAAGTGATATATTATTGTAATGATTTGGGAAAACCTATATAAATTTAAGGTTTATTGAATTTAAAAGTACATAAGTTGTTATTATCCTTACAACTGAAGAAAGTAGTGCATAAAGGTTACATGTTATATGTTATTCAAATGTAATAAATTGAACCTGTAATAGAATCAACACTTAATAATATCCATTTTTGAAATAATTTTCTAATGTTTTTATAGATAAATTATCTCATTTATCTCTTAAATGTGATTTTGATTTTTCTATTAATGTAACTCTAGGGGTAGCCATACATTTAAAATTCCATATCATATAAATGTAGTATATTTCTAGGAGTTGAAAGCTTAATTGTAAGAACTACTAAAAATGGTAGTATTAGGCCAAGTGTGTCACCTTGTGGTGTACAAGTAGTCTTTGTGAAAAATAAGGATGAAACATTGCTATTATGTGTTGACTATTGCATGTTTAACAAGGTTATCATTAAGAATAATTATCTTTTGCCAAGGATATATGATCTATTTGATAAAATTAAGGATTCAATTATATTTTCAAATATAGACTTGAAATCAGGCTATCACTATCTGAGAATCAAGGAAGAAGACATCTACAAGAATATTTTTAGAACTAAGTATTGACATTACAAGTTTATAATAATGCCTTTTGGTTTGACTAATACACCTACTACATTTATGAACTTAGTGAATAGTGTATTCAAATATTTTATAGATGATTGTATTCTACTATTCCTTGATGATATACTGATTTATTATAATAATACAGTTGAACATGAATAACATTTACATCTAGTGATATAGAGGTTAAGGCAACAAAAACTATTTGGTAAACTATCTAAATGTGATTTATTTCAATATAAGATCCACTATCTAGGTCATATTATATCTAAGTCTAGTATTGGTGTTGATCTAACAAATATAAAAGCTATTCAATAGTGGCCTATTCCTAAAAATATACATGAAGTACATAATTTTATGGGATTGACTGGTTATTATAGAAGATTTGTTGATTTTTTTTATAAATTGGCTAACACAATAACTTCTTTTCAGTGCAATGGTAATAATTTTGTGTGGAATTCAAAATGTGAATAAGATTTCCTAAAGCTCAAGAGTTATTGACTTTGGCACCTATAATTATTGTACTAGATCTAAATAAAAAATTAAAAATATGGGTTGATCATTTCAAAGAAGGCTCAGGTGGCATGCTAACTCAGGATAGTTCAGTTGTGGTTTATGAGTCATGAAAACTAAAATACCATGAAAATATTTACACCACTCATGACCTTAAACTTGCTACCATTGTTCATGCTTTAAAGCAATGAAAACACTTTTTACAAAGTAATCATTTTGAGGTAAAATATTATTATCACAATCTACAATATTTGTTTTCATAGGATGATATGAATGCACACAAATGTAAATAGCTATATTTTTTTAAGTAATTTTGATATGAATATTTTATATGTGAAAGTTAAGGATAATCATGTTACTAATGCACTCAACCAATGCAAACATATTGTTGCCTTATCTATTCTACACAATAATTTTAAAACTAAAATATTGGAACAACATTTTGATAAATTTTTCCAAGATGTAAGTGAAAATTTGGCTAATGATCCTTTTGAAATTAATTTTTCTAACTTTGCTATTAATTCTAATGGTTTAATCAGAGATAAAAATAGAATTTATGTACCTGAGTTAGGTGACTTAATGAATATTTTACTGAAAGAAGTACATGCAACACCTCATTTTTCTCATCTAGGTTTCATGAAGATGACCCACATACTAAAAATGATGTACTATTAGCTTGGAATGAAACATGAAGTTGTTAACTTTGTATGAAGATGTTTCAAATGTCAACTTATGAAAGTAGAACATTACCATCTAGGAAGATTATTGTATTCTCATGATGTATTTTAAGGTAAGTGAGTTGTGATTTCTTGTGATTTCATAGCTATTTTTCCAAAATATAAAAGTAAACAAGATACTATTATGGTTATGATAGATAAATGTATCACATTTGGTGATTTCATTGCTATAAATTTGATTGATGATGCATCTATGTTTGCTTCATGGTTTGGGAAATATATAGTATGGTTACATGGTATGCCTAAAATTATAGTTTTAGAAAGAGATACAAATATTACTTCATGGTTTTGGAAAACTTTGAATGCCACTTTTGGTATAAGGTTGAATTTTAGTTCATTTTATCAGCCAAAAATAAATGATTAGATAGAAAGATTAAATAAGGTTATGGAAGATATGTTCAAAATATATGTGATAGATTAAAAAGGTAAATGGGAGGATTATTTACACTTGATTTTTATTATAATAAAATGTACCATTCGATGATTAAAATGGTTCCATTCAAATCTTTATATAGATGAGAGTGTAGAACTCCACTTGTCTAGGAAAATTTAGAAAATAGGACTATTATTGGTCCTGATCTTTTTCAAGAGTATGTTAGGCAATTGGAAACTATAAGGCAAAATTTGAAAGAGGCATTGGATAGACAAAAGAGTTATTCTAATTTAAAAAAGACATCATGTTAATTCCAAGTGGGAGATAAGGTTTTTCTATGTGTTAGACCATAGGAAATTTCAATTAAATTTGGAAAGTCTTCCAAATTAGCTTTTTAGTTTGTAAAACCCTTTGAAATTTTAGAGAAAATTAGTCATTTTGCCTACCATCTATCCATTACTCCTTCCTTATCTTAGATTCACAATGTGTTTCACATTGGTTTATTGATAAATTATATTCCTTATCAATCTCATGTTTTGGATTGGACCCATCTTCAAGTTTTGGAAAAGGAAAAGATGTAGTTGGATCCAATGAAGATCATAAACCTTCACAACATTAAATTTAAAAATCATGATATTTCTCAAGTATTGTTTCAATGGGTTCCTTTATTGGAAAGACGTGCTACTTGGGAAGATGAGAATATTTTTAGATAGTATTTTTTTTTAGTTATTTTGATCATCAGGATGACTCTTTTCTAAGTAGGGGAGGATGACATGACCTTGTTTTGACCTATATTTATTTCACTTGTTGATATAATTAGTTATAAAATATTCGAGACATATTTTTTTTACTATATTATGTGTTACAGTTCTATGATCTATGTTGATACATTTTATTATTAATTATTTAGATAATTATTGAACACTTTTTATTACAACATTAAATATTTATACTTGATGAGTACTGATTTAGTATTTAGTTTAGATGTGTTATTTAAATGTTGTTATTAAATTTATTATATTTATATGTCTAGATACTACTGATGGTCTATTTTTTGACTATAAGGATAAGTAATTGAGCTAGGTTGTGTTTAGTCCTGAGTAACATAAAGAATTTGATAAATAATGTGGATGATCAAAATAATGAATTTGATTATAAAAATTGAGATTGATGGTATTGTTTCTTAAGTTACTTTGTGTACTTAATTTAAGTGTTAAATGTTATCATTTTATGTTTGATTTGACTATTGATTATTTTAGTCAGTTTAGACATTCATACAATCATTAATTTACTTGATGTTGTCGATTATAGGACTTGTAGACTTTGTTGAGTCATGATTAGTCTTGTGACTATTGTTTGCTTTCTCATGTCATCATTTTTCATCATTCAAGTTTATTATGTTTTATTAGCTTAACAAATATCAGCTTTGATATGGAATTTGGTAACTTGTGGCTCTTATGTTCACAATCATTTCTATTGAATGTTGACTCTTTATCATCTTATTGGCTTGTCTTTATGCTATTCAAATTAATGCTAAGTATCAGTTTATATTCAGTTCAAGTCACTTTTAAAACAAGTTTTATCTACTCTATGTTTAAGGTATGTAAATTAAAGGACTTCATTGTAATTTTTTTCATTTAGAATTCATTGTTTATTTAGATTGGGCATATGCTAATGGTGTTAAGATGTCATGATCCACCTTGGGGAATTGATAATTAGCTTGATGTTTGTTTCTTGTTAAGCCATTCAACTTTAGATTCATGGAATTGGCTTGAATTACCATGCAAATAAGTTGAGACTCTTACAAACGTTTTTTAGGTTTTATTATGTTCACTTGGGTTTATTTGTTAAAGAGCTCTATGCCTTGGGGAGATTCTGCTAAACTTTTTGGCATGGAAAACAAGGAAATTGAAATGTAGATCTTACATGAGGTTTTTTGGGAGCTTGAACTCTATTTAAGTCATTAATATTATCAGCCATGAGAGAGTTTATTATAGTTAACTAGGGTTTGATTTGGTTTATATGGTTGAGTAGTTTTTGGTTGAGGCACGTGGATTTTAGATGCTAGTTTTTGCATAACAACTTGGGAGCCTAGAAGAGAAGGAAAACATATTCTATGGTCAAATTCTATATTCTAAGTAAATGGTGTTTTTACAATTATGTGTTTGAATTATATAATGGTTTATTTTAATGACAAAATAATTATGTTTTTAACCATAAACATTGACATTGGATTCTTCTTACATTATGGTGTTTATTGTTAAAACCCTAGATAGGGTCAATAATTTTTATTTTTCTTATGTTAGTGTATGACAAGCATAAATGGCTAAACCATGGATTTTAGGGATATAACTATGAATATATAGTATTATATTTTTTATATTAGTTTTATTAGACATATATAAAATGCATATATATTTTGTTTATTTGTTTGTCTTGGGTTTATTATCACTACTACATCATTTGATTGATTACTAAAGTTGTGTAATATCATTAATAGTATTGATAAATTTTGTCTTATGTTTTAAAACCTTGGTTGGAATTTATTTTATTATGCCATTTAATAATGACTATGAGTGTGTGTTATTGTGACTATGTTGTTTTTTAAATTCATTATGGTTTAAAAAACCCTAGCTGGGTTATATAGCTAGGTAAAAACACTAGGTATTTTGTTGAGTTTATACATTGGTTTTATATTTTAAAACCCTAAATGGGTTTGTAAAGGAATGTTGTTTCATTTATTTATCCTATTGTGTGTTTCGATCCATGACCATAAACTTGGGGGCAATGACATTGAGCCTTCATAGGTTTTGAAATGGACATTAGGGTTTTATGGGAAAATAATATTTTATTATTTTTATCTATATGATTATGTTTGAAATTTATGTTATAATTTAGTCATTACTAGTTGACTCAGGATTGTCAAAATCTATTATGATTATTGGCTTGATTCTAGTAATGATGTTTGGATTATTTTAGACTATTATTAGTTGACTTACCTTTAAAAATAATGATAATTTGATTATTATATTTATTATGATTATGTTATATTATTACAATTAATATTTTTAGTAAATTCTATATCGATCAAAATTTGACCTATAACTTTATGTAGGTTTTAATTTATCATTTTTTGGTTGGATGAGGCTTTTGTCTTCTTTTTACGAGTTTTTATTTTAAATAATTAATAGATGTTAAATTAGTCTATGAGGATGAATATATGTTAAATTTATGGCATAAATATTTAAGGGTCGTATTGTATTTTTGAATAAAATATAAAATCAAGAAGCTCAGGAAGATGAGCTATAATCATAATCAGGTACCAAGTTAATGGATCTTGGTGGGTTGGATTCATGTGGTTCATTTCTTATTTGTTGTTCATTTGTTTGTTTGTTTGTTGTCAAGCTCAGTTCGTTTCAATGTCCTTTTTCTACTAATTCTTTGCTACCCTGATTTGCATCCAATTGATGATTGAGGTGGTCTAAGGCCACTTATGGTTGGGCTCATTGGGATTGAAAAAGTGGGTTTAGCTTAGTTGGTTTGTGTGTGAAAGATTTTGATATACTTGTTCTTTAACAAGAGTTATGTTAGTTAATTGTAGATGAACTAAAATGTTTATATAATCCATTTTATTCATGATAGTTGTATTTGATACATGTAAAGTTATGTTTATCTTTTATATTTAGATAAATCATGAAAGATGGAACTATGTTTATGATTTTAATTGATCAATGGTTATCCATGTATCATTTGTATTATTATTTATATACTTAATTCCATTGATTCATTAAGACATTCAATAGATGACTTAATTAATGAGAGTTTAATTGAGACTTCATTGTAAGACCTTAAGGCAATAACTTATACAAATTAATAAAAATGAAGTCCTTGTGTTTATAATTTGGTGAATTCAAAGAGATCATAATCATCATAACACTAATGCATGAGTGTAATTATTGTTATAATTTATTTTAAATGTTAAAATGGGAAAATTTCTCAAGTAAAATTGTATAAAAATTCTAAAGTCTATTATAAGATAATCATTTCACTTTAAAATTAAATAAATAATCTTTAAGTGTTAGGGACTATTATGGACAGTTCCTTATAACTCTTTGAAATTAAATTACAATAAGATAAAATAAATCTTATGCATACATTGTAAGTAGCTTGGCAAATAAAATACTTCATGGAAGGTTTTAAAAAGAGAATGGTTATTCCTAACTAAGGTTTATTGTAATTGAGGATCAAATGCTCCATGTTTGGAATTGGCCATTCGAATATTTAACAAGCTAATTCACATCCTTATATTGTAAAGGACGCTAATAGAATTACATTATTGAGTTGGTATTAATATTATCCTTTGAAACATCAAGAACAAGTAATTTCTAATATTAAGATAAGTAAACAAGATATGCATGGGATAAGATCATGAACCTAAGATAAATGATCAATACTTTAATAATGAGATTAAAAGGAAAATATAGTAGGAGTGTATTTAGTCTATAGAACTATTAATTTGGTATTGAGTCTTTGAACTTAAACATCACTCATATCGATAATAATTATAAATGTAAGGCAAACCTAAGACAATGTAATATCCTTAAGCAAGATTTGTCATGTGTATGTACCCTACTTATAGATTTGTAAGATGCCCCCAAATAAAACATAAGCAGGGTTATTCAAACATCTGATGAAGCTTGCCCACTTTCTGAAGTAGTTAATGCCAAACCTCATGTCTTTATTGACTTGTGAAATAAAAAAAGGTGTTCCAAGGCTTTGAATTACTTTTGGAAATAGTCCTTTCCCTTTATCTTTGATTGCTACTTATGAATTGGTATATCTTGTTTAAGAAAGCTTAGTATAATGATTCTTGTGTTAAATCTATTCTCACTTTGTCATTATTTGTTGAACATTATTGAATTATCTAATGAGGTACTGGTTTTACTATTTCTTATATAAGTATTCAGGTAAGGGCATAAGTCAATAACATCGCCACTAAGAAGGCCATAGTGATGTACGTGGATATAAGTGAGTGGGTATGACTAAATTGAGCTGGTTCTATCCAAATATTAAGTGGTTAAAATAATTCTTAATGAAATCGTTGATGACTTATGTACTTGGTCTAGTTTTTATATTGCGTATAACATAATTATGGATCTCATTACATGTTTCTATACTAAAATCTAGTTGAAAATTTGTTTTATGGTTATTTTTTTAGTTATATATATATAAAAATTATGGTTATGACATATTGGTATTAGAGAATAGTTTACTATTCTAGAAAAAAATGGGGATTATTTATTATTGATTTCCTATTGAGTTATTATTTGTTTCACCATAGGATGGTAAGGACAAGATCTGGAATAGTAGACATCAACCCAAGGAATGTTAAGCTAGGTAGAGGAATAGGTGAAGGTCATAGTGACATTATTCCTGAGAGAGAGGAACCACCTCTCAATAATGCTCATAATAATGTTGAAGTCCCTAACTATGAATAAAACAATCCCAATGTTAACCAAGAGGTACTTTCGATTGAAATTATGATTGCATTGAATTCACTTCATAATAAAATTGACACCCAAGAGTAAATTTTGAACAATCTATAAGGTATTATATTTGAATAACTTCCAATTATAAAAGAAAGGCAAATTGATGAATAATAAATTCAAAATAACTCTAGTAATATGGCTGATCATATCATTAAGTAGCTAAAGAAGTTGCCTCCACCAAGATTTTTAGGTGAGGAATCAGATGATGTAGCTGATGCATAGATACTATACCTAAAGAAGTATATTAATCTACTTAACATGTTCTCTAATGTGAAGGCTAGAGTGGTTGCTTAGCAGTTAGTAAGAGATGCATCTCTTTGGTGGAACCATCAAAGTGCTCTAGAGGGTTATTAACCAATGACTCTTACCTGGCCTAATTTTGAAAGGAAGTGTAGGAAGAAGTATCTTAATTCCAACTTCAAGGATTAATAGTTTCAATAAGTTATAATGAAAAAATAATAATTTCAAAAATCTAAATTATTTTATGTCAGCTAATTTTAAAATAAATACAACCTAAATTAGTTAAAATGTGCATACTACTGGAGCAAATACCATTTTAGTGATGTCAAAAATGAATATAATATGTTGGGAATGTGGTGGTAACCACTACCATAAAGATTGATCTAATTTTAAAATAGGCCAATCAATTAATCATAGAGTGTACATAGATGTAGATAATAGAAATGTTGATTTACAAATAACTCCTGTTCAAATTAGAGGTAAAATAAATGATTTTTTAGTTTCAATTTTGATTGATTTAGGAATAACTGATAGTTTTATAGATTCTAAGTTAGTAACATGTTTTAAGTTGAATTTGGTGACTTTGAATGATGGTTGGGATGTTGAGTTCAACTTAGGTTAAAGAGTACCAATTTCTAAGTGTTTTAAGAATGTAAGCTTAGACTTAGACAATTTTTAGACCCAAGTTAATTGGTATGGATTGGTTGTAGTAACATAAGGAAAATTTGGACTACTATAGTAAAGTGGTATATTACTATAATGATTTGGAAAAACTATAGAAATTTAAGGTTTATTGAAATCAAAAGTACACAAATTGTTATTAGCTTTAAATTTGAAGAATGCAGTGCCTCAAAATTGAAAGTTATATGTTATTTAGATGCAAGAAACTAAACCTATAATATAATTAACACTCAAAAAATATCCATGTTTTCAATAAGTTTTTGATGTTTTTCTAGATAAATTGCCTAGTTTACGTCCTAAACATGAATTTGATGTTTCTATTGATGTAACTCTAGGGGTATCCCATACATCTAAAGTTCCTTATCATATGAATATATCATATTTATTGAGATAAAATATCAACTATAAGAATTACTAGAAAATGGTAGCATTAGGCTAAGTGTGTCACCTTGGGGTTCACTAGTTGTGTTTGTGAAAAATAATTATATAACTTTGTGATTGTGTGTTGACTATCACATTCTTAACAAGGTTAACATTAATATTTTTTATCCTTTACCAAGGATAAATGATCTATTTGATAAAATTAAATATGAAACTAAATTTTCGAAGATAAAATTGATATTAGGCTATTACTAACTAAGAGTTAAGGAAGAAGACATCCATAAGACTATTTTTAGAACTACATATAGAATTATGAGTTTAAGGTAATACCTTTTGGGTTGACTAATGAACCTACTGCATTTATGAACTTAATGAGTAGTGTATTCAAATATTTTATAAATAAGTTTATTATAGTATTCCTTGATGATATATTGATCTATTCTAAGAATGTAATTGAATGTGAAAAATATTTGTGCTTAGTGCTGTAAAGGCTAAGGAAGCATAAATTACTTGGTAAACTATATAAATGTGATTTTTTTCAATCTAAGATTGACTATCTGGATCATATTATATCTAAGGATGGTATTGATGTTAATACAACAAATATTAAAGATATTCAAGAGTGATATATTCCTAAAAACATACATGAAGTACATAGTTTTATAGGACTGACTGGTTATTATAGAATATTTTTTGATTTTTTTATAAATTAGCTAACCCAATAACCTATTTTCAGTGTAAGGGTAATAAGTTTGTATGGAATTTAAAATGTGAACAATATTTCTTGAACTTTAAAGATTTATTGACGTTGGTACCTATAATTTTTGTATTAGATTTGAATAAAAAATTTAAAATATGTGTTGATACATCCAAAGAGGATTGGGTGGCATGTTAACTCAAGATAATTTAGATGTGTATTATGAGTCATGAAAACTGAAATGTGATGAGAATATTTACACCACTCATGACCTTGATGTTTCTACCATTGTTCATTCTTTGAAGCAATGGAAACACTTTTTGCTAGGTAAGCATTTTGAGGTAAAATATGATTATCTTAATTTGGAATATTTATTTTTATAGGATGATATGAATACACACCAATGTATATTTTTAGAATTTTTAAATAATTATGATATGAATATTTCATATGTGAAAAGTGAGGATAATCAAATTACTAATGCACTCAACCAATGCATCTATCTCACTACCTTATCTATTAAGCATAATAATTTTAGAACTAGAATATGGGAGCAATAATGTTATGATAAGTTTTGGTAAGATGTAAGTGAAAATTTGGTTGATGAGCCCCTTGAAAATAATTTTTTAAATTTTTTTTTATTGATTCTGATGGTTAAATCAAACATAAAAATAAAATTTTTGTACTTGAGTTTGGTGACTTAATAAATATTTTGCTGAAAGAAGTGCATGTAACACCTCATTTTACTCATCTAGGTGTCATGAAAATGACCCATAACTTGAAAATGTTGTACTATTGTCTTATAATGAAACATAAAGTTTCTAACTTTGTGTGAATATGTTTAGAATGTTAGTATGTGAAAGCATAACATTTTCATCCAAGAGGACTGTTGTACCCTCATGATGTACCATGAGGTTAGTGAAATGTGATTTATTTAGATTTCATAGTTGGTTTGAAAAAATATATAAGCAAACATGATATTATTCTAATTGTGATATAAATTTGCCAAACTTGGTCATTTTATTACTAGAAATTTAACTGATGATATATCTATGTTTGCTTCACAGTTTGTGAAATAAATAGTATGGTTGCATGGTATGCCTAAAGTTATAATTTTGGATAGAGATAAAAAAAATTACTTCGAGGTTTTGGAAAATTTTGCCTACTAATTTTGGTATAAGGTTAATTTAGTTCATATTATCACCTAAAAATGGATGGTTAGACATAAAGATTAAATCAAGTTGTGGAAGAAATGTTAAGAATGTATGTGATGTATCAAAAATGTAAATATGAGGATTATTTACACTTACTTTAATTTGCTTATAATAACACATAGCATTTAGTGATTAAAATTGGATCCTTTTAAAGCTTTGTATAGATGCAAGTGTAGAACTCTACTTGGATGGAAAAGTTTAGAAAATATGACTATTTCTAGTCTTGATGTTTTACAAGAGTATGATAGGAAAACATAAATTATAAGATAAAATGTGAAGGCTACCTCAAATAGACAAAAGAATTATGCTGATTTGAAAATGACACCACATGAATTCCAAGTGGGAGATAAAGTTTTATGTTTGTTAGACTGTAAAAAAGTTCAATTAAATTTGGAAAGACTTCCAAATTATCTCCTTAGTTTATAGGACCCTTTAAAATTTTAGAGAAAATTAGTCATGTTTCCTAATGGCTAGTCCTTACTCCTTCCTTATCCTAGATTCATAATGTGTTGCATGTTTATTTATAGATAAAGTATATTCCTTCTTTGCCTCATGCTTTGGATTGGACTCATCTTCAAGTTTGGAAAGAGGAAAAGATGTAGTTGGAACTAGTGAAGATCCTAAACCATCACAATGTTAAATTTATAAATCATAAGATTACCAAATGATCATTCAATGGGATATTTTATTGAAAATAAGTGCTACTTGAGAAGATGAGAATATTTTTAGGCAAAATTATCCTTGGCTATTTTGATCATTGGGATAACTCTTTTCAAGTAGGGGAGGATGTCATGACCCTATTTTGACTTGCATTTATTTCACTTGCTTATATATTTTGTTTACTATACTATGTGTTATAGTTATGTGATCTACGTTGATGCATTTTATTATTAATTATTGAGACATTTATTGATACTTTTCATTGTAGCATTAAATATTTGTGCTTGATGAGTATTGATTTACCATTCAATTTAGATGTGTTATTTAAATGTTATTATTACATTTATTGAGATGTTTAGATACTATTGATGGTCTATTGTTTGACTATAAGGATAGGTAATTGAGATAAATTACATTTAGACCTGACCAGTAGAAAAACATGGAGAAATGACATGGATGAACAAAATAGTGAATATAATTGTAAAAATTGAGTTTGATGGTACTATTGTTTAAGTTACTTTGTGTACTTAATTTAAGTGCTGAGTGTTATCATTTTATTTTTATTTCATTATTGATTATTTTAATTCATTTAGACATTCGTATAATCATTAATTTACTTGATGTTTTTGACTGTAGGACTTTTAGATCTGTTGAGTTGTGATTAGGCTTGTGACTATGTTTACTTATTGATGTCATCATTTTTAAACATTGGGGTTTATTATGTTTTGTTGGCTTAATGAATTTCAAATTCAATAGGGTATTAAGTCACTTATAGCTTTTGTGTTATAGTTTTTTTGATTGAATGTTATTATTCCCTTAACTTATAGTACATTTAGGGATATGTGTGTTTGAATTATAGATTACACACATTCATACTGAATTGTTGCATTTATTGATGTTATTAGTATGGTCGGCATATGGAATAACCACGTGTAAGTAGAGTATATATAGGAGGTAGTGGTTAGTATTTTATTATATATTATGAATTATGTTTTTATTGTTTTGTTGTGGAAGTTTCCCCCTCAAAGTGACCCAGTCATAATATTCAAGTACACTTATTCTATTCTTAATTCGATCATATATAATTCTACTATTGTGAATCATCTAACTAATTTTATTACAAGTGGTATCAAAGCTTTGATTTGGGAAAGTTTATATCATATAGTTTTTTTTCTTTAGATCTAGCATCCTAAATACTAGAAGATCAAAAAAGCATAACTTGTGATCTAGGAGGAATTGATTTTTTTCATCAATGTAGTTTCGTTCTTGAAGTTTTTAACATAAAAAATATTTGGAATTTTTTTACCTTGTGAAAATTAGTAGTCATTAGGTTTGTCTCTACAAGATGATCACAATAGTATATTCTACTAGTACACTTTTTTGGGTCAGAAATTTTCACCCTTGTACACAATAGTAGTAGTTAGGTTCATCATGAAGAGACAATTGCATTAGTGTATTCCACCAATACATTTTTTAGGGCTAAAACCCTCTTAGTGTTTGTGTATGGCTAGTTCAAACACTCACAAATGTGGGAAAAGGGAAATAAACTCCAAAAAATCCTCATAAGGATGACATAACAACTGAAACTTCTGATCCATCTATTTCATAAGTAGTTTATCAAATTAAGTCATAGTTATAGGGTATGGTGAAAAAAGATGATTTTGATATAGTTTAAGGGGACATTAAACATTTGAGAGGGGACTTGGATAGTGTGAAGGATCAATTATGATAAATATTTTGGTGATTGGCCAACTTGTCAGCTCAACCACTATAAAATAACCCTCTACCACTTTAGTTTGGTTCTCCTCCTCCAAACAATAACAACACCAATTCTGGCCCAAAGCTGATGTTTCAAAAAGTGGAACTATGTAAGTTTGATGGTAATTATCCACTCGCTTGGATTAATAAAATTAAAAAATTATTTGATCTCATTAGAATCCATGTCTATAAAAAGTGGTTATGGCATCTGTATATCTAGAACCTAATACATTCATTTGGTATCATTTGTTGTGTGCTTAAAAGAAAAATAAGGGTGTCCCAATTTCATGGTTAATAATTTTTGAGGATTTAAAGATCCAATATCAAAATAATGCCTCTAAAAAATAATTTAGTTAGCTAGCTAAGTTACACCAGATTAGGAGTATCAAGGACTACATTCATCAAATTTAGAATCTATCCTTATATGTGGTAGACATCATTGAGGAAAATCTAACTGACCTATTTTTGGGTGGCCTAAAAAATAGCATCGAATTGGAGGTTCACATGTTTCATCCCAATACTATATAGAGGCCATAAAAAATGGATGCATGGTTAAGGAAAAAGAGATGATCAGATGAAAATATCTCACCAATGTTCATGAATGCACCTTCCCATCATCCTACCAGATTGACACCTCAACAAGTGGAAGAAAATAATGAAAAAGGTTTGTGTTTTAGCTATGATATAAAATAGAACAAAGGGGTTCTATGTGATGAAAATAAGTTTTACATTTATGGTGCCAATGAGGAGGAAAAAGATGAGGAGGCTTCAAGGGAAAGGTTATAAGAACCTGAGTATGAATATGAATATTCTCAATCTACTATTTCCTATCATGCACTTTTAGGTGTTAGTACTCCTTAAACTCTTAAGGTGGTGGGGTTATTGAAGAAATAAAATGTGACTATTTTAATTGACTCTCGAAATACATATAACTTCATCAATAGTAAGTTGGTTTCTCGTTTAAATTGTTTTATTTACCTAGCTCTAGTATTTTAAGTCATGATTGTAAATGGTGGTATGATCAACTATTTTGAAAAATTACATAGTATTAATATTGCTATGGGAGACTATTTGTTATATTAACCTATGTTTGTTATTCCCATGGGAGGAGCTGGCATTCTTTTGGGAGTACAATGGCTCACTAATTTGGGCACTATTGAGATGAATTTCCAAGAATTATTCATGAGGTTCCATTGAGAAGGAAGGAATTTTGAACTACATAGATTATGGGCTAAATCTCCACAACTAGTTAGTTCCCACCAAATGATGAAGATTATCAAAAAAAGGTACCAAAGGTTTTGTGGCATGCTTATTTTCCATGGAGGTTCAACCAACCAAGGAGTCTACACATCCTAATTTACAAAAGGTGTTGGATGACCATTTTATTTTTTTATTGTCATACCAAAAGGACTTCATCCAAGTCATGCACATGATCATGATATCAAATTCATTCCAACAATTACACTACTCAATATTAGACCCTATAGGTATCCCTATGCCCAAAAGAGTTAAATTTAAAATATGGTATAAGAGATGTTAGAGGTAGGAATTATATGACATAGTCAAAGTGAATATTCCTCCCTAGTGGTCATTGTGTAGAAGAAGGATGATAGTTAGAGGATGTGTCCAGAATATAGATAACTCAAAAAATACACCATCAAATATAAGTTTCTTAGTCTAGAATTAATGACTTACTATATGAATTGCCTAGTGCTATTTATTTTACCAAGTTAGATCTTCACTCTAGATATCATCATATTTTCATCTATGATGAAGACATATGTAAAACAACTTTTAGAACTCATGAAGACCTATATGAATTTATGGTTATGACTTTTGGCCTCACAAATGCACCATCTACACTTTAGAGTTAGATGAATACTATTTTTAGGCCACTTTTAAGAAGACATATATTAGTGGTTTTTGATGATATCCTCATCTACAATAAAAATTGGGAAGACCATTTTAAGCACGTGAAACATGTAATTTCAATTTTGAAACAACATCAAATTTATGCCAAACCTTATAAATGTGTTTTTGGTATCCCATAGGTGGATTATTTGGATCATATTATTTCACATGAAGAATTTAAAGTTTATCCTAATAAATTTCAAGTGATGATAGAGTGGATAGTTCCTAAGGCCCTCAAGAACCTCCAAATATTTTTGGGGCTAACTAGTTACTATCATAGGTTTGTCAAAAATTATGGTATAATTATAGCCCCACTCACCTATTTTATAAATAAATACTCTTTCTAATGGATTGATTCAGATACCAAGGCATTTGAACAATTAAAAATGGTTATGTGATCAACTCCAATTTTGGATACTCCTAATTTTTCAAAATCATTTGTTGTGGAGTACGACGCTCCAGGATATAGCATGGGGGTTGTACTCATGCAATAAGGTAGACCATTGAAATTTGAATTTTACCAACTAAAGGGAAAAATAGGATCAAACCAATATATGAGAAAGAGATGATGACTATTATACATATAATGAAACAATGGAGACCTTATCTAATGGGTCATCACTTTTAGGTAAAGACTGATCATGTAGTCTCAAATGTTTTTTAGAACAATGCTTGTCATTTGAAAAACAAAAATGGGTGACTAGAATGTTAGGATATGATTTTTAAATAGTGTATAAGAAAGGAAAATAGAATATGTTGGCAAATGCCTTCTCTCAATAATATGAATCAGTTTAAGCATTATTATGCACCATAACTATGTGGCAAGCAGATTAGCTAGAGGAAGTAAGATCAAAATGGGAGAATGATAATGCCAATGTAGTCATATTAAAATTAAATTTTTACAACTTGATAATGACTTGTGACACCCAAACCATAGGTTTCTCTTACTTGCTTACATTTCCCACTTAGGCATGTTTTCACTATTTCCAAATCATCTAAAGCCTTCTAGATTAAGCCCCTATTGTCCCAGACTCCCTACCCAAGAACATATCTATCCACTAAGGTCTTTTTCCCCATAGACAATAGTGCCATAGGTTGGACTATAGCATTGGGACCCAGGGTGTCCACTTTCTAGCACTGTTGTTTAAGTCCATAATAGCCTCAAATGGTTAGATTTTTTTAAATCCTCATCTTTTCCCTTGTCAACCTAATACAAGTTCATCTAACCTAGGATCACTAGTTTCCATATAAAATCCCATTCAAAGTTCATTTATAAGGGTTAAAAATCACTTAAAAGAAAAAATATATAAATATAATAAATCACACTCAAGCAACTATTCTTATTCTCTGCATATAACTAACCACTGTTATTTCTAGCCTATCCAACCTCCTGCACTAGTCATGAGTCATCTCAAACTTGCCCAAATTTGTATACACTTGAATTTAATATACAATATTGCATAATACACATTCAAATTGGGAGAACTACATTGGCCTTGATCCCTCTTTGGAGTATTGGTATATAGGTAGTGTGCCCACACATAGGGTGTGATCATACGTTCAGGGCATATTACACACTAACCCCTTTTTCTAGTTAAATTCAATATCATCTATCAAGCATGAAGAGGAAATAGGATCTTTGAATATAAAATGAATTACATACAGAGCTTTACAAACAACCAAGACTCAATATTTCAGGCACAAGGTCTCCTAGAGTAGACAAATAGAACATAGAAAGCTCATAAACTAAAGACTATAGTGCCAAAACTTAGACTAAAATGTTGGAATTCTAGGTTTTTCATTTATAGTGCTCCTATCTAGGTAGAAAATATACTTCTAGATCTTGTTTCTAATAGTCTACCTAGCTAGATCAATAATTTATAGCCTTTGTTTCCTCTATCTTAGCCCAGAATCAACGAAGTTTAACTCTCTATCCCCTTGTTTGCTATTTTTAGAAATCAATTAAGGACTTAAAAATTCAATAAATCAATAGGTTAATTAAGGCACATTGACTTACTAATTTTACCCTTAATCCATACATCTTTACTATTTAGGAAATTAAACCTATAGTTTCCCAATTTTAGTAAAACATTTAGTGAACTTGATTTCAAATTTTTTCACAAAAACCTTAGAAACCCTAAGGCTAATTATTTCTGATTTCTTGAAATATTTTCCTAATTTGTCCTAAATTTATAAATTAGAAAACTAAAAATTAATTTAAATATTTTCAATAATTCACTAAAACCTTAATTTGCACATACTAGGTCCTATTTGCATAAAAATACTTTCAAATCACTAGAAAAGAAATATTGCTAATTTTAGAAATATTTTTAGATTTTTCCTAATTTTTTCAGGATCAATCCTATAAATTTACAACAAATTTTTAAAAATTATTACATTAATTTTGAAAAAATTCATTTCAAATCCCTGGTTGCATCAACTAAATCCCATTAATTTTCAAGTAATATGCCACTTATTTTTTGCAAATTTTGATTAAATATTAAAATAAAAAAATCACTTAAAAATTCAAAACTTCATAGTAATTCTAGAAAATGTATTTGTCTCAAAACCCTAGTTACATCTACTAGGTCACATTCAAGAAAGTAATTTATCATATTTTTTTGAATTTTATCTTGCATACTTAACTTAGAAAATCAATTTCAAATTAAAAAGTTCACAGTATTTTACAAATAATATTTCTAAAAAATCCCTAGTTGCATATACTAGTTCCTACTTTGCTTTTTGTGGTATTACCTTACATTTTTGGTAGTTTTGTATCCTTTTTTGTGCAAATTCTAAACTACTATTTTAGAATTTTGTATTTCTTATATCCAATACTTTTTAGTTTTAGCACATTACCTATTACAACTTATTGCAAAACATTCAAACACATTTCAAATTATTTTCCTACTTTAACAATGGCCCAGTATACCGGCTTTGATGAAACTCATAAAAGAGTTTTTTAAGAACTCTTAACCAACCACCTAGATATGTAAGATGACATGATTAGAATCCTCCAAGAGGAACAACAAAATGTAACCAATGGTCAATCTTCTCAAACCATAGAGCCACTAGTTACACATGACACTATGGGGGCAACTATGTCACAACAACCCTCTATAACAACCCAACCTTCTTCTATGCCACCAGCTATATCTAGTACATCCCTATCTCCTAATGTGGTAGCACTTGTAAAAGATATTCGATCTCTTCAATCCAAGGTGCAACATATTGAGCAAGGTACAACTAGATCTACACAATCATTGGACTCCTTCACTATATTCCATACACCTTTGGCATGACATATAACTACTACACCCTTGCCACCTATATTTATACAACCTAAGCTCACTCTTTACAATGGAAAGGGTGATCTAGAGACAAATTTGAGAGACTTTCATGCAAAATGTTTAGATTAGCTACCAAATGATTGGCTATTAAATAAATTATTTCCAAGGAGCCTCAAGAATTATGTATTATAATGGTTTTATAGTATACCAAATAATTCGATTAATGAATTCAATCCTCTTGCTAACATTTTCATAGTACATTTCAGTATCAACATCAATGATAAGGTTTCATATTCCCAAATTGTGAAATAAAAACATAAATCAAATGAGCCTCTCATCGAGTATGTTCTCAGATATAAGACCATATTAGCTAAGATGACTAGCCATATGGTAGATTAGGAGTTACAATACCTCTTCTAATAGAGTCTTGTACTAGTTTCGCATGAGACAATCATGTTTAAATGTTTCTCTTCTTTCACTAAAATGTGTCACACTTTAAAATAAAGAGAAATCAAACTCATTTCAATGGGCAAATGTAAGTACACAAGTGTACCAAATACAACTAATAAGAATAACAATAAAGCCCCATATAAGGTCAAATTTAATGATAGTAAAGGATCAACTTAGTAGATAGTTGATGTGGCTTCAGAGCCCTCACAAAGAGTCACTTTATTAGCACCTCCTCAGTTATCTTTTACAAAT
Organism: Torreya grandis; assembly: GCA_037957365.1. NCBI lineage: Eukaryota > Viridiplantae > Streptophyta > Pinopsida > Cupressales > Taxaceae > Torreya > Torreya grandis. The sequence continues at coordinate 622,176 of JARHVA010001065.1, read as the reverse complement.
CTACCAGTTCCTCCAACTAGAGTTTTACAATAGTTATTAGAATATAACATCATATCTCTTCTTCCTATTAGATAATCTGATCCAACAAAGCCTCTTCCATGGGGATATGACTAGAATGCATTTTTTGAATATCATAAGGAATAAAGCCATACTAAAAATAGATGCATTAGTCTCAAGCATAAGATTTATGATCTAATTGATGGTAATCAAATTGATCTATGCACTTTAGTTAAACCTCCTCCAGCCAAACCAATGTAGAATAAGTCACTCAAAATATTTTTAGATCCATTTCCACAACATGGCAAGTCAGAGACATAGGATACATTAGGTGTACATCATGCATATTAGACACATCCTCCACCAATTACATATAGGGCACTGACAGTCAATTCACATCCATTGAGCCACATGATTGGTACTTTTCATTCTAACATTCTAGTTAAGCCTTCCATCTCCTTTTTTGAGTAAGAGATTATTGAGGAAGACATACATTATCATGTACTATTAATTAGATATTTTATTCATGGTCATCCCATTCATAGTGTTCTAATTAATAATGGATCCAACAATAACATGTGTACTATGACATTAATACAACACTTGGGTTATACAAAGTAGGATATTAATCTAACAAATATAGTTATCAATGGTTTCAGTGGACATAGTTAGACTACATTAGGTGATATCCTCATTCCTCTATAGGTTGGTCTTACACACATGACCACCTCATTTACTATAGTTCCTAGCGTGGGAGTCTTTGACATGTTACTTAGCAAACCATGGATATAAAAACTTTGAGTAGTTCCATCTAGAGTACATCAATACATGAAATTCATTCACACTAATTAGGTTATCATATTTACTAGAGTTCCATATGAGTTGACACCTTTTATTTTAGAGTCAATTTTAGTTCTATTACTAGTTTCAATTCCATTACTAGTTTTACCTCCACCACCAATTTTTTCTCCAATTCAACATTAGACATAGATACGATATCCATCACCAGTATAGAGGGTTCATATAACTCCATAGATTTGGATTCTGGATAGCTTCCAACTATAGTATTCATACCCAGAGCAAGTTCTTTGAGATTTCATGCATCTACACATAGAGTACATGTTCATCAAGTTTCTTCTACTTCTAGATGGGTCCTGTTGACGTAGGAAATTGCACCCAGGGTAAGGAGGCCTAGCTCCTACCTTCTCCTCACAACATGGAAACTCCTCTCTCACTTGTGGGATGGTGAAGTAGGAGAGGAGAGTCTCTAGATAAGGGCTAGCTCCCTTTGATGCATCGTGTTGTTTCCAGCAAAAGCTAATAGGTATATATAGCTATAATAAAGGGGGTATGGAAAGGGAGAGAGAGATTGCATAAAACAAACTACCTAGTCTAAAAGAGGTGATGCACCAAAATAAAAGTTGACCTTCACACATCCACTCTCAGAATCAGACAAAAGAAACATACATACACTCAGACTTGGCAGACAAACCAGGCTACAAGAAAATGGCAGGGAGGTTCTTATGAAAACATAGGAACAGGGACTCACCAAGATGTTGTGAAATACATACTGTAAGTGACCTCGTCTATTATACACTTCCAAATGGAACTCTTCTCTTGTCAACTATAGAAAATGGTGCCTTGTAGATAACTAGTGTGTTGGTGTTGAACCTGTGACAACATTAAAAGACAATGACTAGACACAAATCAAACACTCAAGACATACACAATAAATCCATCCAAAAAGAGGTAAAACTACTTTTATTTGATACAGGTGGAAATTTTAGTACGGTTGTGCCTTGTAAAATTGTGAAAAGATGATTACAAAATGACCAAGTTTGCAATATATATGGAAAGGCCAAGAGGCTCATTTGACGCTCCTTATTTACAAGTGGTCTATTTCCTATTCATGAAAAGAAACAAGTAGCTCAAAACATTAATGAGCTATTCATTTTTCCTGCTCAAAGTCTACATTTATTGCTTAGGTGACTTACATGATTTGCCTTCCCATTTAATGTGAAACAGATGAAATAGTTGCACTACTGGCTGCTATCATTCCAAATAATCAATTTATTGGCACTATTTCACCTACCAAAGTCACTTCTATAATTTACACTAGTTAGACTTAACTGCTCACTCATTCCTTGCGTGTCACTTTGTCCATTTTGTCTTATCTGGCTCACTCGGCCCCTGGGGTGAGCTTCTCAGTGGGTCACTACATGTTGAGCTCCTTCTTTTCCATGGTTAGCTCTCTACCAGTTTGAAAGGGAACGACTATTTCACTTTGTCAATTTTGATGTTCTTGTGGCCGTCATGCTTTGAACACTAATGGCTATACTGTTATACTAAATTTGACATCCTCCAGGATGTCCTCGGGTCCTTCAATTTGTTAGTCGGGTCCATGCTGGCTTTGTTCCATGACTTTGCTTTCCCCTTAACACCTCAGTGGCCACTTTTGCCTTAGATTTTTATTGGCACCCTTCAGCCCTCAAAATCCCCTTTGTCCTTGGCTGGAAGTCCCCCACAAGGGCACCTACCCTTTGGGGTCCTTCGGTGGGTCTCTTTGTTTGCCAAACTACCCCCCGGGCTCTCGCAGACAAAAAGTCCACAAAAATTCTGTTCATTTCTTGACTTTGAGCTTTGGCTGCTTAATGTGTTCACGGCCCAAATTCCTTCAGACTTTTTGTCTGAAGGAATTCCTTCGGACAAAAAGCCTAAAGGAATTTGGGAGTTAGACTTAGTTGATTTTGATAAACAGAACTTTGAACCTTTGAAATGAATGGGTCCCCTCCCATTGAAGTGTCAACCCTTTGGAAGGGCACTTAGCCATTGAACTGCCCCTCAGTTCAAGGGCATACCCTTGAACCAAGCATTAAACTAGGCTTGTTTAATCGAACCCATTGAACCAAAATGGTTCAACGGTTCAATGGTTCAACCAAGTGCACTGATGAGCCAATGAACCAAGTTGTTTGAACTTGCCTTTGAACTGTTTGATTGAACCATTCATTGCACTTTAACCACCGAACCAAGGCTGAAGTGTTGAACTTGCCTTTGAACTGATGTAACCAAAAAATGAATTGGCCTTAAACAGCAGGGGAGAAGTTGACCAAAATTTTGCTTGTGGGCAAAATTGGTCAACAGATTGGTGACTCACAGGGGAAGCATGCCTACTATGCTTTAGAATCCAGTTGCCTTGCAGTCCATTGGGCATGGAGTCAGATTGTAACTATGAAAGAGATTAGAAATAGCCTTGAAATATTTGAGAATCAAATATGAAGCCTTTACCCCACACGTGAAGGGAAACACACAAGGCTAAAAAATAGTACCTATGCAAACTGCACTTAGGGAAAGCAGGAAAAGAAAATTGAAAACAAACTATTATGTACAGCTAACCAGGAATGTTCACCTCCCTCCTAGATTGAAAGGAAAACTTCTCAAGTCCCCTTCTTGGTGAGAAGACTTATTGTGCCAGGCAAATAGCTGAATGAAAAAAGAGATGGTGACCTGCTCCTTTTACCTGTTACCTGAGTTAGCTCGAATCTGAGTGGATCAAAATCGAACATGCCTCTAATATATACATATTTTGATTATCCCTGGAGGCCTGTTAAATGCTAGTCCCTGATATTGGTGCTCCTCACCAAGAAATCAATGGCTATTGACTCATTTCCATAAGCCCCTTGATCTGTGCAATTCTTTTACAACATATCAAAGTCTGATTTGTTTTCTTCTACCTCATTGAAAAACTTGTCAAACTCATCCTCTGCTTCCTCTTAGCCTTCTTGAAGAAGGGTGAATGTGGTGATGTCTGAAATGGAATCACAAACTGATTGTTCATCTCATAGAACATCGCCTCTTTCTTCAAAACTCTCTTCTTCAAGGTGTTCCCCCAAGAAGACAGACCACTCCCTTTCCTCCAACTCAAGCTCCTCAGCGTAGTCATCCTCATCATCAAAATATCAAGGAAGTTCATCAAACAGAGGGGAAGAGAGCTCACCATGCATTTGTTCCTCCTCGTATTGCTAGAACATCTGCATATATGCAAGACCTGCATCTTCTCCACTACTGATAAGGTCTTCACAAGAAGCATCAATGATGATTTCACCTTCGTTGTCACTCATGACAACCTCTTGAAGAACTACAAATTGGTTTTTTTGCTCCTCACCTGTCTCTTGCAAAATAGGTTCCTCCTTGAGAAGGGGTGAAGTGGAGAAAACATGTGGAAGAGGGGGCAGCCCTTGAGTTAGAATCGAATGATTCTCCTCTTTCCACTTGGTCAGCACTTCATCAATATTAGGTGTGGCCTGATAGCTCTCTTGGAGGTGTGTGGATGGGCTAGGTTCATACATGGAATGTGTTGTTTGGTCTGAACTATCCACCACACATTGGCTGAGGAATTTTTCTCTGGACTCCAATTTTGCTATTCTCTTGGCTAGATCTTCTTGGAAACACCTTTCCTAGAGGTCTCTAGCATCATCATCAGTAGGCACAGCTTCAACTTCTTCAAGTTTTTGAGAAAAACCTTGCTCTTCTTCTTCTATTCTGCTGTCCCATGATTCCATTATTTTCCCCCAATTCAGGATTTTGAAAATTGAATTCTGCCCCTGTGAACAGGTAGTAACTTTATTGTCCACAAGGTCTTGAGGCTCCTCCATAAGGTCTAAAAATTTCATCACTTTTTCAAGAAGCATCTTTATCCTAGCCTCTAAGTCTTCAATTTGTGTAGCTAGGTTGTCCTGGAAGAGTCTCTCTTGGAGGTGACCAACATCATCCTATTGAGTAAGATCAGCTTTGAGTGAGATGTGATGGTTCGTGGCATTTCCCCCAATGGAAAATTCACAATCTAAGGAATTTAGGAGGTTCATTTCCATGGGAGGTTATTCTAATTCCCTCTAGTGTTGGAAAGCTAGGTGCACTGGATTGGGAGTAGATGTATTTAATGCACTGGAGTGAGCAAGTGTAATATGACAGAAAGGATTCAGTGTAAAAGAGGGGGCTTTCTTTAAGATAGGAAGGGGTGCGCAAGGCTGGCTACCTTGAAAAGATGGATTTCTCCATTTTGGTGCCTCTTCCTTCATGGACTGTATGGCCTATGCTTATCCAAACAAGCACTCCTCTTCATACATTAGCTCATGATGATATCTGTACTACTCTTCCAACCTGTTAATTTCCTATTCTAGGGCCATTTCCCTTTTCATTGCAGGGCAACTAGGAGAGCTGCTTAAGGTGATTCTCTAAATATTTTGAGTCTGATTAAAATTATATAAAGGAAAACACAACCCATGATTTTGTGCAAAAGGATTATACATACAAGAAATGATTTTTGATGGCACCAGGCTGCTTAACCAGCTAATTAACTCAGAGTCACCAGATGCTAAAAATACTCAATTTGCTGTAATAGGACCAACATCAATCCTGAAACTTTACTTCATTGTCAAACCATGTGTCCCACCAGGCATGCCAGAACTATTGATGTAGGAGATTTCACCTGGGGCAAGGAGGCCTAGCTCCTACCTTCTCCTCACAACATGGAAACTCCCCTCTCACCTGTGGGACTGGCGAAGCTGGAGGGGAGAGTCTCTAGATAAGGGCTAGCTCCCTTTGATGCATCATGTTGTTTCCAGCAAAAGCTAACAAGTATATATATCTATAATAAAGGGGGGGATGAAAAGGGAGAGAGAGATTGTAGAAAACAAACTACCTAGTCTAAAAGAGGTGATGCACCAAAATAAAAGTTGACCTTCACACATCCACTCTCAGAATCAGACAAAAGAAACATACATACACTCAGACTTGGTAGACAGACTAGGCTGTAAGAAAATGGTAGGGAGGTTCTTATGAAAACACAGTAACAGGGACTCACCAAGATGTTGTGAAATACATACTGTAAGTGACCTCCTCTATTCTACACTTTTAAATGGAACTCTTCTCCTGTCAACTACAGAAAATGCACCTTGTAGATAACTGGTGTGTTGGTGTTGAACCTATGAGAGCATTAAAAGACAATGACTGGACACAAATCAACACTCAAGACATACATAAAAAATCCATCCAAGAAGAGGTAAAACTACTTTTATTCGATTTAGGTGGAAATTTTAGCAGGGCTGTGCCTTGTAAAATTATGAAAAGATGATTACAAAATGACCAAGTTTACAATATATATGGAAAGACCAAGAGGCTCATTTGGCACTCCTTGTTTATAAGTGGCCTATTTCATATTCATGAAAAGAAACAAGTAGCTCAAAACATTAATGAGCTATTCATTTTTCCTGCTCGAAGTCTACATTTCCTACTTAGGTGACTTACACAGTTTGCCTTCCCATTTAATGTGAAATAGATGAAACGATTGCACTGTTGGCTACTATCATTCCAAATGATCAATTCACTAGCACTATTTCACCTACCAAAGTCACTTCTCCAATTTGTGCCAGTTAGACTTAACTGCTCACTCATTCCTTGCATGTCACTTTGTCCATTTTGTCTTATCTGGCTCACTCGGCCCCTAAGGCGAGCTTCCCTGTGGGTCACTACATTTTGAGCTGCTTATTTTCCATGGTTAACTCTCTACCAATTTAAAAGGAAACATCTATTTCAATTCATCAATTTTGATGTTCCTGTAGCTGTCATGCTTTGAACACCAATGTATATATTGTTATACTAACTTTGACATCCTCCAGGACGTCCTCGGGTCCTTCACTTTGTTAGTCGAGTCCATGCTGGCTTTGTTCCACGGCTTCACTTTCCCCTTAACACCTTGGCAAGCACTTTTGCCTTAGATTTTTATTGGCACCCTTTGGCCCTTGAAATCCCCTTTGTCCTTGGCCAGAAGTCCCCCACAAGGGCACCTACCCTTTGGGGTCCTTTGGCGGGTCTCTTTGTTTGCCGGACTACCTCCCAGGCTCCCACAGACAAAAAGTCCACATAAATTCTGTTCATTTCTCAACTTTGAGCTTTGGCTACTTAATGTGTTCATGGCCCGAATTCCTTTAGACTTTTTTTCTGAAGGAATTCCTTCGGACAAAAATCTCGAAGGAATTTGGGAGTTGGACTTAGTCGATTTTGATAAAAAGAACTTTGAACCTTTAAACTAAAGAGGTCCCCTCCCATTGAAGTGTTGGCCCTTTGGAAGGGCACTTAGCTGTTGAACTTATCCTCGATTCAAGGGCATACCCTTGAACCAAGCATTGAACCAGGCTTGTTGAACTGAACCCATTGAACCAAAATGGTTCAACAGTTTAATGGTTTAACCAAGCACACCGATGAGCCTTTGAACCAAGCCGTTTGAACTTGCCTTTGAACTGTTCGATTAAACCATTCATTGCACTTTAACAACCGAACCAAGGCCGAAGCATTGAACTTGCCTTTGAACTGATGCAACCAATAAATGAATTGGCCTTAAACAACAAGGGAGAAGTTGATCAAAATTTTGCCTGTGGGCAAAATTGGTCAATAGGTCCCTAAGAGACCTACACCTGCATCCACCTCTTAGAATTATAGAGGGTCCCCATAGTCAATTTTTGCTTTAGATATTTTAAATCATTTATAACATATATAGCTTTTAGAGCCACCATTTTAGTATTTCCATCATGCTTCATGATCAAGAATGATTCCACTCTTCGATACAAGATACCATGACACGGGTTCTCATTCAAGACTAATTAGTTAGTATCATTTCCTTCCAATATATATTATACACGGTTTCCTTTACTTGATTGTACATAGATCAAATATTTCAAAATACAAAAATAATATAATATTTCAAAAATATAAAAACATGTCAATTGTATACATCATCTGTGTTTTACATTAATAACCATTATACTAGACTTACATTATGCGATTCTATGTTATTGCTTGTTGATTTATCTATATTACTAAGCTTCACTTGATCTTATTTGAGTGTGTGTAGTGCATATAGATCTTTGATTTCTTCACTCTACCCATCAAGGAGGCATATTAATTCCACATTCTAGCTACATATTGATACATCTACCCACTGGGGGCATACTCTACATGGCTATACAATCTAGGTTATGTCATTCTTACACTATACACTCTAGACATCTTATTTTAGTACATTCCTTACTTGCTTACATAGATATCACATCGACATCCATTAGCACATATCACACTTTTTTATTTCATAGCATATACATCAGTCTTGTATTACATATCTTGTATACTCTTGCTTCTTACTTTCCATAATTAGATGCATGCTTATATTTCTAGTACTTTTTATACTTCACTCTTCGCTTGGATTAGCTAGATGTGTTTGCATTTTCTAGTTCCTATTTGATTCCTACTTGTGTTTTAGGATATTTTCTAATGTCATTTTTTATTGTCTATATGTGTGTGCTTTTGGACACTTGTTAATGTCTTTTATGTGTGCCTTTCATGTGCTTGTATTGGTTTGTGTACTCGATGAGGTGTATTTGTTCTTTTCTCTTCCTTCCTCTCTTTTTACCCAACTTTGTACATTGTTATTTTAGATATAGCATATCTAGTAAAAATAATAATATACTTTTGATTTCCTTTTTATAGGCTTACATAGTATAACATGCTCTCACTACACATAACCCAACATCACATAGCTTCTTAGGCTTAACTTCATAGGTAAGTTCAGGTATGCTTCTCTTTTTTTCATTTATCTTAGTATTTCACTTTGCTACTTAGTTCTAATAAAGGGGGGGGGGGGGGGCGAATGTAGTCATACTAAAATTTAATTTGTACAAATTGAACATGACTTGTGACACCCAAACCATAGGTCTCTCCTACTTGCAAAACCCACTTAGGCATGTTTTCACTATTTCCCAATCATCTGAAGCCTTCTAAATTGACACCCTACTATCCCAAAATACTCTCCAAAGTATTGAACTCTCCCCCAATGTCCCTTCCCCATATACAAAGTACCATAGGTTGGATTACAACATTGGGACCTAGGGTGCCCACTTTCTAGTGCTATTATCTAAGTCCACAATACCCTCAAATGATTAAATTTTCCTAACTATTGATCTTTTCCCTTGTTGATCTAATGTAATTTCATCTAACCCAAGATCAATAATTTCCCTATAAAATCCCATTCAAAGGTCATTTAGAAGGGTTTCCAATCATTCAAAGGTACAAACTAGAAATATAATAAATCACACTTAAGTGATTCATCCTATTCTCTATATACAACCAACCACTATTATTTCTAGTATATCCAAGCTCCTGCACCAGTCACAAGTCATCTCAAACTTGAAAAAATTTATATACACTTGCATTTCATACTAGGATTACATAATACACATTCAAATTGGGATAAATACATTGGCCTTGATCCCTCTATAGAGTATTGGTATGTAGGTAGTGTGCCCACACATGGGGTGTGATCACATGTTCAATGTATATTACACACTAACCCCTTTTTCTAGTTAGATTCAATATCACCTATCAAGCATGAAGAATAACTAAGATCCTTTAAGACAAAATGAATTGCATACAAAGCTTCATGAACAACTTGGACTTGATATTTTAGGCACAAGGTCTCCAAGAGCAGATGAATATAACCCATAAAGATCACAAAACTCAGACACTAAAGACTATAACACCAAAACTTAGACTATAATGTTGGACCTCCAGGTGTCCCACTTCTAGTACTCCTATCCAGGTAGAGAAAGGACTTCTAGGTCCTATTTTTGATAGTCTACCTAACTAAATCAATAATTTACAACCTTTGTCTCCTCCATCTCAACCTAGAATCAGCTATATTCTACTCTCTATCCCCTTGTTTTCTATTTTTAGAAATCAATTAAGCACTTTCAGATTCAATAAATTAGTAGGTTAATTAAGGAAAATTTATTTACTAATTTTCCCCTTAATCCAATCCCCTTTACTATTGAATAAATTAAACCTATAGTTTCCCAAATTTAGTAAAATAGCTACCAAGGATTTGATTCACAATCTTCAGCAGGGTTATAATAAATCTAATAAATTTACATATAAGCATAATACATTATGGTATAAAGATATATTTTACCTTTGTAAGCATTCTCTCCTCAAACATAAAATTATTTAGGAACTTCATGCCTTTCCACTTGAAGGTCACTCAGTATTTTTGAAAACATATCATAGAATCAATCAAGATTTATTTTATGAAGGACTCAAAGGGGATGTTTATAAATATGTGGCTGAATACATGGTTTCTAAAAAAATAAAGGTGAAACCATTAAGACCTCAGGTCTATTTTAGACTTAATCCATCCCTAGCCAGTGTTGGGAAAATGTTTCCAAGGATTTAATTATAGGGATACCATGGTTTGAAGATAAAAATGTTATTATGGTAGTTGTGGATATACTCACCAAGTATGCTCATTTTTGCTCCGTATCACAACCATTTTTGGCTAGTATAGTAGCTTCTACTTTTCTCAATATAGTTCAAAAATTGCATGACACTCCAAAGATGATTATAAGTGACCAAGATCATGTATTTATTAGTGTTTTTTGGACTAAATTATTTACATGTTTGGGTACCTAATGGGCTCATATCTCATTATATCGTCCTCAATATAATTGACAAATAAAGGTAGTCAAAAAATGTCTCAAAGGGTATCTTCATTATTTTGTTTCTGACAAATAGGACAAATGGGTTCATTGGCTGCCACTTGTTGAATGGTGGTATAACACTTATTTTCACACTTCTTCCAAGATGTCTCCATTTGTGGCATTATATGGGTACCACCCCTATCTATCACTTTAGTTTTTATAATGGATCCTAAGTTTCAAGCTATTGAGGAGCACATTCACCATCAACAAGAGGTGTTAGTCAGTTTATGAGAGGATTTATCAATGACACATAATCAAATGAAGCAAATAGAATATCAACAACGTAGTGAGCAACATTTTGACATAAGTGATTGGGTTTTATGTATTTTCATCCATATAATCAAATGTGTCTAATAAAACAAAAAAATGATAAAAAATATCACCTATGTATTATGGCCCTTACCAAATTTTGTATAAAATTGGTAGTGTGGATTATAAACTAGAATTACCCCTAGCCACTCACATACATCTGATATTACATGTATCTTAAATGAATAAATTAATTAGACATAATGTTTCCACTCAAATTGAGTCACCTAAATTAGATGAATAAGTCTGAGTCATTCTAGAGCCTGAGGAGATCCTTCACATGTACACTAAGAAATTGTGGACCAAAGCCATTAAGTAGTATTTGATCAAATGGAAGAACCTACATTCCAAAGATGCCACTTGAAAAGACGAAGAGTTCCTAAATAAATATCCTAGTTTGATTAAACATTGAGAACATCATTTTTTTAAGGTGAGGGGCATGTTATGCCCTTAACCTATAGTGCATCTAGGGATATGTGTGGCTGACTTGTAGATTACACACCTTCATATTAGCTTGTTGCATTTTTTGATATTCTTAATATGGTCATCCTATGGAATAAACATGGATAAGTAGAGTATATATAAAAGGTAGTGGTTAGTATTTTATCATATATTGTGAATTTTGTTCTTATTACATTGTTGTGGAGGTTTCCCCCTTGAAGTGGCTCATTCATAATATTTAAGTATTCTATTCTTTCACCAATTATTGTTGTGGATCTACTTATTTTTCTCTTAATTATGTCATATATAATTCTATTATTTTGAATCATCTAAGTAATTTCCTTACAAGTGTTTACTCTTTATCATCTTTTTGGCTTGTCTTGATGCTGTTCAGATTAATGCTTAATATCAACCTATGTTTGGTTGAAGTCACTTTTAAAACATGTTTTATCTAGTCTATATTTAAGGTCTATATATTAGAAGACTTATTTATAATGTTTGTTTATTTGGAATTCATTAGTTATTTGGCTTGGGTATACGGTAAGCTTGTTACGATGTCACAACCCACCTTGGGGGCATTGGCAATTAGTTTGATGTTTGTTTTTTATTAAGCCATTCAATTTTAGAGTTGTGGAATTGAATCAAATTACCATGCAAATGGGTTAAGACTCTTCCAAATGGTTTTTAGGTTTTATTGTATTCATTTGGGTTTCTTTGTTGAAGATTTATATGCCTTAGGGAGACTCTGCCAAACATTTTGGCATGACAACCAAGGTGAATGAAATAAAACTATTTCATGAGGTTTTTTAGGAGATTGAACTATAATTAAGTCATTAATCTTGTTGATAATGTAGGAGTTTAGTAGAGTTAAATAGGGTTTGATTTGGCTTATATGGTCAAATGATTTTTGGTCGAGGAATATGGATTTTGGATGTTGGTTTTTACATAACAACATGAGAGCCTAGAAGAGAAGGAAAAATTCTTTTATGGTTTAATTATATATTCCATGTAAGTGGTGTTTCTACAATTTTGTGTTTGCATTATATAGGGTTTTTTTTAAATGGTAAACTGGTTATGTTTTTAGCCATAAACATTGGCATTGGATTTTGCTTACATTATGGTGTTTATTGTTAAAACCCACACTAGGGTCGATGGTTTTTATTTTTAGTATGTTATTTCATGATGACCATACATAGATCATCCATGGCTTTAGGGATATGACTATGAATATATATTGTGATATTATTTATATTAGTGTTATATTAGACATATATAATATATGTATATATTTTGTTTATTGTTTTAACTTAGGTTTATTAACACTACTACATAATTTTATTGATGGATACAAATGTGTAAATTAATGGTATTGATAAATTTTGTCTTATGATTTAAAACCTTGGCTAGGTTTGTTTTGTTATTCAATTTAATAATGGATATGAGTGTGTGTTATTTTGAATTCATTGTGTTTTTAAATTTTTTGTTGTTTAAAAAATATTATTTAGGTTACACAACTAGGTTACATGGTGTAGACATCCAATTCCTAACACCATTTGTGTTGAAATTGTTAATCTTACTCAAATTGCACTCAAATGGACATTTTAGGTCAAAATCCATAAAAAACCCTAAATGATTTGAACTTATCATTTACAAGTGCCAATTTAGGTCAAGGTATCCCTAAGTGGGGCAATAAAATTTATGGGCTAGTTAATTTTGATCAGGTCATTTCGAGTCAAAATGCCAATTTTGCACTTGGGTGCTCTAGATTGCTATTTTCTATCAAATCTCTTGCACAAGACATGTGCCTTTTTTATTTGGTGTTGACATCATCCTAAATAGGATGGTAGATCCAATGAATTTAACATCACCTTCCAATTCTTCTCCAATCAAATTACAATCCAATAATTAGAATTTCTGACCATTTTGATTAATTGAGGGTCAATTTCCAAATAGTTGCACAAATATTGATTAACCTTGTTTAAGGATAATTAATCCAAATCAAGATATTAAGTGGATTTTACATTAGAGTTGTTGAGTATTTATTTTTGGAAATTGATTTCTATTATCTACATCACCTAATGACATCATTTCTTGGGAAGACATCCCTAGGCCATAAATGCCACAACTATTAGGATTATGGGTCTTCCATGCCTCATAATAACCCTCCATGCCTCTTAAATTATCCTCTATCCCAAATATTGATGAGATTATTTATGGATTTTAATTAAAGAATTGAATTAATCCTTAGCCACACATCTCAATCTTAAGATGGATGGTTCAAGTTGATTCTGATTAATCTTGAAAATCTATAAATGGAAAGGCCATGGAAATCATTTTTAAGCTTGATTTGTGAAAATTTATAATGCTAAATTATCTCCACAATCCTTTGCATTTGACCATTAATCTTATTTTTCAAGCTTCATTGATAGGCTAGTTTAGTGATTCTAAATCATGAGCCTAGGTTTTACAAAGAGTTCTTAAGACATTAGAGGAGTTGGCTACCATTTTTGTTGAAGATAAGATCTCTTGATCAAGGGAGAACATGATTTTGAGCCACATTGGTATGGTGAATCCATTTGAGAAGGAAATATGATGTTGATTTATTTCTTTCTATCCTTTGTAATTCCCACATGAATAAATATGCTTAATTCAATTTTTTTTTATGCATTCTTCCTTAAATTTATTAGATTGATGTTTGACTAATCATGTTATGTAATCTTCTATACACATGGCTAGGTATTCTTTCAAGTTTATAAATTGGTTTTATATTTTAAAACCCTAGTGGGGTTCATAGTTTATAAAGGAATGTTGTTTCATTTGTTTACCCTATAGTGTGTTTTGAGCCATAGCCATAGACTTGGGGGAAATGACATTTTTAGTCTCTAGAGGGTTTGAAATGGACATTAGTTTTTTGTGGGAAAATAATATTTTATTATTTTTACTTATATGATTATGTTTAATGTTTATGTTATAATTTATTCATTACTAGTTGACTCAGGAATGTCAAAACTTATGTGAATTATTGGCATGATTTTGGTAATAATGTTTAGATTATTATCAGTTGATTAATTTATTTGTTATGATTATGTTATATTGTTATAGTTGATATTTTTAGTAAAATATATATCAATCAAAATTTTGACACATAGCTTTACATAGGTTTTAATTTATCATTTTTGGTTAGTTAAAGTTGTTTTATTTTTATGAGTTTTTATTTTAACTCATTAATATCTATTAAAATAGTATCTAAGGATGATTTCTTGATAAATATATGACATAAATATTTACTAACCATATTATATTCTTAAATAGAGTATGGATCATAAATCAAGAAGCTCAGGAAGATGAGCTTCAGTCATAATCAGATATCAAGTTAATGGATCTTGGTGAACTAGATTCATATGGTTCATTTCTTATTTGTTGTTCATTTATTTATCTGTTGTCAAACTTAGTTCATCTTTTTGTCCTTTCTCCACCATTTTTCTACTACCCTTATCAAAATAATGGTTGGGGTAGTCTAGGACCACTAATGGTTGGGCTCATTAGGACTGGTGAAGTCGGTTTAACTTCATTAGTTTGTATGAAAAATATTTGATACACTTATTCTTTAACGTGATTTCTGATAGTTAAATGTAGATGAACTAAAATTTTTATGTAATCCATTTTATTCATTATAGTTATAATTTAGTATAGTTATATTTGATACAAGTAAAGCTATGTTTATACTTTATATTCAAACAAATCTTAAAAGATGGAACTATGCTTATGATTTTAGTTGATCAATGGTTATACATGTATTAATTGTATTATTATTTATATACCAAATTCCATTGATTCATTAAGACATTTGATAGATGACTTAATTAATGAGAGTTTAATTGAGACTTCATTGTAAGACCTTAAGGCGATAACTTTTACAAATTAATAAAAATGAAATACTTGTGTTTATAATTTGGTGAAATCAAAGAGATTATAATCATCATAACACTTATGCATGAGTGTAAAAATTGTTAGAATTTATGTTAAAGGTTAAAATGGAAGAATTACTTAAGTAAAATTTTATCAATCTTCTAAAGTCTATTAGAGGATAATAATTTCAATTAGAAATTAAAAAATCATTGTTTAAGTGTAAGAGACTGTTATATCGGAGTTGTTGCCAGAATATGGATAATGCGAGTGCAATGGAGACGTGATCACACGAGATGAAGCAAGTGCACACCACATAAATGCTAAAGCAATTTGAAAATAACACAAAAAGATAAATTGCACAAGATAAAATGGAGAAAACCAAAATCTGATTAACATGAGATGGCTAAAGTGAGGAATACATATAGGAGAGTACGTAAGTAACTCCTCCACAAAAGGTGGACAAGGCATTCCAAGAATAGACTATAACTCCTCCATGAAAGGTGGTGACAAGATGCTAAGAATAGAGAAGTAACTCCCATTAAGGGAGTTACTTATGATATTCTTATGACACCTATTGCACATCTATGACACACACCTCCACATAAGCTAGCCTATCTCACAAATGTAAGAAAACTCCAAGTATGCACGAGAAATACAATTTCCCTAATTAATAAATAGGGAAAAATAAAAACCTACACTAATACCCCCCATAAGCGTAGCTTAGTGGGTAGTGTGGAAATATAAAATGGGTCCCAGAAACTAGGCCTGATGAGGTACCCATGTAAAAATGCAATCTCCCATAAGATAGACAAAATGAGAAAACCCATAAGAAAAAAATTCCCCCCTAAAAGAGAGACATAAAAGAAAGAAGAGGCTAGTGGGTCCCTCCTAAAGATGATGCTATTATAGATGTGGACCACACCCCAAGAGGAGCTCATAAATGAATGAACTTGCTCTCAGTAAAAGGTTTGGTGAAGATGTCTACAATATGCTTTGAAGACTGGCAAAATATCAAGTCAATGACTTGACTATGAATAAGCTCCCAAATGAAATGCATGTGAATCTCTATGTGCTTGGTCTACTGGTGCTGAACTAGATTCTTGCAAATTTGAATGGTACTCTAGTTGTCACAATAAATGATGGTGGGCTACCTGATAGGAATGCCAAACTCAAAAAGTATCCCCTGAAGCCAAATAGCCTTAGTAGCTGCATTAAAAGCTCCCTTGTACTCTACCTCTATGGATGATATAGCAATAGCATTTTGCTTCTTGCTAGACCAACTGATAGGACCAAAACCTAGAGAGAAACTATAACCAGAAGTGGACTTGTGAGTTTGTGAATCACCAGCCCAGTCTGAATCTGTATATCCAACTAAGTCAACCTCTATGCCAAATCTATAATGAATCTCATATCTATGTGAACCCTATATGTAATGTAAGATCCTCTTAGCTACTTTCCAATGCAGCTCATGAGGTTCCTACATGAATCTAGAGACAAGTCCCACTGTATATGATATGTCAAGCTTGGTGTGAGTCAAGTAAATGAGACTACCAACAAGTTGGTGATACCGAGTGGCATCAACCAACGGTGAAGAGCAATCAATCTCAAGCTTGAATCTAGATAGAAAGGGAATCAGAGATGGCTTGCAATCAACCATGTGAAACTGAGCCAATAAGTCAAGAGCATACTTAGGCTATGTAAGAGAAATCCCTAAATATGATTGTGAGATCTCGATGCCAAGGAAGTAGTGCAATAAACCCAAGTCTTTCATGTCAAATCTATCCTAAAGAGATGCCTTCACCACTATAATAGCCGATGAAGAACTCCTCGTGATCAAAAGGTCATCAACATATAGAACCAAAATCAAGAGTGAATCATCCTGCTATAAGAAGTAGACATTGGGATCAAAATGGCACCTAGTAAAACCCACTGTGAGAAGGAAGGAATCCATCTTGGCATACTAAGCCCGAGGGGCTTGATTGAGGCCATAGATAGATTTTCTAAGTTTGCATAACAAGGAAGAATCTTGAACAAATCTTCGCGGCTGCTCCATGTAGATCTCCTCCTCTAGGTCTCCATGAAGAAAGGCACTCTTCACATCCATTTGATGCACATCCCAACCATGTGCTGTGGCAATAGCTAAAGTGAGTCAGATAGCAGTCATCTTTGAAAAAAGTGCAAAGGTCTCTGAGTAGTCAATGCCTGCCACCTATGAGAAACACTTGGTGACCAATCATGCCTTGTACTTATCAACTGACCCATTTGCTACAAACTTGGTCTGATAGATCCACCTACATCAAACCATCTTTCTTCCCTTAGGAAGTGAAGTCAAATCCTAAGTGTGATTTTTGATTAAGGAAGAATATTCTTCCTCCATAGCATTATCCCACTCAAGTACCCCCGATACCTCTTGAAAAGTCTATGGATTTGAAACTAAAGCAAAGAAGGCATGTGGATCTCTCTAAAAATCCCCCTAGTACATTTGTCATTTGTGGGATCTCCTGCCCAAGTGACAGCACTCTTAAGTGTTTGTCTGGCCCAAAGTGGCCCAGAAGTGGGTGAGTCAGGTGCTAACTCCTCATCCTCTAACTGACTAGAGTTGGATGACTCTGCATCACTATCCTTCCTGTCTAAACTCAAAGAAGAAGAAGATGTCTCTGGTTGAGAACCTACTGTGGCTAATCTGAATCTGATGAGTAATCATCATGAAGAAGTAGATCTGATGAGGTAGAAGAAGTGTCAAGTGTTGAGTCTCTAGGACTCTCCTAAAAATGGACACTTCTCTCGATGAAAAACTCATGAGTGACTAGATCTAGAAGGTGATATCCCTTAATACCATCTGGATATCCTACAAAGATGCAAGGCTTGGACTGACATTCCATAGCTTTGGGTTTCTTCTTTAAAATGTGGGCCATGGCTGGGGATCCAAAAACCATGAGGTGCTCAACATCAAGTTTCCTTTTATGCCAAGCTTCAAAGGGTGTTATCCCTTTCAAAGCTTTGTGAGGAACCCTGTTTTAAATGTAACAAGCACTATTGATGGCTTCGGCCCAGTATTGTGGTGCTAAGGATTTGGAGTGAATCATATAGCTACCCATCTCTTTCAAGAACCTATTCTTATGTTCTAAAACCACATTCTATGAAGGACTATAAGTGACTATGCACTGTAAATCAATCCCCTCTATGGTGTAAAACTGATCAAACCTATTGCTGACATACTCCCCTCCATTATTAGTTTGAAGAACCTTGATAGATTTCTCACTCTATTTCTCAATAAGAGCCTTGAAGTCTAGAAAAATTTCAAACACTTCAGACTTTTGTTTGAGAAAATATATCCAAGTGTACCTAGAGATATCATTAACGAAAGTGAGGATGTACTTGGCCCTTGTGAAAGATGGTTTGGGAAAGGGTCTCAATACATTGCTGTGGACTAACTCCAAAGGTTGTGAAGCCCTCCAAGCTTTGCCTTTGTCAAATTTTACTTCGGGATGCTTCCCAAGAGAGCACCCCTCACAAAGTCCTTTTGAGAATTGGACATGAGGCAAGCCAATGACCATGTCATGTTTGCAAAGTTGCTCAAGGTAGTGGTAATTAAGGTAGCCAAACAACTCATGCCACAATTTGCTAACTCCATCTGAATGAGTCAGTAATGTTGTTGGAGAAGAATTTGATGCAAAATGTGAGAAGGTGTATAACCTTGCTTGGTGATCTGCCCTACCCACTGCCACTATAGTATTGCTATGCAACTCCTTAATAGCCACTGAATCTAGTGAAAACTTAACTCTCATGTCTTGACCAATGTGAGTGATTTGGTACACTGATAGGAGATTGGTTGAAAGAGAAGGAACACTTAGAACATTATTGAATGTTCCTTTTTCCATTTCAACTGACCCTCTCCCTGCAATAGAAACTGATGTGTCATCACCCAAACTAATTGAAGTCATGCTACAAGGTTCTAAAGATGAAAACTCAACTAGTGAAGAGCCCATGTGGTGAGAAGCACCCATGTCATTGACCTATGAAGATGTAGAAGCTACTGTAGCTACAAGGGCCTTGCCCTTTTCTTTCTCCTTACCCTTGCCTTTTGCCTTTGTAGAATCTTGGGTAGATGAATTTTGCTTGGACTCAGGAACACCTATGTTGTTCTTCTCTAAAATATGAGTTAGGTGATCTATTTTTTTCTTCATGAATTTGTGTTCATCATGCCCTGTCTTTTTACAATAGGCATACTTAACCTTCTCCTTCTTAGGTTTAGCATTGGAGGATGAAGACTCAGTGTTGTTTTTGGCAGGATTGGTGTTTTCTTTCTTCTTCTCCTAGTCCTTGTTCTTTTTCTTCTTCTCCTTTGTTGAAGTCTTATCCTTACCATTTATAGCTATCAAAGCTTAGGGTTGAGTAGACTTCATTGTGCCCATTTGAATTAGCTTATCTTGCTCCCTAGTCAAGTCGGCAATGAATGAATCCAAAGAAGGCATTTTCCATGTAGTGCCAAGGGCACTTTTTGTGGCATGGAAAGTGGAGACAAAGACTGAATAGCTTGGACCTAACTTTGTGAGAATATAAATTATTAGTTGATCATCTTTCTTCTCTATCCCACATTATTTCAATTACAGTCTAAGGGCCTTAAAATTAGTGAAGAAGTCCTGTAGGGTGTCAAAGTTGCTAGGACTTAGACTTATGAGTTCATTTTTGAGCTCATGACCTCTCATCTCATCAATATTTTCAAATAACATTTCTAAGGTGTCCCATATGTCATTGGGAGTTTGGGAGGATTCTAGATGGAATAGAAGTTTTGGAGACACAAACAAGCTCAGTAATCTATAGGCTTCATAAATACGGTTATACCACTTGACCTTTTCAGCATCAGTGTTAGGTTCTACTTTAGTACCCATGGATATCCTATACAACCCTTTACTTCTAAGAATGATTGACATTTTAACCTTTCATTCATGATAGTTGAAGGGTGTTAGGGGTTTAAGTTGAAAAGAATCCATTTTTAGCTAAATTTAGGTGACGTTGTGTTGATTGCAAGTTATGAATTTATGTAGAAAGGAGAATGAAAGCAAAGATTTTTGAAAAGAAATCATATGCCCCCCAAAATATTGAGCCCTCCCCAAATATGCAAGTGCATGCTCAAAAGACATCGAGCTTAGCTGAAAATGCATCTCGAGAGACCTAAATTTTAGGCACTTTATAAAATAGTGTGTTTTTAACAAATAACAAGCCTACGGTGTGGAGAATTTAATTACAAACACTTTTTCAAAAAATGGCACCCAAATCCAAGCTACTGTTTGTAAGATATTAAAGGTTCAATTTTCCTGTAAACTAGTGTTTTTGCAAAAAAAACACTAAAACATTAAAAAATGCCTATTTTAAGAGAGAAATTGGCCTTCCAACTACTCGTTGGATTTGGCATGAAATGAGGAATCCAAAGGAGGTTTTTGTGAGGGGTAATTTGCCTCCCACCATCCTAGGCCTCACACTTCGTCTTCATAGGTCGAAGATACTAGTTTAAATCTAAAACCCCCAAATTACAAAACTGTCTAAAAAATTAAATATTCAGTCAAATTGACTGATTTTTGTTTTACAAGTCAATTTTCAACTAAAAATAATGAAGCATAGATAGAATTAAGGATTTCCAAGTGTCCAAGGGGTGCCACATGGGATGCCAAGTAAGGAAGGGGTGCCAAAAATAGCATAGTCCAAAATTTAACTCAGAAAAGACAAAAAAATAAATGCAGACCTATCCTAGACACCGTACAACCTACTTGGCACCTTGCTGGGCAAGAAAAGATGATGGAATCTACTGACTTCAATGCACAATAGGTCTAAAGTTTGGCATGGAGTATTGAAGGATAACAACAGAAGTTGGCATAGACCAAAAGTAGGTTGGCGCAATCCAAAAACTTGGCGTGGCTGTTCAAAAGTGTTGCACCTGGACTAATGTAGAAAGTATGCTCTACTAGAAGAGTTTCCAATGCCCTCACCAAGAAAGATAACTTAGCAGGTAGCTCACAGCAGAGGTTGCGCATAGGTCAGAGGTATGAAGAGGCTTGCAACAAAGTTAGCTCCTCCCTCTGCTTCTTGTTCTCAACAATGGTGCCCAAGCTAACTGCTAAACCAACCCTTGAAGTGAAGACAACCAAGACACCCAAAGGCCAAGTATTTCCAAGAAAAATGAACCAAAAATTATATATATATATATATATATATATATATATATATATTAGATCAGATCTAGAAAATAAAAAAACAAATAGAACTCCACTCCTCTTGATTTCAAATGAACCAAAAGCATAACCAGACACATGATTACCATTCTTGCTTTGATACCATATCGGAGTTGTTTCCAGAATTTGGATAATGCGAGTGCAATGGAGACATGATCACATGAGATGAAGCAAGTGCACACCACATAGATGCTAAAGCAATTAGAAAATAACACAAAAAGATAAATTGCACAAGACAAAATGGAGAAAACCAAAATTTGATTAACATGAGATGGCCAAAGTGAGGAATACATATAGGAGAGTATGTAAGTAACTCCTCCACAAAAGGTGGACAAGGCATCCAAAGAATAGACTATAACTCCTCCATGAAAGGTGGTGACAAGGTGCTAAGAATAGAGAAGTAGCTCCCATCAAGGGAGATACTTATGACATTCTTATGACACCTATTGCACATCTATGACACACACCTCCACATAAGCTAGCCTATCCCACAAATTTAGGAAAACTCCAAGTATGTACAAGAAATAAAATTTACCTAATTAATAAATAGGGAAAAATAAAAACCTACACTAATATGTTATGGATAACTCCTTAAAACTCCTTGAAATTCAATTACAATGATATTATATAAATCTTTCACATATTTTTTAAGTGACATGGAAAATAAGATACTTCATGGAATGTTTTAAAAAGAGAATGGTTATCCCTAACTAAGGCATATTGTGATTGAGGATCAAATGTTCCATGTTTGGAATTGGCCACTTGAATATTTAATATACTAATTAAAATATTTATATTGTAAATAAATTTAATGGAATTACATTATTAAGTTGGTATTCATAATCTTCTTTGGAACATAAAGAACAAGTAGTTATAATCTTAAGATAATAAAATAAGATATGCATAGGTTAAGGTCATGAGCCTAAGATAAAGGTTTAATTCTTTAAGAATGAGATAAAAATAAAAATCTATTTGAGGTGTACTTATTCATGGAACTATTAATTTAGTATTTAGTCTTTGAACTCATACAATACTTATATTGGTAATAATTGGAAATTTAGGGCTAACCTAGGACAATGTAAGATCCTTAGGAAAGATTTGTCATGTGCTTGTACCCTATTTGTAGATTTGTAAGATGTTCCTAAATAGAACATACACATGGTTATTGAAACATCCCATGAAGGTCACACACTTTCTAAAGTATTTCATGCCAAACCTCATGCCTCTATTTACTTGTGAAATCAAAAGGTGTTCCAAGTCTTTGCATTGCTTTTGGAAATAGTCTTTTTCCCTTGATATTTGACCATTGCTTATGAATCGGTTGATATTTATTAAGCAAGATTAGCATGATGGTTATTCTTCTAAATCTATTCTCATTTTTCCATTATTTTCTAAACTTTAATAAATTACCCAATGAGGTACTAGCTATACCATAGCCTACACAATTACATAGGTAAGGGCATAAGTTAATAACGGATCTACTAGGAAGGCCACAATGAATTAGGTAGATAGATGTGATTGGGTATGACCATATTGACCCAATTCTATCCAAATACTAAGTGGTTAAAATAATTCCTAATGAATTTGTTGATGAGTTATGTACTTGGTATAGTTCTTATGTTGGCTATAACATAGTTATGGATCTAATTAGGTGTTTTTTAACTAAATTCTGATTGGGAATTTGTTTCATAGTTTTTGTTTTGGTTATATTAAAAAAATTATGGTTGTTTCAAGGTTATGACCCTAAAATTTCCTTTGATCATTAACCTTATTTAATAAGTGTGGAAAAATATTTTATAGTAAGATAAAACACGAGACTTAAAAAAAAGTGAAGGGGGGAAATGATTCTTATTATATTATATAAGGAGATTTCCTTGTTTGAAAAAATTAAAAAAATTCAAAAAAATTATATACAATATTTAAAGATAAAATTATATGTATGGCATTTCTCACATGAAATTAAAAACAAAGGAATGAGAGAGGTGAAGAGAGAGAAAGGGAATATGAAAACAAAAATGGGAATGCACATCTATTTAAGTAAACTCAAAATTTAATCACCATGTGTGATAAAAATATAAAATCATATAAAATTTAAATAAAACACATTTAATGTAAGGAATAAAAAAAAATAATGAATCAATAAACATAATAATACACATCACCCACAAAGAAAAGTTAAGTCAAAAAGTCATGTAACACTTATTTTTAATTATCTTCAAGAAAAATGACTATAATCTTCTTTTTGTCATTCTTAATTTTTTAAAAATATGTCAAAAGTCATTTTATAATGAATACCACTCTTATTTATAAACCATATAAGGATGTAATGTTTTCAAAAATAACTTCTTAACTTATATATTACTATCTTTACATTAAATTTTCATTTTTTTCTCATTATAATGTGACTTAAGTAATACATTATCAATGAAATAATATTAAAAAAATTCCAAGGTGAAAATACAAGTAAATTTAGCAAGTTAAAAAAAAGAGATTGTTTACTTTTAAAGTGTAGTTTCAAAGTCATATGCGCATCAACACCTTCATCATCATCTTTAGATTTATTAAATTTAAAAATTTTGATTTCATTCACATTAGTGACTACACCACACTTTTATAAATGAAAGTATTTGATAGGTGAACCCACCATGTCTCCATGACATCAACCATATCATAAACTCCTCTAAATAAATTAAGAATAATTTTGTTGAAATCACAGAGGGTATTGTGGATGTCACTCAATTTATTCATTACCTAGACATTGAAATTGTTTTCTCCAAAAAAATATTACTTCACTAATTTATGAAAATTTTCTTTTAATGTAACAACTATGTATGACTCAAACCTTCTTATTTCAAAATCTCATAGTAGGTCAACTAGGTATTAGCATAATTTTTTAATTTCATGTCATCACTTTTATTTTTTTGAATACAACGATCCTAAAGATCATCTTCCAAAACTTCAATTTTATATTCTAGGACCATAAACAATAATAATTATCTATATCTTGACTAAGAATACCTTTTTATACAAGTAGCTTCTCATTAGTTTAGGCCATCTCATGTACAAATCTAACCAAGCATCTTCACATTGTCAATTATTATTTCATATTTTTGATTTCATCGATGAATTAAAATTTCTCAATTAATTTAACTAAAAGGATTTTATGATCTCCTAAATTAGCTATAGTCAATCCATCAATAGTTGTACCACCAAACTTTATATGAATTTTCCATGGATGTCAATTTTGTTGATATTATTGATGGCTTTTTTTATTGATACCTTCAAAATGAACAAAATCTAGGAGAGAATCCAAAGGAGTATCATTTAATTTCAATAAAAACTTGAGATATGAAATGAGTTTACAAACTTGTTTTTTTAAATTACTCTTGAGTCCAATTTCCTTTTTTTATTATTCTCAACAATCTAGGCACAAAATATTTATATTTTTGAATATCATTATCATGACTTGACTCTCTCATTGGGATTATATTCAAGGTGTAGTCCTATAAGGTTGTGTATTTTATTTTTACTGTTAGTAAGTGGATGCAATATCTCCATATATTATGTGCAATAAGAGTTTAATACTAATCTTGAGGTAAATTTTGCCTTCTTGGGAGGTGTACTATGCAAAGGATTTTCCACTGCATTAAATTTAGGTGTAGTAGCCTTTATATGTATGTATGTATGTATGTATATTTAATAGTTGATAGATATTATAAAACTATGTATCACTAGAGGGACGTTCAATTTGAAAATGACAATTAGGAGTATCTTAAATATTAGTGGGGTGATTTGAAGGTGGAGAGAAATATTGTTGATGTACATGAGGTGAAGATTAATGATCTACATTGAGTGGGGTAGGGATATTGGGAACTTGAGTAAGTCCTTGATTTAGTGCTAGAAAAATTGGGAGTTACATTATCATTTAAAACACATGAATAAAGAAGAAATATCTTCACTCGACTAAGCAAGAAGGATATGATGCCTCTTGAATGGTAATTTGAATCTCAATGAGGAATATATTCCATGGGTATTGTTATAAATTATCCTTTAATGAATATATTCTTCATCACCTCTATGTCCT
This sequence comes from Torreya grandis, assembly GCA_037957365.1. NCBI lineage: Eukaryota > Viridiplantae > Streptophyta > Pinopsida > Cupressales > Taxaceae > Torreya > Torreya grandis. Next base: position 596,626 of record JARHVA010001065.1, on the reverse strand, counting down.
ATTACTATAATTGATTATGAAGGATGATGATGAACATTGGTGTTCTATAGTTGTTCTACCTCTATAGTTTTCTATTTTAAACTCCTTAATGATCTAATACTCTTAGAGTTACATGATCCAATAAAATCAAATACTTTATTCTTAAGTTTTTTCCTTGATCTATATAAAACCAATTGAATATTAATAACCAAGTTTACTAATTACTTAAAATACCAATTTAGTTTAGGTAGTGGCACAAAATGGAACTTGTTCATGTATAATAGGTCTTATAGATCAATCCCATCATCAACTATTTCTTCAGTGACTCATTCTAATTTGAAAGCATGAAACTATTCTTAACACATTCTTATGTAGCCTCTTTACCTAACATCAAATTCATTAGCACAATTAAGGTAGTAATATTCAATTGGGGGTTCATGATGGTAAATAGGGACCATTTTGAGGTGATTTTTCACAAAGTCATTGCCATCAAATGGAAACATTCTAGTATGAAATTGTAATAGGAAATGAATAATAATTGTTTCAATGTTCTACAATCAAGCACTATTATTCAAATATGTATGTGTGTGTGTGTATATATATATATATATATATATATATATATATATATATATATATATATATATATATATATATAGATGTAGGTCAATAAGAAACTAGATCCTAGTAATGTGTTTCTCTCTACATCATTTATGAATTTCCCCTAGTTATCTGAAAAATCTATGAGGAAAATTTTATATTTTTCATACCTAAGAATTTGGTATGGGATTTACTAAAAACCATCTATTATGATATAAGTGAATTTTAGAAATTTAATGAAATAAATTCTAGACTAGTTGATCAACTTATAATATCCATTAGATATTTTGACTATTTTATTTTTCCATAAATATTCAACTTTGAGCACAAGGAACGCATCATTAGAGACTATAAAAATAGGGTTGTTAGGATGAGAGGGGTCATGATCAATGTGCCTGAGGAGCATTATTTAATTTAAATATATGTATTTTAAGGACATAATGGCTATTAAGTATAAATGTAATAGGTTTGAGTTGATTTAAACTTTTTATAAATATGAGTAATTAGTGAAGAAGGTGAAGAAGGGTTTTCTGAGGGAAAATAGTACTTATCCTAGTTAGAAGTTTGCCTACAATTTTTGAGGTATTTGAATTTAGAGGGGAAGAAGAGGCTTGTGCACTCACACCAATTCTTGATGCTTAAGCAATTCAAAAACCACTATGTTATCAGTTTGTCATTTTTCCTACTAAGGTACTTAAAAATCATAGTGGAGGCCTATCAAAATGAAATCTATGATTTAATTATTAGTTAGTACCTCATTTTATTGTTAGTGAAGGAATCCAAGCTAATGATGGATAATTGGGTTGAGGTTGAGGAGGGGGTGGGTCCTAATGAAAATGATAAAGATTTGTCTATTGATGTTTTTTAGGACTCCAAGGTAGATATTGAGGATTATAATAAGATAATAACACACATTATATAGAGTAAGAAGATTAAGGGATCAAACAAGGTCAAGAGGAGACTGATAGTTTAAGATGATTAAGATTATCTTGAACCATATGAGTAAGAGTTCAAATCTTTTTTATATCTTAGAAATGATTAGCCAAATTTCCTCAATAAAAAATTAGGGGAGATATATGGTTATGTAGATTATAAAACTAGAATTTTTGAGGCCAAAAAAATCAATGGAAAGATTAAAGAAGGTGGATGAGTAAAAAGAGAAACTAGTTGAGGAAGAAGGATTTAAGGATGAACTGAAGGATTTGGAGCCAAGACTAAAGCTTATTATATATGATATGAGAGAGTTTATAAGGGATATTAAATATTTTATCTAGGTTATCCTAGATAGGATTGGTGTTGATATTAAGGGTGGTGAAGTTTGGAAAAATCTGGTTAGCATGCTAAACCTTGAGGTGGAAGAAACACTCAATGAGGACTATGAGGTGTAAAATAAAAATAAGGATACATGAGATAAGTGCAAGGAGGTGGATCAAAATAAAAATAAGGTGTAATTGGTTGAGTCTAAGGATGATTCTAATATGCCACCTAAGGCTATTGACATGGAGGGCCCAAGTAAAATAAGGATAGGTAACATGATAAATAAGGAGTTAAGAAAGAATATTGATATTATAGGTACCATAAAATCTATCAATACCAAATGATTTTTCCCTTTTTTATTGGAGGGTTGGTAGGCCTAGTCTTATTTTTCCTTTTTTTTTGTTTTGTTGAATCTTGTAAGGTTCCTTGTTGTTTAGTTCAGGGGTAGGTTCTTTGCTAGTTTTTGTAGGCTTCCAAGTGGGAAGATAGTTTAGGTTTGGTGCTCATTGGTTGCCCCTTGTTTGTTATTGTCTATTTGGTATAGGTTATGAAATATTTTAAACCCATTTGTTTACATGTATATAAATAAATAAATAAATTAAAAAAACACATCATTGATGCATTTAAAATGATTCTTTCCATTTATGAAGGTGATTTCAGGGTAGTGTTCATATATCATTCTACCTAAGACCACTTTACTTATATACTAAGACTAGGCCATGACCTTAGGACTGTAATTGAATAGACGAGGTATGATTTCATATAAAATCTCTTTTTTTTCTCAAGTGATATCAACTTCTCATGTAATGTGTCACTACTATTTTGAACCCATTCTATGAACTAATTTCCCTCACAGATGTTGTTCATTAACATATGCATCCACTTTGTTAAGCACATAATATACTGAGAGGGGGGCTGAATCAGTATATTTATCTTATAAAGATTTCCCTTAATCAAACATTCAAGATAAGTAATAAAACTCAAATAATAAACATCACACAAGAAAGAGAGAGACACCAGATATAACATGGAAACCCAATGTGGGAAAAACCACAGAGAAAAATCTCAAGTATATTAGTGAGAACAAACCCACAAGAGCACCATACCCCTTTGCCAAGTACCAACCTCAACTACAATTCATGAGCACCACCCCACAGGAGCTTCAAACCCCTTTGCCAAGCATAAACCCAACTATCATTCATGAGCACCAACCCACATGAGCATCATCCACTTTGTGTAAACCACACACCTATCTCTCAATGTTGCTAAATCAACAAATGATAGTTCAATACAACATCTCTTTCCTCTCTCTCACCTTTCCTCTTCTAAGCTAGATAATACAATATCAAATTAACCTCTCACACTCATATTACAAATGGCTACTCAAGCCTTTATTTATAGCTTTCCAAATGACCTTTGGCCTTCCCCCTTTGTGACCTTTCAATCCTCATGAAAAATGGCACCAATCTTGGATGACCCTTCATATCCAAGCATTTGAAAAGTCATGTGGTGACCCTTCATAACCAAAATGTCTTTCCCACTTTTGTCCTTATTTTTTGGTGACTTTTTGTATTCCTTTAAGTGTCCCTTCATGAGAAATTCGCCCATACTCTTTTGTCTTCACTTGGTGACTCTTGGTATTCCTCAAAATGACTCTTCATGGGAAAATGCATCCCATCCTTCTTTTTTCCTTATTCTGTGACTCTTCGTCTTCTCCATGGGCCCTTATTTTGTCTCATATGCAACCAAAAATATATTCATTAATATTAAATAAATATTAACTCATATTAGCCAAGATAAACAATATTAAATGCAATAGGGCCTTTATCACCAATAATACTAAACCTTTGACATCAATGACAATATTTCCAACAATCTCCCCCTTTGTCATTGATGGCAACCTCAATTCTGAAACTACCACATCCTGTCACCTGGCCACATCCTATCACCTGCACATACTATCATCTGAAAGCATATAGTAACTCCCCCTTATTGTAGCAACCTGTACCTATTTCCTATACCTATTTTCTGCACCTGTACCTGTACCTATTATTCTCCCCTTTGACATCAATGGCAAAGGGCCTACCTGGAGCTAACACTTAGCTCCCCCTCTCTTGATGCTAAACCTTAATGGCAGGAAGTAAGGGAAGTTACTCCTAACTTCTCTCGCAGATACTAAAATGTGTCTTTTGGTAGTGCCTTTGTGAAAATATCTGCAATTTGCTCTGTAATACTAATATATTCCAACTTAACCTATTGATATGCAACCTGCTCTCTCAAAAAGTGATATCTAATGGGAATATGTTTTGTTCTTGAATGCATCACTAAATTTTTTGAAATATTTATGGCACTTGTGTTATCACAAAAAATGGAAATAGGTTCATCATACTTTACCTTGATATCTTCCAAAGTTTGCTTCATCCAAAGCACTTGAGTACAACACAATATTGCTGCAATATATTCTGCTTCAGCTATAGAAAGTGATACTAAATTTTGCTTCTTGCTTAGCCATGATACTAAGCTATTACCAAGGAAGAAAGCTCCTCCACTTGTACTCTTTCTGTCGTCTAAGCACCCTGCCCAATTTGAATCTGTATAAGCAACTAAAGTGAAATATTTACCTGTGGGATACCATAATCCATAATCCAATGTCCCTTTGATATATCTAAATATTCTTTTCACCAACTGAACATGACTATCTCTTGGAGATGACTGATATCTTGCAACCATACCTACTGCATGCATGATGTTTGGTCTTGATGTTGTCAAATATAAAAGACTACCAATCATAGATCTATACAAAGATTGATCTGTAACATGTGAATCTTCATCCTTGCTCACCTTATTTCTTGTACACATAGGTGTGCCAACTGGTACACAATTCTCAAAACCAAATTTCTTCAACATTTCCTTGGCATATTTACTTTGAGATATAAAAATTCCTTTATTTGATTGAAATATTTGTAATCATAAGAAAAATGATAATTCTCCAAGCATAGACATCTCAAATTATTTTTGCATTCTATCAGAAAATTCTTTTGTCATCTTTTCAATATTTTCTCCAAAAATGATATCATCAACATAAACCACAACAATCAATTGATGCTCACCTTCTGTTTTGATGTAAAGATTACTATCAGCAAATCCTCTCTTGAATCCTTGATCTTGCAGGTACTTATCAAGTCTTGCATACCAAGCTCTGGGATCTTGTTTTAATTCATACAATGCTTTCTTCAATCTACATACATGATTACTAATATTCGAAAGAATAAACCCCTCAAGATGTTTAATGTAGACCTCTTATTCAAGATTCCCATTTAGGAAGGCAAAGTTGACATCCATCTGAAATACTTTGAAATTTTTAAATACTGCATATGTAATAAACATTCTAATAGCCTCTAACCTTGCTACTAGTGTAAAACTTTCTTCAAAATCTATTCCCTCAATCTGAGCATATCCTTTACATACTAATCTTGCTTTATTTCTGGTTACTTCTCCATTTTCATTCAGCGTATTTCTATAAACCCATTTTGTTCCTATCACATTATGATCTTTTGGTTGAGGCACTAATTCCCAAGTATCATTTTTTTCTATCTGATCTAATTATTCATCCATAGCCTTAACCCAATGCTCATCATGTCTGGCTTCTAAAAAATTTCTAGGCTGAATTTTAGATAACAAAGAGAAATTAACTTGTTTAGATTCACTTACCACCATTCTTCTGGTGCAAATTCCTTCTTTTATATCCCCGATGATGTCACTTTCATTATGATTTTTTTGAAGATATTTGGATGGAGTCTTGGTGCCCTTTTTCTCCTTTTCCTCATCTTCATTTGATTCTTAAAAGCCTTCCTCTTCAATGATTTCAGGAATGTCTACTAGATCACTGATATTTTGTGTTGCATCTTCTTTTATCCTGACACTTGCACTTTCGAAAATTTTCTTGGTTCTTTTGTTATAACATTTATACGATTTAATTTTGCAAGAATAACCAAGAAATATACCTTCATCTACTCTAGATTCAAACTTACCAAGTTTTTCATCGGTTCTCTTTATGAAGCATTTGCTACCGAAAACTCTAAAATAATCAACTATTGTTGGTTTGTCTTTCCATAGCTCATAAGGATTTTTGTCACTATTGAATCTTAATAGAGCTCTATTCTAAATATGCACTACTATACCAATTTCCTCTCTCCAATATTTATTTGCTATCTTGGATTCATTTAGCATTGTCCTCGCCATCTCTTGAATTGTTCTATTCTTCCGTTCAACTACTCCATTTTGTGGTGGAGTTCTTACTACTGAATACTGTCTCTTTATTCCATGATCTTCACAAGACTCAATAAATTGGTCTGACATGAATTCTCCTCCTCAATATGATCTTAGACACTTAATCTTTAGATTAGTTTCATTCTCAACTAATGCTTTGAATGCTTTGAACTGTCTAAAAGCTTTTGAATTTTTCTTTAAAAACACTATCCAAGTCATACGTGAAAAATCATCAATAAGCAACATGAAATATTTATTACCTTGAGTAATTTGAGTCCTCATAGGTCCACATAGATCAATGTGAACAAGCTCTAGCATCTGAGTGGTCGAGTACTCTTTTGTTTTGAACCATCTTCTAGCCTGCTTCCCATGCTGACAAGGTCCATAAAGCGTGTTAGATGGCTTTGTGATTGTTGGAAGATTCTTGACTGCTTGCTTTTTGCAAATTTTGACAAGAATGTCAAAATTTATGTGTCCCATTCTCTTGTGCCATAGCCAACTTTCTTCAATCTGACTTAAACAACATTTTTGACCTTTGATGTCTGATAACATATATAAGTTATTACCTGTTCTCTGAGCATCTGCAATTAATACATCTGAATCTTTTCTTCTAATTTCAAAACCTTCTGCATAAAACTTTAGTGCATGCCCCTGATCACACATTTGACTTACACTCAAAAGATTATGCTTAAGGCCTTCTACATATAAAACATTTTCAATTTTAGTTCTACCATTATCTAAACTTAGTGTACCTTTTTTGGCAATTTTGGCAGTAATATTGTCCCCAAATTTCACTGTGCCACCATTGATCTTCTTCAGGCTTATAAACTTGCTCTTGTCTCTTGTCATGTGCCTCAAACATCCGCTATCAATAAACCATGGCTTTTCTTCATTTCTTGCATGCAGAGCTGTCTGGACCAACATAGAACCTTCAGATTGTTTCTTCCACCATGTCTGAACCTTTTTCTTGATGAATGGAGCCCTGAAACTTTGGTCCTTCTTGACTGACTCGAACACGCTTCTATAATACCGAGCTATGTGTCTGAAGTTGTTACACTTGTAACAAATTATGGTCTCTTCATCAAAGCTTGATAGAGGAGCAAAATAGTTATAACTTCTTCTTGACTCTACATGACCTTCCTTTTCCTTATTTTTGAGATTGTTAGCTCTTTTTCTACATTCTAATTTCTTATGACCATATCCATTACAATGAAAATAGTAACCATAAAAATAAGACCTATTTGTGAATCTCTGACCTGATTGCCTTTTATAGCTTTGTTCCTTCCAGCCTTCTTTGTCCTCTGTATTATCCATTCCTTCCCTTCTTGTTTCTTTATTTTTAAGAGCTTCAACATAGCTCTTCTTCTTTTCAAAACTGATACCTATCTTATCTGATATTGCCTTTTGACTTTCTAATATCTTATTCAACATATTAGTGCTATTCTCAATTTTGAATCATTGACTATTTTATTATTGACTGCTTTTTCAATTTCTTCTTTTAAAGGGGCAATTTCAATAACATACCTTTCACATTCTTTCCTTGATATTTCCAACTGTGCCATCAGAGCTTCAATTATCTCCTTTGACTCCTTGTCATTTTCTTGATTTGATGCTTTAATCTTTGATTTTTATTTTCAACAATTTTCAACTCTTCTAAGGCACACATGAGTTCTCCTTCCATATTCACTTCGGCTTCATCCTCTTCTTCTTGATCAACTATTCTTTTACTTGCAGAGGCACCTTTATGTATGGCCATCTTGTGCTTTCCTGATCTACCTTTAAGTTGTAAAACTTTTCAAAAAGGAACCTGCTCTGATACCAATTGTTAAGCACAAAATATAATGAGAGGGGGGGGTGAATCAGTATATTTATCTTATAAAACTTTCCCTTAATCTAACATTCAAGATAAGCAATAAAAATCAAATAATAAACATCACACAAGAAAGAGAGAGACACCAGATATAATGTGGAAACCTAATGTGGGAAAAACCATAGAGAATAATCTCAAGTATATTAGTGAGAACAAACCCACAGGAGCAACATACCCCTTTGCCAAGTACCAACCTCAGCTACAATTCGTGAGCACCACCCCACAAGAGCTTCAAACCCTTTTTCCGAGCACAACCCCAGCTATCATTCGTGAGCACCAACCCACATGAGCATCATCCACTTTGTGTAAACCGCACACCTATCTCTCAATGTTTCTAAATCAACAAATGATAGTTCAATACAACATCTCTTTCCTCTCTCTCACCTTTGCTCTTCTAAGCTAGATAATACAATATCAAATTAACCTCTCACACTCATATTATAAATGGCTACTCAAGCCTTTATTTATAGCTTTCCAAATGACCTTTGGCCTTCCCCCTTTGTGACCTTTCAATCCTCATGAAAAATGGCGCCAATTTTGGATGACCCTTCATATCCAAGCATTTGAAAAGTCATGTGGTGACCCTTCATGACCAAAAACGTCTTTCCCACTTTTGTCCTTATCTTTGGTGACTTTTCGTATTCAAGTGTCCCTTCATGAGAAATTCACCCATACTCTTTTGTCTTCACTTGGTGACTCTTGGTATTCCTCAAAATGACTCTTCATGGGAAAATGCGTCCCATCCTTCTTTTGTCTTTATCCCGTGACTCTTCGTCTTCTCCATGGGCCCTTATTTTGTCTCATATGCAACCAAAAATATATTCATTAATATTAAATAAATATTAACTCATATTAGCCAAGATAAACAATATTAAATGCAATGGGGCCTTTATCACCAATAATACTAAACCTTTGACATCAATGACAATATTTCCAACATACTCAAGAAATTATACTATAGTTGGATTCACCATTACTCTATTAAGAAAAGTAATCAATTCAAATAGATACCAATGAAAGTATAATTTTTAGAGGGATTTTGGAAGATTTGAAGGGCCTTTTATATTCTTATTCAACTAGATTTAATTAAGCATGTTGATAAATTTTCTTGTGTTGTGAAAAAATATTGTGGAACAATATCTCTAATCATCAACATGTCTTTTTCCTAAGGGGAAAATCCAATTTATATATTTAAATAATGAACATTTAATTTGGCCATAAAAATATATTCTATATCTTAGATTTTTTTTTTCCTGGATATATTACTTTACACACATAAAAACCAGGTCAATGCTCTAAACTAAGGCTAGGAAAGTAGTGGATTGTGGAAGCTCACTATAAATAATGTGTTTCCCATTGACCAAACATTTTCCTTCCTAGATTTTATCCTAGAAGTATTATAGGTTAATATAGCATGTTTGAGTATCTAACCTTTGCATTGTTGGTATCCAAAGTAAAGGTGGGCTCATGCCCATATATCTGAATTCCAATTTTAAAGGATTTTTGGCATGCTAAACAACTTTTCCTAGTATAGTTAGGTTTTGGCATGTGTAATATAGAGGAATAAAATGTTTGTTTGAGTATAAATTAAAAGCCACAATGTTCATAAAACTATGAAATTTATCCTTCAAAACTTATTCAAGAGACTATACAACTTGATTGGTAGATTGAGGTGCTCATAGTACCTCAAAAACTTGAAATATACAAGAGGATGTGAATGCAGGTAAAATTGAGAAGTTAAATAATTAATTTTTAGATAGTTGGGATCAAGTGTAAGGGAAAAATAGGATGAAATACATTAAATATGGATAAAAATTTGAGTAAGGACATCCTACTACTGTTGAAAAGTTTGATGTTTTGTAAAAAGAATAATATTATATCTAAAGGAGGCCAAGAAGACAAATTAAGTGCAACAAAGGTGACTAAGATGGATTTAATATTATGAAATGATAGGGAAGATAATTTTGGTAGGATGGAGACATGAAATAAAAATTTAAATAGTTTTGTAGACATGTGAGGGAAGACATTCATAATTTTGGCATCAAATAGGAACATGTAGATACTAAAATATGATTTATGTAGTACCCCAGTCTTGTACATTTTGAAAATATGTATCATGGTTATACCTTTTATTTTTAGACTTTCTCACTTATAAAAGGCTCATGTTCATTATCTCTTTCTACGTAAATTGTTATCTCTTAGTCTGACCACTATTATTTTGATGACCATGCCTTGTATATTATGAAAAAATATCTAAACCTTATTATTATCCTTCATTTCTAGTTCTGTACCTATACCTATTTTCTAGATTCCTAGACACTTTCATCCTTATTAGACACCTATGTCAATGTAAGTGTTCACTTTTACTATAATGTATCCAGTACCCAAAATTCATACATTTTTAAAATGAAATGTATCCAAAATTTTAGCCTAAGTGATTTAATGTAAGATATTTCTAAAAGGTAAATGTATATATACGAAATAAACCCTCATTCATTCCTCACTTGGAAATAACATACAAATTGTAAGGAAATATAAATATAAGAAATAAATAAAGAATTCAAGTGATAAAATCTTTCCTATTTATACTTATATCCATATCAATCATAGAAAAGGAATTTATACAAGTCTGAAGCATTCAAAGAGAAGTCCATGAGCCATATTTTCTAGGTTACAATCTAGGTGATTACATGTACTTAATTATCACACATTGCATCCTTATACACACATAAACTAACATTTAGGGGATAATTACATAAGTCTAAGGCCATACTCATAGTATTGTCTTTGTAGGCAAGTGAGCCCACTAACCCATTTTTACCACACTCATTCTAAGGGTGAATAATTTATGGTTTGAATGATTGGAAAAAAGTCAAAAACTATGTGCATGATATTTATACATTAGAATAAAGTTCACAAAAAACCCATAAGGCTCCAGTTGGTCACATCTTGATCTAGTCAGTACTTTGTACATGACACTTACAGTGGGGTGAGACACCTACATCGATGAAATTATATAGCTAATGCAAAAATCTAAGGCAATAGAAAGAATATTTATAGAAGAAGAAAAGTGTTTTAGGATCACCTTCCAATCCATTTACATCCTATTCCAAATCAATCTTATATGAAAAATAATTATCATTGTTCTTTATTTATTGTAATATCTATCAATATCTATAATTTACTATTTTTATCAAATCTCAGTTGTATAAATATAGAATACTATTAAAAAAAAAAAATTAATTGACTTGTTCATTAGGTTGGTTCAACATGCTTGTGTTAAAGTTAATCTAATACCCCTTAACCCTAGATACCACACATATCTAAATTCAAGGTTAAACATCTAGTTAACCTAATGTGAAAAGGGGAAAGGACAAACCTTTTTCACTTAACATGGTATTAATAGGAATCAAGACATTGGTTTTGTTATCTAAATAAATTTTTTACAAATATTACAAATAGAAGAGTTATTACATTTAAGAAAGAGATAACAATGTCTATTTCCCCAACTTCTTCTATAAGTCATTATAAGAGGGTTGAGACATCCCATTTTTCTCTTTTTTAGGAATGTATGGTCCATCAACCTTTACATAATTCAACCACTAGAATAAGTCCTTATCCTAGGATACCATATAAAATGACTAACCTGTCCCACATTGATCCTACCAAGGAACCTTTGGTTGATTTAACTCTCACTAGAGGGACATGTGTAGGGGGTATTGATCCAAAGATGATAGAACCTACTTACATATCTATGCAACAAATTTGGGTATTAAAACCAACATGCACATATTTATGCATGTGCACATACATGCACACACACATGTGCATGCACACACACGTGCACACACACACATCAAATATATAAACGTGATACTCCCATAGATACATTAGTTACAATGTTAGAATTGAAAACATAAACCCAATTATCACATGATCATTACAGTCATGTATTTTTATTTTGAACTAGATTCCATTGTGTATAGTGATTGCCTTAATTATCACCATAAAAAAGTAAATGGATAACTATTAATAATTTAACATTTAATAAAATATCATATTTCAAACATATTATAGGAAAAAAAATAAAATATTTGAAAAAATACATATAAACTCTATGTAGTACCTTCTATAGTGCATGGGTATATTAAATACATTCATTCGAACAAGATAATCACAATTTCCTAGAGTTCTATACAAACATCCACTTGAAAAAGATAAGTTTATTCAAATAAAAATAATTACAAAAGATATTAAGGTAAATTATTTGTGAAAGGGTAAGCAAAAATCAATCCTCTTTCTTAGGTTGCCCATACTCGAGAGACCATTACATTAGAGATACATAATATATTACATAGAATACTCATATATTACTATACATCATACTCAATTATCTAGATTAATTAAACATGTTTGTATTATTTATAACTCAGATACAATATGAAGTAAAAAATAATGAGTTCTAAAATCCCCTACTCGTATTACATATTTGAGACCACAGAGTCCTATGATACATACACAGATCATTAAAGAGCCTATAACATTAGATATTACACCTATACATGCTCCTTAATAGTACCACCAATTTTCTATGCCATATCCATTGTTTAGATCCCTTCTAGATGAACATCCTTTAGTTGGGATATTTGTCTAGACTTTGCCTTATACTAAAAGATTTAGAAAAATAAAATATTCCAAAAACCTAAAAACATTCAAAAAATTAAAAAATAAACAATTTTTTAAGCGTGTTCCTAGTTGTACTATTTATTATGATATGTTGTCTTCTTCATGTTAGTAGATAACATATCATGATTTTCCTATATACACATATATTTCATGATTTGTTTGAGTGTGATATAGGCATACCTAGATATATGATATTTGTATATATAGTTATTGGTATTTCCCTCCACTCACATATTAAATATTTTGGGAGCATATTATTCATTGATAATTATCAGAGTTGTTGGCAGAATCCAGATAATGCGAATGCAATGGAGACGTGATCACATGAGATGAAGCAAGTGCACACCACATAGATACTAAAGCAATTTGAAAATTACACAAGAAGATAAATTGCACAAGACAAAATGGAAAAAACTAAATTTTGATTAACATGAGATGGCTAAAGTAATGAATACATATAGGAGAGTACATAAGTAACTCCTCCACAAAAGGTGGACAAGGCACCCCAAGAATAGACTGTAACTCCTCCATGAAAGGTGGTGACAAGGTGCTAAGAATAGAGAAGTATCTCCCATCAAGGGAGTTACTTATGACATTCTTATGACACCTATGATACATCTATGACACATGCCTCCACATAAGCCAGCCTATCCCAAAAATGTAGGAAAACTCCATGTATGCGCAAGAAATACAATTTCCCTAATTAAAAAATAGGGAAAAATAAAAACCTACACTAATACCCCCCCATAAGCACAACTTAGGTGGGCAGTGTGGAAATATAAAATGGGTCCTGACAACTAGGCCTGATGAGGTACCCATGTACAAATGCAGTCTCCCATAAGATAGAGAAAAGGAGAAAACCCATAGGAAAAAAATTCCCCCCAAAAGAGAGACATAAAAGAAAGAAGAGGCTAGTGGGACCCTCCTAAAGATGATGCTATTGTAGATGTGGATCACACCCCAAGAAGAGCTCGTAGATGAATGAACTTGCTCTTAGTGAAAGGTTTGGTGAAGATGTCTGTAACCTACTCTAAAGACTAGCAAAATATCAAGTCAATGACCTAACTATGAATAAGCTCCCGAATGAAATGCATGTGAATCTCTATGTGCTTGGTCCACTGGTGCTGAATTGGATTCCTACAAATTTGAATGGTACTCTAGTTGTCACAATAAATGATGGTGGGCTGCCTGATAAGAATGCCAAACTTAGAAAGAATCCCCTAAAGCCAAATAGCCTCAATAGATACATTAATAGCTCCCCTGTACTCTACCTCTATGGATGATATAGCAATAGCATTCTGCTTCTTGCTAGACTAACTGATAGGACTAGAACCTAGAGAGAAACTATAACCAAAAGTAGACTTGCGAGTTTGTGAATTGCTAGCCTAGTCTGAATCTATATATCCAACTAATTCAACCTCTATGCCAAATTTGTAATGAATCCCATATCTCTATGAACCCTATATGTAATGCAAGATCCTCTTAGTTTCTTTCCAATGTAGCTCATGAGGTTCCTGCATAAATCTGAAAACAAGTCCCACTGTATATGATATGTCAAGCCTGGTGTGAGTCAAGTAGATGAGACTACCAATAAGTTGGTGATACTGAGTGGCATCAACCAATGGTGAAGAACAATTAGCCTCAAGCTTGACTCCTGATAGAAAGGGAGTCAGAGATGGCTTGCAATCAGCCATGTGAAACTGAGCCAATAAGTCAAGAGCATACTTAGGCTGTGCAGGAGAAATCCCTAAATCTGACTATGAGATCTCGATGACAAGGAAGTAGTGCAACAAACCCAAGTCCATCATGCCAAATCTATCCTGAAGAGATGCCTTCACCACTACAATAGCCGATGAAGAACTCCTAGTGATCAAAAGGTCATCAACATATAGAACCAAAATTAGGAGCGAATCATCATGTCACAAGAAGTAGACATTGGGGTTAAAATGACACCTAGTGAAACCTGCTATGAGAAGGAAGGAATTCATCTTAGCGTACCACACTTGAGGGGCCTATTTGAGGCCATAGATAGATTTGCTAAGTTTGGATACTAAGGAAGAATCTTGAATAAATCTTGGTGGCTGCTCCATGTAGATCTTCTCCTCTAGGTCTCTATGAAGAAAGGCACTCTTAACATCCATCTGATGCACATCCCAGCCATGTGCTATGGCAATAACCAAGGTGAGTTAGATAGAAGTCATTTTTTAATGGGTGCAAAGGTCTTTGAGTAGTCAATGCCTACCACTTGTGAAAAACCCTTGGCAACTAATCATGCCTTGTACTTATCAATTGACCCATCTGTTGGAAACTTGGTCCGATATATCCACCTACATTGAACCATCTTTCTTCCCTTAGGAAATAAAGTCAAATCCCAAGTGTGATTTTTGATTAAGGAAGAATATTATTCCTCTATAGCACTATCCCACTTAGGTACCCTAGATGCCTCTCAAAGAGTTTGTGGATCTGAAATTGAAGCAAAGAAGGCATGTGGATCTCTCTGAAAATCCCCCTAGTACATCTGTCATCTATGGGATCTCCTAACCAAGTGTCAGCACTCTCAAGTGTCTGTTTGGCCCAAAGTGGCCCAAAAGTGGGCAAGTTAGGTGTTAACTCCTCATCCTCTGACTGACTAGAGGTGGATGACTCTGCATCACTATCCTTGCTATCTGAACTTGAATAAGAAGATGTCTCTGGCTCAAGAACCTATTGTGACTGATCTAAATTTGATGAGGAATCATCATGAAGAAGTAGATCCGATGAGGGAAAATAAGTGTCAAGTGTTGAGTCTCTAGGACTCTCCTAAAAATGGACACTTCTCTTGATGAACAACTCATGAGTGACTAGATCTAGAAGGTGATATCCCTTAATACCATCCAGATATCCTATAAAGATGCAAGGCTTGGACTATCATTCCATATATTTGCATTTCTTCTTTAGAATGTAGGCCATGGCTAGGTATCTAAAAACCCTGAGGTGCTCAACATCAGGTTTTCTTTTATGCCAAGATTCAAAGGGTGTTATCCCTTTCAAAGCTTTATGAGGAACTTTGTTTTGAATGTAGCAAGCAAAATTGATGGCTTCGGCCCAGTACTATGGTTTTAAGTATTTGGAGTGAATCATATAGCTACCCATCTTTTTTAAGAACCTATTTTTGCATTCTGCAACCCCATTCTATGAAGGACTGTAAGTGACTATGCACTGCAAATCAATCCCCTCTATGGTGCAAAATTTCTCAAACCTATTGCTGACATACTCCTCTCCATTATCAATTCAAAGAACCTTGATGGATTTCTCACTCTATTTCTCAACAAGAGCCTTGAAGTCTAGAAAATTTTCAAACACTTTAGACTTTTGTTTGAGAAAATATATCCAAGTGTACCTAGAGAAATCATCAATGATAGTGAGGATGTAATTAGCCCTTGTGGAAGATGGTTTGGGAAAGGGTCCCGATACATCACTATGGACTAACTCCAAAGGTTGTGAATCCTTCCAAGCTTTGCCTTTGTCAAATTTTGCTTTGGGATGCTTCGCAAGGGAACACCCCTCGCAAAGTCCTTTTGAGAATTGGACATGACGCAAGCCAATGACCATGTCATTTTTGCAATGTTGCTCAAGGTAGCGGTAGTTAAGGTGGCCAAACCACTCATGCCACAATTTGATAACTCCATTTGAATGAGTCAGCAATGTTATTGGAGAATAATTTGATGCAAAATGTGAGGTGTATAACTTGGCTTGGTGATCTTCCCTACCCACTGCCACTGTAGTATCATTATGTAACTCCCTGATAGCCACTGCATTTGGTGAAAACTCAACTCTCATGCCTAGATCAATGTGAGTGATTTGGTATAATGATATGAGATTGGCTGAAAGAGAAGGAACACTTAGAACATTATTGAATGTTCCTCCTTCCATTTCAACTGACCCTCTCCCTACAACAAAAATTGATGTGTCATCACCCAAACTAATTGAAGTCATGCTACAAGGCTCTAAAGATGAAAACTCAACTAGTGAAGAGCCCATGTGGTGAGAAGCACCTAAATCAATGACCCATGAAGATGTAGAAGCTATTGTAGATACAAGGGCCTTTCCCTTTTCTTTCTCCTTACCCTTGCCTTTTTCCTTGGTAGAATCTTGGGTAGATGAATTCTGCTTGATGGACTCAGGAACATCTATGTTGTTCTTCTCTAGAAGATGAGTTAGGTGATCTATTTGTTTCTTCATGCATTTGTGTTCATCATGCCCTATCTTTTTAAAATAGGTACACTGAACCTTCTCCTTCTTAGGTTTAGCATGGGAGGATGAAGACTTAGTGTTATTTTTGGTAGGATTGTTGTTTTCTTTCTTCTTCTCCTGGTCCTTGTTCTTTTTCTTCTCCTCCTTTGTTGAAGTATTGTCCTTACCCTTTCTAGATATCAAAGTTTGGGGTTGATTAGACTTCATTGTGCTCATTTGAATTAGCTTATCTTGCTCCCTAGTCAAGTTGGCAATGAATGAATCCAAAGAAGGCATTTTCCATGTAGTGCCAAGGGCATTTTTTGTGGCATGGAAAGTGGAGACAAAGACTGAATAACTTGGACCTAACTTTGCAAGAATAGAAAGTATGAGTTGATCATCTTTCTTATCTATCTTGAATTATTTCAATTGCAATTTAAGGGCCTTAAACTTAGTGAAGAAGTCCTTTAGGGTGTCAAATTTGCTAGGACTTAGACTTATCAGTTCATTTTCGAGCTCGTGACCTCTCATCTCATCAAGCTTCCCAAATAAGTTTTCTAAGGTGTCCCATATGTCATTGGGAGTCTTGGAGGATTATAAATGGAAGAGAATTTCTAGAGACATAAACAAGCTCAGTAATCCATAGGCTTCATCACTACGGTTGTACCACTTGACCTTTTTAGCATCAGTGTTGGGTTCTACTTCAATACCCATGGTGATCCTATACAACCCTTTGCTTCTAAGAATGATTGACATTTTAACCTTCCATTCATGATATTTGAAGGGTGTTTAGGGGTTTAAGTTGAAAAGAATACATTTTAAGCTAAATTTAGGTGAAGTTGTGTTGATAGAAAGTTGTGAATTTATGTAGAAAGGAGAATGAAAGCAAAGATTGGCAAGTTATGAAAAGCAATCACACCCCCCAAAAATGTTGAGCCCCCCCCCCCCCCACAAAATATTCAAGTGCACACTCAAAATATGTCAGGCTCAGTTGAGAATGTGTCTTAGAGCAATCAGTGTAAGACTTAAGCAAATAGGACGTCGAACTCAGCCTAAAATGTGTCTCGGGAGACCCAAATTTTAGGCACTTTATAAAATAGTGCATTTTTAACAAATAACAAGCCTACGATGTGGAGAATTGAATTACAAACACTTTTGGAAAAAATGGCACCCAAATTTGAGCTACCGTTTGCAAGATATTAAAGGTTCAATTTTCTCATAAATTAGTGTTTTTGCAAAAAAAATAATAAAACATTAAAAAATGCCTGTTATGAGAGAGAAAGTGGCCTTCTAACCACTCATTAGATTTGACATAGAATGAAGAATCTAAAGGAGGTTTGTGTGAGGGGGAATTTTCCTCCCGCCAACTCGGGCCTCACCCTTCGTCTTCGTAGGTTGAAGATACAAGTTTTAAATGAAAACCCCCAAATTACCAAACTATCTAAAAAACTAAATATTTAATCAAATTGAATGATTTTTGTTTTAAAAGTCAATTTTAAACTGAAAACAAATGAATCATAGACATAATGAAGGATTTCCAAATGTCCAAGGGGTGCCACATGCGATGCCAAGCAAGGAAGGGGCGCCAAAAAAGCACATTCTAGAATTTGCTCAGAAAAAACAAAAAAAATAACTGCAGACCTATTGGATGCCATACAACATGCTTGGCACCTTGAAAATAGAAAAACAAACAAAATGGGATGCCATACAGTTGTGGTCAGCTGTTGGAGAGCACAAAAATTTGGCGTAGACCAAAAGTTTGGTGCCTGGACTAGAAGCTTGGCGCAGACTAGAAGTTTGGCACTTGGACTGAATAAGTGCTGCTGACCAGAAGAGCTGACTATGAGGAGTGCTGACTATTGCTAAGTGTTTCTCCTCCCTTTTTTATGGTGCCTAAGAATAGAAACAAAACCAACACCTAAAGTGAAGATAACCAAGACACCCAAATGCCAAGGATCCCAAGATGCAAGAAATGATATTGAAAGATTTATTTATTTATTCTAGATCAAATCTAGAAATAAAAAAATAAAGAGAACTCCACTCCTCTTAATTTTAAAATAAATTAAAAGCATTACTAGACACACGATTACTGAGTTTGCTATGATACCATATTGGAATTGTTGCTAGAATCCAGATAATGCAAATGCAATGGAGACATGATCACACGAGATGAAGCAAGTGCACACCACATAGATGCTAAAGAAATTTGAAAATTACATAAGAAGATAAATTGCACAATACAAAATGGAGAAAACCAAAATTTGATTAACATGAGATGGCCAAAGTGAGGAATACATATAGGAGAGTACGTAAGTAACTCCTCCACAAAAGGTGGATAGGCACCCCAAGAATAGACTGTAACTCCTCCATGAAAGGTGGTGACAAGGTGCTAAGAATAGAGAAGTAACTCCTATCAAGGGAGTTACTTATGACATTCTTATGACACCTATGACACATCTATGACACACACCTCCACATAAGCTAGCCTATCCCACAAATGTAGGAAAACTCCATGTATACACAAGAAATACAATTTACCTAATTAAAAACTAGGGAAAAATAAAAACCTACACTAATAATAATGATACACCTAGGTTACATTATTCTATGATCACTTTCCATTATCATGTTTGAGATTACATATACCTACACATTCCTATATACATTTATTGAAAACACATATGTTTAGGAACTAATATGTTAGGTTCATGTTTGTTTCTCATATTTGTCATAATTTTTCATTTTAGCACTTTTTTGAGTGTGTTCCTTGTTTGTTATTGTATTTCTTGTTTGAGCATTTAAATATGCTCCATTTATTGTGGCCCATATGCCTTTACTTGACTATTTTGACATTTGAATATGTTATTGAATGATTTATGGACATTTAACTATGTCATGTCTCTTTGATTCTGTGTTAATTAAAAATTCCCCCTATATGAGGTCTCCTTAGGCCATTTTCATTTTGATTTGATTTTGAGTGCTCTTGTGTGTGTGTGTGTGTTTGATTACTTGTTGAGTTTGTACTATTAATCTCTAGACATTACCATACTATACATCATGTATCCTAGGATTTGATGTGGTCACATACTACATACTTCAATGTTATATCTACCTAGACATGTTATCCCTATATATTACATGATCCATACATAACTTATACATTTATCTTATCATTTTGAGGTAAGGTAACTACCAGATTCTACTTACCCTCACCTCAAAAGGGGCATATTAGTTGGGGCATATTATAGACACATGGCTTACACACTTTCATTGTTTCATATTATAATCATGGCATGTAAAAAAGGCATTACCTACACACCTATTTAGTTCTCAAATTATCTATATTATAGGGGGCATGTCATGGAAACATTTTCTCCACATTTTTATACTAGTTCTCATATTCTCTAGATTTAGTGGGGGCATGTCATAGGAAAATGTCCTTCACACTTTAACCAATTTTAGATTCACCATATTTCATATTTATATAATTCATATATATATTTTTGGTAACATTATATATAATGGTACCATTATTATACCTATAATTATATGCAAAGGGAACCTAAAATTAAAAAATCAAATCATTTCCAAATTTTAAATATTTTTATGGACTATTGGTATACCCAGATTGAAATTTTATTGATTGTTGTTGAGTTAATATATTGTAGTAGTTGGTTCACCTTTGGAAGGTTAACTTTATGAAATCACTCAATCTTTCCAAACTTGTAAGTAGATTTGATTAAATCATATAACTTTACCAGACATATATGTTGGATTTGATTAAATCATCCACGCTCACTAGAATATGTTATGAGTTGATTAAATAAATCACACTCAATAGATCATGAACATATTTGGGTTACATGATTGAAATTAAACAAGGTAAATGGATGTGTTTCAATCCACCTTAGAAACAAGGTTGGGGGAATGTGTCCTCCAATCTCTCTATATATGCACTTGCAGGATTAGAATTATCCTAATCTTAACTTCAATGTTTCATAGTGAGGCATCCTTTCAAATTAATTTTCTAAATGGCATGATGATTGCATTGACACATATTTATACTCTATTTTCTATAAAATTAGTTTTATATATAAAAAAATTAAGTTAATAAAATGGTTTGAATGCATATTTGTGATATTTAGACTCAGGCATTGTAATATAATATTTTGATAATAAATTCATTCAAGCATGTGAAATAAATATATAAATATAAAACTAATGGATATGAGAGAGCCTATCTTATTTTATATTATGTCCTAGGATTTCACTATTTCTCAAATTTATTTTAGTAATATAAATTAGCTTTGTGTTTTGTTCATTCAAGATTTTGACTAATTTTTATTCCATGGACACTTTTAGAAGATATAGATAGTTTCATTGATGTTAGTATTCTCCTGTAGTTTTTAGTGTCCCTAAAAAATGTAGACTCTTCTTTGGATCTATCAATTGTAATTTTCTAGGTTTTTCATCACCTTTCAATAGATGTCTTTGGATCTTGCACACATGCTACTCACTCTTTGTCAAATGATCAAACCCTAGTTTTTTCACCCTGAAAGTGACTATAGGAAAAATGGGTTAGTGGGATCATGGTGTTGATTTCCCTTAAAGACCCCTCTATTAATGGATTTTGACCACATATACAATACTCCTAATATGGCTTGAGACTTATGTATTTATCCCCTATGTGTTGGATTTTATGTGAACAAAGATGCAATGTGTAATAAACAAAGACATGTAGTGACCTAAATTATAACTTAGAAAATGTGTCTCATGAATTAATTTTAGAATGTTTCATACATATGGAAATATTAATCCTATGATTGATATATAAATAAGGATGAATAGGGTAGGTTTGCTCACTTGAATGCTTGATTGAGTGCTTCTTTATATATGGCCTTCTGAGTTTTATGTGATGTATAGGTGATTACTAGGTGAGTAATGAATGAGGGGTTATCTTGTATATGTAGCAATCCATTTTTTAAATATATTTAATTAAATAATTTAGTCCAACCTTTAGGATACATTTCATTTAAAATTGGATGACTTTTGGGCACTTGCATCATTGTAGGTATCTTTTTATGACATAAGTGTATAAGAAGATGGAAAATATGTACATGTACAAAAATTATAGTAAAGGATAATGATAAATTTTAGAGTTATTTGCATAATATATAAGGCCTAGTCATTAGAATAATAATGGTTGAACTAAGAGATAAGTAATTTAGGCACAAAGAGATAGTGAATGTGATCATTTCAGAAATAGTCAGGTATATAATTGAAAGGTAAAACCATGATGAATATTTTATAAGTGTAAAAGATTGAGGTATTACATAAATAATATTTTAATAAATACATTCCCCCCTTTTAATCTAGTAATTAAATTACCAATTCAAAGGAAATAAATGCATACTGGGTTTGTCTAACACATCTTATCTTTGTGTAAATCCAACTTAAGTTATTTATTGGTTACTGACCTAAAATCAAAATGAAGTTACAATATATAATCAATGTATGTAATTTAAAATTTAAATAGTTTGAAATGATTGAAATTATAAAGAGCAAGGTTAGGAATACACCCTTGTGTTGATGTTACCATCTTGATTTTTGGCACTTTGATTTGAAATGATGTCATATTATGAAGCATTGAATCTAAGATTAGGAAAAATATGAACCTTAAATTGCATATATATAGATATTTGAGGATAAATAACCTTAAAATTGATGTAAAGGTGAGTTTAAACATGCCCATTGAGTTTTTTTCATCTCAATTATGCATCCCAAATATGTGCATAATCTAGTGAATGTGAGTGATTTAATCAACTCACAACATATATCTAGTGACAATAGATGAATCAATAAAATACAACCTATAATTATGGTAAAATTATATTATTTAATTAATTCTAACTTATAATATTAGTAATATTGAGGGATTTAATCAACTCAACCTTCCAAAAGTGAACCAACTACTATATATATAGGCTCAATAACAATCTATAATAGTCCAACTTGAGTCTAATGACAATCTAAAATAGTATTTAAAATCTATAAATGATTTTATTTCAAAATTTTAAGTTCCCTTTACATGGCATATGCACCTCATATATGTCTTAATCTATAATTTGGATATAGTAAAATTATCAATGTATAGAATGCTTCCACAAATTTTTATATGAATCATATACTTTGAAATATAGTGAATCTAAAATTGATGCAAGTGTGGATAATACATTTCTATAAATTCCCCCACTATAGTCTAGAGAATCTAAGAACTAGTGTAAATATGGATAACATGTTTAAATAATATGACCCCACTATAATATGGAGAATCTAAGAACAGGTGTAAATGTGAAGAACATGTTTATATAACATGCCCCCACTATAATCAAGAGATGTTGAGTACTGAATAAGTGTGGAAGTCATGCATTTTTTACATACCCACCATGTAATCTAAATATATTAAAGTGTGAAATCCATGCCTCTATCACATGTCCCCATTGTTATACCCCCCTTGAGGTGAGGGAAATTAGAATTTGGTAGTTATCTTAACTCAAGAGGATAAGATAACTACATAAGTAAAATATAGGGGTATCATGTCTAGTTAGATATAACATTGAAGCACATGGCATGTGATCAAATCAAGTCCTAAGATGCATGATATAGATCATGGAAATGTCTAGAGAGTAATAATACAAGCTCAACAAGCAATAAAAACACACATAAGAGCACTGAAAAGAAAACTAACAAGAAACGGTCCAAGTAGAGCTCATACAAGGGACATGTTCAAATGTTACGCAATGAAAGGAACATGAATTATTCAAATGTCCACAAATCATAGAATGACATATTCAAATGTCCACATACAACAAAATAATGATATATTCAAATGTCAAAATAGGCAAGTATGGCATGTCATTCATAATAAATAAAGCATATTCAAATTATCCAACAAGAAATACAATGCAAGGTAAAAATAAGCAAGGAAAATAGGCAACTGACATACATATAATACTAGTTCCTAAAAACATGTGTTTTCAAGCAAAGTTAAGTACATAACATATCAAGTGCATTGTTAAACGTATAAGCATGTATAGCGTCATGTGTAAGGATATATAATCTCAAACTTGATAATGGAAAATGAACATAAAATATTATAACCTAAGTGTATCATGATCAAAGAAATATATGCCCCCAACATACTTCGAACATGAGTAGAGGGAAATTTGAGCATCTATATTTGCACATATCATGTACCTGGGTATGTTTGTACCATACTCAAATTAAGTATGAAAGATGTATATAAAAAATAATGATATGATAATTAAATAACATGGAGGAAAACAAATATATATATGATATATATTACAACTAGGAATATAATACAAATATTTGGTATTTTTAAATTGTTTGAATGTTTTTGGTGTTTAGAATGTTTTATTTTTAAAATTTTTGGTTATGAAAAAGTACAGCTAGCTATAACATCTAAGGGATGATCATTTGGATGTTCTCTAAACACTAGGTATTGCATAATAAACTGGTGGCACAATTGATGAGCATGTATAGGTGTAATATCTAGCATTGTATTTCATATGACTTTGTGTTCTCAAAGAGGTAATATAGGAATGGGGTGTTTGTGGAACCCATAATTTTATGTTATATAGTGTATTTAAAGTAGTAATAATAGGAACATGTTTACGTGATATGGATAACAATGTATCTTGTATAGTAGTAGATAAGGATTTCATGGAATTCATTGTGTATCTCTAATATAATGGGCTCTCGAGTATGGGCCACCTAGGAAAGGGGACTGCCTATTACTTACCCTTTCACATAGGATTAAACTTAAAGGTTTGATAATTATCTACCTTGGAATAATTTTATCTTGTTTAGGTGGATGTTCATATGAAATTATGGAAACTATTATTACCTTGTTGGTATGAATGTATTTAATAAACCCATGCATTATAGAAGGTACTGCATAGAGTTTATGTGTATTGTTTTAAATACTTTACTTTTATATATGCAATATGTTTGAAATATGATATTTTATTGTGGTAAATTATTGATAGATGTTAAATTGATTTTATGTAGTGATTAATTAGGAAATAATTATACACAATGGAATCTAGGTGGGAATAAAAATGCTCCACTATAAAGATCATGTGGTAACTAGATTTATTATTTTAGTAATAACACTATAAATGATGTATCTATTAGAGTATTAGGGGGATTTATATGATCTATATATCTAAAATATAGTTTTTATACATAAATTTACTATGTAGATATGTGTTTAGGCTCTATTAGCTTTGGCTCAATGGCCCTTCCACATGTCCCTCTAGGTAGGATCAGTGTGGGAGAGATTGGTCATTGTAGAGGGTATACTAGGAGATGAAATTATTTGAGTGGTTGACTTATGTAAAAGCCAATGGACCATATGTTATTGAAAATAAGTGGAATGGGATGTCTCAGCCCTTATTAGAATGACTTTTATAATAATTTGGGTAATTATACATTGTTTTTTTTTCTTAAATGTAATAACTCCTTTGTCTGCAAGTTGTGTAATCTTTTGCTTTAGAGAAAAATAATCATTTTTTGATGCCCATTAATACTATGGTAAGTTAAAATGGGTTTTTGTTTCACCTTTCCAAATTTCTTTTTTAGATGGTATTAATTTTGAGGAAGATTAATCAACCATTTATCTAATAGTGTATACAATATGACATTTGGTCTATCTCTTAGCTGATCAAACTAAATTGGTTGCCTCTTAGTAGAGGTATATATTTTAAATGTAGGAGGTATTCTATATGTGGATTCATTTCCTTTGTGTAAATTTTTTACTATTTGTTCCTTGGTATACACTTCTAATTTAGAATAAGGTATTTGAGGTGGCTCATGAACCTTCTTATTTTTTTGTGTTGCATGGTAGGAATTGTTTGTACCTTTTTTGCCTTTAAGTGAAAAAACACATCATTCAGTATTGATATTTTTTAGGGAACATGTATATTTATTTACATCCCAATATAAAGTATTGAAATAAGTAAAGGGATTATTAATGTTTTTTTTCTAAGTGGAGAAAGAATACCCATACTAAATATGAACTATACTTCCAAATCCAAATGGGTATAGTTCAAATAATAAAAAATATATTGGAAATGAATAACATAGTCTTAAATAGGTTCATCCTTATTTTGAGTTAGGTTTTTAAAATATTATAATGGTAGCTTGGGTATTTTTTGTTTATGAAAATTTAATAAAAATACATCCTCAAGATTTTTGAAAATTGATATGGATACATCGTGGAGGCTATAGAACCAACGAAGAGTTTCCTTATTTAAGCTCCTATGTAAATATTTTAGTAATAAACATCCATATTTTGCCCAATGGTTAAAAGAGTGTACACATTATTTAAAATGATTTGTAGGATATCCTTTGACATCAAAGGTATAAAATAAATACATGATGAAATAATAATGATAAATATATTCAAGGACATTTCAAGTAAGGCATAGGTCTGCCAATATATTATCATTAAATTTAACTTGATGGGAGGAAATTTGTAATTTGATAGCAACCATTTATTTTTAAATATATCTTATGGTAGTCATCATAGATAAAATATCACTAGGAGGGATTGGTAAAGAGGTGGAATAAGTGTTTATAGGTTTTAATTTACCATCTATATGAAACATAGGAATAATAGGCTCTTTACCACCATCCTTGGATTCTAATATAGGATCATCATGTGGTTTGGAAACATTAGGTTAAGGAACATCCATTTTACATGATGGTTTAAGAGAGGTAGTTATATCATTTTGGATATCATGAAGGTTGATACAATTATCATAGGAAATGGCTTGGATAATTGAAATTTAATTACATGCAAGAGGAATAAGATGTACTTTCATTATTTACATATAGAATTGGAACAAAGTTTTGATCAAAAAATGTAAAAGAGGGAGAAAGAGGAATATTATGTATTTTTATTTAAACATAATCTTATGGAGTAAAAAATGAGAATTTCACTTTTATTTTTGAATTCAAAATAGAAAGGAATAAAATATGCAATATCACTTTCTAGTTTAGATACATCATTGTTAAATGAGAAAGGAACATTAGCATAACTATAATTTGAATCTTGAGTTGCATTATTGCTTCTTGACTTTGGAAATTCTTTCATTAGGAAAACTTTGGTAAAGATGTATTGTTTTTTATCTTGAATTTAAAGAATATTATAATAACATTTGTCTACATCACTTTGCTAGTATTATTATTTTAATCTTTCTAATATAGAATAATAAGAAGAAAAGTAGTATATGCATTTATATCTTTGAGATATGTAGAGAGACTTAATTTCACTATTTGTATTTGATTGATCTACAAAAGTAAAAATATTTTCAACATTATCATTACTTTGGAAGGAAATCACAAAATAACTTTCTTAAACATTTGCATCATTTAAAAGGGAAAAAAATCATTCAATTTTTAGTTCATCTTGATAATTTTTGTATGAAACATTGTTACTTTCATCCTCATAAGTGTTAGTTTCTTTCATGTCTATTGTATCATATTTATGTGATGATTTAACAAAATCTATCATTTGTAATATTTTAGGCCTTTCATTATTGGAAATAGAAGAACTAGGATCCTCATATTTACATTCAAAGGGGGTATAATCATACTAATAACCATATGAAATCATGGTAAGATTGTAAACATATTAATTTATACTTACATTTTTATCATTAGTTTTTTCATTAGCATGGTTACATGAAAGGAGGAGGATTGAACACATGTCTGCATATGCAATATATTGTTCATTAGGATTATTAAACCAATGATCCAAAAAATGGGTTTCCCAAGGCCTTGTATTTTAAGTAAACATGTTGAGAAAGGTAAAAAATTTGGATACAACCAAATAGCGGAGAATAACAATGCCTAGGGAAAAAATAAAATAAATCATTACCTAAGCTATGACATGTAATAAACCAAATCCAAGAAAGAATAATAGTAAAAATTGATTTGTTTAGGAGAAGTGAAACCCCATATTACAATATAAGGTTTTATTCAAAAAATATAGAGGATGATGCATGAGAATGTTTTATATAAAATGGGTTTAATATAAAAACACATTAAAGCTAAAAAAATGGTTTTGAATGCAATGTTGTACTATTTAGACCTAGACAATGTAATACAATATTTTTACAATAATTTCATTCAAGAATGTTCAATAAATATAGAAATATTTATAAAAATATAAAACTAAGGGATAAGAGAGAGAATAAATTGTTTGATGTTATGTCCTATACTTTCAAGTTTTTTAAGATTTATTACAGTCTTGTGAATAAGCCATGTGTTTTAGTTATTTAATATTTTGACTATTTTTCTTCCTCAGACACTTAATTCTAAACTATTACATCAATGTTAGTGTCTTCCTTTAGATGTTAGTTTCCATCCTAAAATATAAAATATTTTATAGATCTATTAATTGAAATTTTATAGGTTTTTCATCATCTTTCTGATGATGTATTTTGATATTACACATAGGTTATCTATCTTTGTTAAATGATCAAAACCTAGCTTCTTTATCCTTGGAGTGACTGTGGAAAAAATGGGTTAATGGGATCATGTTGTCAAGTTAACCTAAGGACCCATCTATCAATGGGTGATAAAAAAAAAAATAATACTCTAAAGAGGGACTTAGACTTATGTAGTTATCCCCTACATGTTTGTTTGTGTGTACACAAGGATGCAATGTGTGATAAGTAAAGACATGTAATGAACTAGATTCTAACTTGGAAAACATGGCTTATGCACTGCTATTGGAATATTTTAAACCTATGGAAATTCTATTCCTATGAATGATAAATAAATAAGTATGAATAGGAAAATTTTGTCACTTGAATTCATGATTGAGTGCTTATTTGTATATGGTATTATGAGTTGTATGCGATTTCTAGGTAATTTCTAGGTGAAGAATGAATGAAGGTTGATCTTGTATATATGTAATTTTATTTTATAAATATCTCAAATTAAACTATTTAGGCTAACCTTTATGATATGTTTCATTTTAAAATTATATGACCTTTGGGAACTAGACACTTTGTAGGAAAAGTGGACACTTGCATCGATGTAGGTGTTTATCTAGGATGCAGATGTTTATGAAGTTGGAAAATAGGTATATGTATATAACTATAAGTGAAGGATAATTATCAAGTTTAGAGTTTTTTATATAGTATCAAAGTCTTGGTCATCAAAATAATAATGCTCAAACTAAGAGAGAAGCAATTTAGGAACAAAGAGATAGTGAATGCGAGTCTTTTAGTAGTGGACAAGTCTATAACTAAAAGTTACAACCATGATGGATATTTTCCAAGTGTACAAGATTAAGGTACTAAATAAATCAGATTTAACCTTACTCTTATTACTTTTAATCATTTAAAATTATTTAAATTTCATATTTCATATATTAATTATATATTATAACATGATCTTGGTTGTAGGTGAGTTAGTAACAAAGCACTCAAGTTGGGATCACACATAAAAATGTGGGTTATACACACCTAGGTACACATTTATTTCCTTTAAACTATCTATTTATTTACTAGATTAAAGGGGGAATGTATATAATAAAATATGATTTATGTAGTACCTCAGTCTTGTACATTTGGAAAATATATATCATGGGCATACCTTTCAGTTATATATATTCATTGTCAAAAGGATTTCATTCATTATCTCTTTGTTCCTAAATTGGTTATCTCTTAGTTAGAAGACTATGATTTTAATGACTAGGACTTTTATATTGTGAAAAGATCTCTAAACCTAATTATTATCTTTCATTTCCAGTTCTAGACCTTTACTTGTTTTCTCACTTATTGGACACTTGCATCCCATAAAGACACATGCATCAACACAAGTGCCCAATTTTCCTACAATGTGTCCAATTCTAAAAATTCATCCAATTTACAAATGAAATATATCTTATAGGTAGGATTAAGTTATTTAATATGAGACATGTCTAAAATGGAGACACACACACACATGCACACACACACATGCGCACACACACACGTGTACACACATACACACACACACACACACAAAAACACATGCACATGCACACGCATATGTGCACGCGTGCGCATGCGTGCGCGCGCACACACACACACATGCATATGTGCATGCACACATGCACACACACACATAATATCAACCCCATTTCATTCCTCACTTGTAAATCACATACAAATCATAAATAAATATACCAAGAAGCACTCAATCAAGAATTCAATAGATAAAATATTCCCTATTTGTCCCTATTTCCATATTAGTAATAGAATCAACATTTTTATATGTCTAAGGAATTCAAAGAATAGACCATGATTCATATTTTCCAAGTTACAAGTTAGGTCACTACATGTATTTACGTATTATACATTGCATCCTTGTACACACATAAGACAATATGTAGGGGATAATTACATAAATTTGATTCCCTAATTTGATTATTGGATATATAGGTAGCTCTCATTGATAGAAGGGTCCTTGGGTCAACTTGACACCATGAGCCCACTAACTCATTTTTTCCACAGTCACTTCAAGGATGAAGAAGCTATGGTTTGATCATTTGACAAAGAGAGATAACATATTCATGTTATCCATATACATTAGAATAAAGGTGACATAAATCCTATAAGGATATAGTTGGTCACATCTTGATCTAGTTATTATTATGTATAAGAAAATTCTAATAAGGTTAGACACCTAAATTGATGCAACTATCTAGATATGATGTAAGCATTTGAGGCCATAGAAAGAATATTTATAAAATATGATGATTATTATAGGATAACCTTCTACTCCACTTCTAGTCTATTCCAAATCAGACCTAAATGATCATAGTAAAATAGATAAGTATCAATATTATCTATTTATTTTGATATTTATCAATAGTTGTACTTTGTTATTTTTAACAAATCTCAATTTATAAATTCAAAATATTATTTATATGAGTTTTGTATTTAATTAGTCTGCTCATTAGGTTATTTCACCATCCTTGTGTAAAAGCTAATATAATACTCCTTAACCCTAGATACCACACATATCTAAATTTAGGGTTAAACATAACCCTCAAAATAATTTATATAATTAATAAACCATAGTTATGGAAGTTATTGAATTAAACTTCAAGGTTCATGTGTACCTTGTGAAATTAGAGGGTTCCATTTACTTATAATGAGATTAATTGGATAAATCACACCAATATGAATATTAGGTACAAATAAAAAATAATATATCATAGTCATAAGATAAAAATAAATATATCCACACAAATAGTTGATATAAGAGTAGAATAATTAAAAAATAAGAATACGATACTTAGAGGGGAAACCTCCAAAACCATGCAAAAAGAAAAAAATCACAATATTATCTTAAAGTACTAACCAATATATATATATATATATATATATATATATGATACTTAATCCATAGTTACTCCATAGGCTAACCCTACTAATAATATGATAACATAGAGAAATGTGACAAGATAAGGTAAACGTTTATGTAAACCATAGGTTAGAAACACATATCCATAGACACAGTACAGGTTAAGGGCATAAAATTTCCTTCCATTTAATTTTTTTCCCTCAATGTTGAATAACTTAAGATGTTACTACAAGAAATATTCATCCTCCTATGTTTCATCCTTATTGGTGATATTCTTCCACCTGATCAAATACTCCTTAAACTCTATTGTTCATAGCCTTTTAGTGCATGTCGAAAAGATTTATTATGTTACATGATGATCATATCATCCTCATATAGTTATAGTAACTTAGTTTGGATGAAAATTATCTATCGAATTACAATCTTTAAGTAATAAACACGAAATATTACATGTATTCATGAAGATTGGGGTAGCTACATCTTTTATGCAAAATTGAAAATTTTACGTAAGAGTTAATAAGGGACTTAATACTTAAGACAATTTTTTTAATCTTCTTTTTACTTCAAGATCATATTATTTGATATAGGAATAAATATACCCAATCACACACTTTGAAATGCCTATCACTATAATGTTAATCTAATTTCTAATTCATTTGATTATGTGTCAATGCTAAATTATCTTTGAGACTACCTAGTACCTCTTACCAATGTTGAGTGTGCTTTGTAACAACTCAAAACTTTTATTCTACCCTCAAGGATGAGTTTATGGATGGGAGATGAAACCCATACAATGCCACAAATGGAGATATATTATAAGAGGTATGGAAGGATATTTAATAGACCACAATTATTTTAATGGAAGCCAATGAAACCATATTTATTATTATATGATGCAAAACATCAGAGATAACCCTCTAGGAGTTTTTAGACCACCTCTCTTTTCCCATAATATTTAAGATGATAAGATGAGATATGGGCCAACTAAATACCAATATGAGAATAAACCAATCCAAAAAATCATTGGTAAAGACATGATCATGATCACTTAATATGAAATTGGGGTATCATGTAGATTTTGAATTGAATCCAAAAAGCATTAGCTATTGTACTAACTATAAATGGTGATAACAAGAAAAAAATGGGCATGTGTTTTGATCCTACCCATAATTACCATTATACATTTTTTATTGTATGACTTAGACAATCCTTTTATGAAATCCCTAGAAACCTCTTCCCACCATTTTCTAGGAATAGATAAGGGTTTCATAGGACTTATTATCTTAATTACCTCACCTTTTTTTTTATTAAACACCAAACATTTAACCAAAAAAATTAGATATCCTCCTTGAGTCCTTCCTAAAATAAATATTACTTGATTATATGATAATTTTTAAGAAATTATGAATGCCCCTCTACTAGAGATATATGGAGATCTATAAGGATCTTGTGCTTGAGGTCAAAATTATTGCATAGGTATAACCTATATTTATATCATATGGAATTCCATTTCCCCTCAAACTTGTCTATGGGACTATAATATTGATAGAGCTTATAAACAATAAGTTATGTATCCATGACATTTTCTCATTCCATTCTTGCCTCATCCATACATTATCTTGTCATTTATTATATATGATTTTAAAGTCATATTCAAACATTTTAGTCATCCATTTTTAATTTTCTTCATATGAAAACCTATGTTACAAAAAATATTTAGGTTACCATGATTATTCTTCACCTTAAATTTTCTACCCATTAGATAAGGTCTCTATTCTTTGACTTCATGAATAATATCCATCATCTCCTTTAAATAGATATGATTTATTAAATTCTTATCCTTGAGTTAGTGAATCTAAAATGTAGTGGGTCAACCTTATTGCAAGGTTAATTCCAACATTCCATTTCCTAATGAATTAGACTCAATAATGAAAATATTTTAAAATATGGGGCAACCAAAACTAGAGTGGTGTACATGGTTTCCTTCAATTTATTAAAGACCTCGGTGGTGATGTCATTACAATAGAGTAATTCTTTATTCAACAAAGGTATGAGTGGTGTTATTATGATTCCATAATGTTTCAAAAACTACCAATAGTAATTTATTAGCCCCAAATTCCTGAAAGATTCTTAAGGGTTAGTTTTAATTTCTAATCTATCATGGCCTTGATCTTTTGGGTGTTTACTTTGATGCCTTTATGTGAAAAAAATTGACTCAAGTATACTAACTCATGTACAAAAATCTTACATAAATATTAAGCTATTATATAAGTATCAAATACATTATTCACATGTTACAAGTGTTCTTCCCATGTATTACTATATATTAGTATATCATCAAAAAATACTAACACACATTTCCACAAAAAATGCCTAAAGACAACATTTTTCAAACTCTGAAAATTAGATGGTGCATTTGTAAGAATAAAAGGAATTATCAAAAAATAATAATTACCTTCATGAATTTTTAAATATATCTTATGAATATACTCATCTATAAAAGGAATTTTATGGTAAATATAATGAAGATCCAATTTTGTAAAGTAGACAATATCATTTAACATGTCTAGAAAATCATCAATTATTTTCATAGGGAGATTATATTTGATGGTGTAATTGTTAAATTCTATGTAATCAAGAACACATTTTAGGTATCATCCTTATTACACACCATGACCATAAGGGATGAATATGTACACTGGATATGTTTGATAATATCTGCTTCCAACATCTTGAAAGATCTAATATGCTCATTAACATTAATCAAACATGAAGGTTACATATATAGGATATATGAGAGATAGTCCATCACACATAATACATAATGATGGAGGAAATTATCAAGTATCTAAAACCATTTACAAATACCATTATTTACTAATGCATGAATTATTTAATATCAGGTGCTATTCTACACCCCTCCTCCTTAGTAGATCATAATATTAAGGGTATAAAAGAAATAATTTATGAATGACTAAAAATTATCACATACATGTGATTTTGTGAATAAATTTATATACTAATATTAAGTTGGGTAATATTATATCTTTATGTTGTGCTAATTAACATGTTTACATATGAAATGCATATTAACTTTAGTGTGCTTCATGTACTCATGAAAAACTAAGTTATTAATAAGATTTATAAAATATTTATTGTCATAATATTAAATGTAGATTTAGATTGTGATACTCTAAGTCCTATAAGAATGTGACGTATCCTTATCTCATCATAGACAAATATTATTACAAAAAGATATCATGCTTCTATGGAAGAATGTGAAACACAATTTTGCTTCTTTCTCCCCCATGAGATTGGACCAAATCCCACAAAGAATAAAAAACCATAAGTGGTTTTTTTGTCATCAATAGGCCCTACATGATGTGCATCTATGTATCCAATCATGAGGAATTTATCATTATTCTTGTATACTATACCATATTCCATTGTTCCTTGAATATATCTCAATATATACTTAGCTAGTTTCCCAATGGATCACTTTGGGTTCCTACATGAAGCATGAAAGATAGATAATAAAATAGTTGGTATCTCTCCTAGTGCAAGTGAGATATATGGGACTCCCAATAAACTATTGATAGATAATGAGAAATATTAGTGTTGATGGATATTAACAACACAACATAAGTCTTGTATCCATAAGTATGGATGTTGGTTTATAATCCATCATCTAAAACATCTCATTCAATGTATTAGTATAGTTCATATGTGACACAAAGATACTATGCCATTTTTCAAATTTATAATCCAATAAAGTAGTACAGTAATTTGAGATCTATCATATTGATTGATAACTTGAGATCATTCTTTGTATCATCAATCATCTTCACTGAATTTCTAATTATAACTAGATCATTGACATAAAAAATTACTATAACAATCGCCTCCCTTGTTATTTGAGGTAGAGTTTGGGATCTTATCGACTCCTTTGGAATCCTGTTTTGTGATATGTGTGGAGAAGTTATAGCGTGAGCCTATAGTTAGTGTGAATATAAATAAGTGTGTATAAATAAAAAATATTATTACATGTTACTTGCTATGAAAATCATTTATATTATATTAGAACCAAATAATATTAGTTTTTAGAATAACCAACTAAATTTGTAATAGAGAGGTTAGTAGTTAGTTGTTAAAATAACTTACCTATTATTAGTATAAATGGTTATATGATCATTCCTTATATATTTTAATGTTCATAGTTAATAATTTATTGAAGATTATTGACTGATAATTTGTGATATATACACTTTAAGACTTTGGATCTTTCATTCATTATGGGGTAAAACATATATGTGGTATTAGAGAAAGAACTCATGAACCTCTCTATACATTACATTAATTTATGATTTTCATCAAGATAAAATATTGAATAACATTATTGTACTAATCATGTGCAAATGCCACTCATGTATTTGTTCACCTTACTTAAAAATTGACAAAAAATTCTTAGTTTTGACCACATGATAATTTGATGTCATTTACCACACCTTTTCATTACTCTCCTTTCCATCTTGGTCATCCCTTTTTTCTACTCACCCATCATGTCCTTTATGTGTATTATAAAAATGAAGATAAAGAAAGATAAATAAAGAGAAAATAAAAAAATGGTTTAAAATAATCTCATGAAAATCATAATGTATTTTTAATTTCTTAACAAAAATTGATGATTCAAATTGGTATAAAAAGTTGAGAAATAGGAAAACAAAACCCATAAATAGTTTGAAGAAATTCTAAAATTTCAAAGAGTTGTTAGCAATGGAAAAGAGGAATTTAAGATCCATTTTTAATGTGTGTAAATCATTGAGATAATCATCATCTTCATATTAGTATAACCCTTAGATTGTCCATCAAAGTCTCCAATAGTGGTGGGATCCAAGCATCTCCATGAGCTTACCCAAACTCTCCTTGGCTATGGTAGCATTCCATTTCTCAAAGAGCTATTGATACACTACCTCTCCTCTAGTGTTACCTCCTCGCTAGACCTTTTCTATCCAAACAACATCCTTCTTGTAAAATTAACCTTATTTGAGCTCATTTTTATAATCTGACTCGATCTTCTTTAATCAACTCACCCTAATCTTCATGGTGGTAGAGGATGATAAATATTTTAGGATTCACTATTATATTTTTAGTGTTTTTAGTTTTTTTATTTGTTAAATATTGACTTTAGATTTATTTTGTATTTAATATGTCTTTTAATGTTTATGATTTATAAGTTTGTTTTATTGATTAAATTTTGTTCAATTTTTTTATTTTAGGGTAAGTTCACAAAGTTGGGGGATAAAAAGTGGCTTGCCCGTGGACATGATTTTTTTGAAATTTCATAAATCTAAACTTCTATAGATAGTTTGAGATATCTACACTCCAAATTTGAAGATGGTGTAAGAACATGAAATATATAATTTTGACTCTAGTTTCCAAAACACTATTTTTTCAAAAAAATGGTTAAGTATAACTAGGTCAAACATCTAAAATTTGAAGAAGAACCCTTATTTTTTTCAAAAATAGAGTAAATAGATGGTCATGTGGCACACCATTTTATAATTAGAATTTAATATTCTTTGAAACACTTTGGGTAAAATTTAGATAAGATCTAGTTTGTGACCTATATTTTTTTATATTTTTTCAATGAAC
Organism: Torreya grandis; assembly: GCA_037957365.1. NCBI lineage: Eukaryota > Viridiplantae > Streptophyta > Pinopsida > Cupressales > Taxaceae > Torreya > Torreya grandis. The sequence continues at coordinate 559,647 of JARHVA010001065.1, read as the reverse complement.
ACTTTTTTTTAATGATTTTTGAAAGTAAATAGATCTTGAAAACTAATAAAAAAATGGATAAAAATTCATGTGACATGCCTAACTACCTCAAAAAAATGAAAATCAAATTTTTTGAATGTGTGTAAAATTAAGCCTAGTTTGTGACCATATAACTTGTTTTCACTTGGATCAATGAAAGACAAATTACATGAACATATATAGGCATATATGTTTGCAGTATGTAATGGCCTAAAAAGGGTATAGTTACAAATCAACATAGTTTGAAACCTTAAATTAGTCCAAAAATTATAAAAAACATATTTTTGGAAAGAGGATAATGTAATGGTATTAAGTTTTTGGATTTTCACATTGAATTTCTTAGTGTATTTGGCAATCAAAGTTAAATTTTGTTGGTTTTTATCATAATTCTCAAAAATTGGTTGTACATTGATAGGTCCAAGCCTTTGTCTTGGGAATCCAAGCCATTCCTGAGCCAAAAGGCATAGGATTTAAAGTCAAATTCAAATAGTGAGATCACATTAATAATGTCATCTTGGTAATAATGTGATTGCATTATTAAATACATTAATGATGAGATCATGTTACTTAATAATATGATCACATTAATAATGAAACTACGTTCTATATTCATAAAACCTAAAAACTTGAATTTACATTTTGACCTACTAAAGGAGCCATTAAGCCTACTACTCTTAAGAACAAAGTCTGGTTGATTAATATTGTTGTTTGGGACCAATGTTCTTATCAATATTTGATATAATTGAATGATAATTAGAGATGTATTAACCTATGAATCAATTTATTATTCATTTGACAAGATTTGAATCTTCCTTAAAATGTAAATAGTCCTAGTTCATCTTAAATAGGGTTAAGAAGTCAAAAGTTGGCTTTTGGTGATCCACTTATCTAAATCACTCATAATTTGGTAGATTTCATTTTGTACATGATTAAAAAATTATTATTATGAAAAAATCAATTGGAGTAAAAAGATCCTCTAACTGAGTACTAATGGACCTAGAGTATTAGGTTTAAAAGAGAGTTCACTGATATTATAAATGTTTAAATATTTGTTATTTGAAAGTTGGTATTTGAAAAGGAGTTTATAATCTTCACAAGATTCAAATGGTGTTTTTTTAACAACAAAAAATAAATCAAGGGTCATTGTTTTTTGTGTCACAAGTGTATACAGTCCTAAAAGATGCTGAATTTAGTTAAACAAGAATATGTTAGTTTTTGTGGATAATTGGTGATGTTTGAAACTTGTAAAAAACTTTTATAAACTTTTTAGTATTGTCTGAGTCTCTGATAAGATTGTTTGAGTCAGTAAGTGAAGTTCTATAAGGATCTATTTTCAAGGTATATCAATGCATTAGTAATCTATTTTGCATATAAGAAGTTGTCTTTTGTTAAGTTCAAAGATGTCACAAACATACATGTTGTAAACATATATGCCTTATGATATAACTGATTTTATCACTGATGTCATAAAATGCATTTTTTAAACCTATGGCCAAAACTTAGCCTCTAGATTATGAATCTAATTGTGCATTTAAATTAAATTAGGGTTATATAGAGCCCCTTCAACCTAATTACATGCCTATAAAATGTGATTTTGGGGATGATCAACTCCAATTTCATTAGTTCAATTGAATTAAAGAAACATAATTTATTTATATGCAAGTTATACATGTATAGAATGTGTTTTTGAGCTCAATAAACTTGAAGTCATCAGCTAATGAATGCAAATGTTGATTAGTTTAATTGTGGAGGTAATTAAATTCAATATGAGACACATGAACACATTTTAAATTATATATTTAATGTGATTTGGAATGAAATTAACCCTAATGTCATGTCATATATAATTAACCAAAGAGTTTATTCATTTAATCTAGGAGGAATTTAAGGCCAATCTGAACCCCTTAAAGAGTAAGATATGCTTTTGGGTAAAATTAAAAGTTTGATTCTATCATGAATTAATGTAATTAGTCAAATTGTGTAATTAGGGGTGTGATTTGGGAAAAATTAATCTGCTAATTCAAATTTATGGCTCAATCAATTGTATAACATGCATGGCTTAACTAACCTAAATTTATAAGAAATGCAAACATGTTCAGGTAAATATCACAAATAGGTGAATAGGTAGCTCAAATTTTCTTCAATTACCTTAGTGATTAGACCCTATATCTAATATCTTAAACCCTAAACCCTATACCATTTAACTTAAACCCTAAACCCTGTACCATTTACCTTAAACCCTAAGCCATAATGTCTAAACCCTAAACCCTTTAAATTGTTATATATAGTAAGAATTAGGTTCATATGGATGAAATTGGTCAAAATAACCTCACTTATTACCATATTTTACGTCTTAGTCTCAATTTTTGATGATGTGGGGTTAATTGTTCTCAAAATTACATTATTTACTCATAGATCTAGGTTCAAGGAGCTCAAATTTACCTTAATCACCATCATGATTGTGCCTTATATACCCTAAAAACTATAACCTAATCCATAATCCATAAACTATAAACCATAAATATAAACTCTTTAAACCTTGAACCAATCATTTAAGACCAAATTGACATCATTTAAGCTAAGAATGAAGTTCATAGGCTCAATTTGGCCTAAATCACATGAATGATTTCCCCATTTGACTAATTCACTCAATATAAATGATTACATGGGGTATAATGACAACCCAAAAACACATTATATAGTCACAAATGGGTCCAAGTGATTCAAATTATCCTTAATTATCTTTGTGATTGACCCTGTGTACCCTAAACCATATATGCCTTAAAACCTAATCCCTAAACCATAAACTCTAAATAATATACCCTAAATTTTAAACCATAAACTTTACCTATTTACCAATTTATTTAGCTCTAATTAACATCCTTTATAGTAATAATTAGGTTTGAACATGGTATAGATCAATTAGACATTATATACAGGTCCTTAAACCTAAATCCTATGCCCTAATCCCTAATCCATAAAACATAAATTATAATCCCTATGCCCTAATGCCCACTTAATTTGCAAACATGCATGCCTTATGATATAACTAATTTTATCATGAGATGTCATAAAATACACTTTTTAAACCTATGGACAAAATTTAGCCTTTGGAGTACCAATCTAGCTATGCATCTAAAGTAAATTGGGGTTATTTTAAGTCCCTTAAACCTAATTAACCATAGAGGAGGATAGTTGATTATCTTAATCAAGGAGGAATTTAAGGCTAATTTAAACCCCTTCAAGAGTAAGATATGATTTGGGGAAAAATCAAAAAATTTATTATAGCATGAATTGATCTAATTAGTTAATTTATGCAATTAAGGGCATGATTTAGGAAAAATTGAGACCCTAAACCAAATTTATGGATCAATAAATTATATAACATGTATGAAACATGTACATGGAATAATTTACCCAAATTTTATCAATAAATGTATACATGAAGGTAATTTTCATAAATAGGTGAACAAGTAGCTCAAATGTTATTCAATTACCTTAGTGATTAGACCCTATATCTGATATCTTAAACCCTAAATATTTTACCATTCAAATTTAACCCTAAACCCTATACCATTTACATTAAACCATAAACCATAAGCCCTAAAACCCAAACCCTTTAAATTATAGACCCTAAACCCTAATCTAATAAATTTAGCCCCAGTTAACATCTTTTATATATAGTAATAATTAGGTTCACATGTATGAACTTGGTCAAAATTGCATCTTTCATTAAACCATAATTAAATTAATTGGCTCAATTTGTGATTATGTGGGGGATAATTAATTTCAAAATCACATTATTAACTCATAGATATAGGTTTAAGGAGCTCAAATTTTCCCCAATTACCTTCAAAAATTTACCTTATATACCCTAAAACCTATAACCTAAGTCCTAATCCTTAAAGTTCCTAATCCCTAAACTCTAAACCATAAATATAAACTCTTTAGACCTTAAACCAATCATTTTAACCCAAATTAACATCATTTAGACTAAGAATTAAATTCATAGGGATTAGTTTGGCCTAAATCACATGACTAATTACCCCATTTCACCAGTTCACTTAATTTTCATGATGATATCTAGTGTATAATGACAACCCAAAAACACATTCTTTAGTCATAAATGGGTCTAAGTGATTAAAATTATCCTCAATTATCTTTGAAATTGACCCTATGTACCCAAAACCACATATACATTAAAACCTAAGCCTTAAACCATAAACCTTATACATTATACCCTAAATTATAAACCATAATCTTTCCTAATTTAGCAATCAATTTAGTCCCAATTAACATCATTTGTAGTAAGAATTAGGTTCAAATGTCATAGAGTGATTAGACATTATATACAGGTCCTTAAACCTAAATTCTATGACCTAATCCTTAATACTTAAAATATAAATTATAATCCCTATGCCCTAATTCCCACTATATTCCATTAACATACATACCTTATGATATAACTGATTTTATCATGAGATTTCATAAAATGCATTTTTAAACCTATAGACAAAACTTAGCCTTTGGAGTACCAATCTAGCTATGAATTTGAAGTAAATTGGGGCTATTTTGAGCCCCTTCAAGCTAATTATATGACTGTAAAATGTGATATGGAGGTTGATCATCTCTAATTTCCCTCAATCACCATCATGATTGTACCTTATATACCATAAAAATTATACCCTAAGCCATAATTCTTAAATTTCATAATACCTAAACTCTAAACCATAAATATAAACTTTTTAAACCCTGAACCAATCATTTTAGCCCAAATTAACATCATTTATACTAAGAATTATCTTTTTAATTGACCATGTGTACCCTAAACCTAAGACCTAAACACTATACCCTAAATTGTAAACCAAAAAATTTCCCTATTTACTAATTAATTTAGTCCCAATTAACATAATTTATAGTAAAAATTAGGTTCAAACATGGCATAAAGCAATTAGACCTTATATACACCCTTAAACCTAAACCCTACATGTTTTAATCCATAATCCCTAAACCCTAAAACATAAATTGTAATCCCTAGTCCCTAATCCCTAATCCCTAAACCCTATGTACTAATGCCTTAATCCTTAATCCATAATCCCTAATCTGTATTAATTATAACATAGTCACCTTATTTAATAATGTGATCATGTTATTTTTAATATAAACAATACTCAATTCTCAATGTCAATTTCTAACCCCAACTAAGTATTAAGAATAATGCAATCACATTATTACATAATACAATCAAATTATTCTTAATATACACTTCTCAATATGTATGTTGAAGTAAAAACTAGTATAAAAAATAATGTGATCACATTATTCTTAATATATGATTCTCAATATGTATGTTGAAGTAGAACCTAGTATAACAGATAACACAATCACCTAGTATAAAAAATAATGTGACTATGTTATGTAATAATGTGATCATGTTATTGTTATTATTATTATTATTATAGACTAAGCTTATTTTTTAATGTCTATTTCTGACCCAAATAAAAAATTCTATCCCCACAAGCATTCTCTTTGCACTTTTACAGGACTTGTGGTACCTATGTACTTGACCCTACCTTTGAAAATCTATCAATTGTCCTTGATGGGTGATGGACCATGTTTGAGAAAGAGGAAGATATTGAAGAACAAAAAAACATAAGAATTTGAATATTTGAGAGAGAAAAATAAGATATGAATGGAAAAACTTTATGGTAGACTAGGTACAAAACTTAATCTTGATGAATCGAATGCCATATATATTGAGCCAATTAATAGTAATGAATGAAATAATGATGAAATTGACCATAATAAATTAAATAATGATTAAATTAACCACAATGAAATGAATAATAATTAAATTTATAGTAATGAATTAGATAATTTTGGAAGTTTACATTCAAATTTCTAAGTTTTTGATTTTTTTGATGATGAGTCTATGTATGATGCTTCACCCCCGTGAATGAAGAAACTTTGATGGAAAAAATAATGATGAAATTAACCATCAATAAAATTTCATGGAAAGATATAATGAATAAATAAACAATGAATAAAATGTTATCCCACATTTAAATAATGAAATTAATAATGATATTGAAACACCCTCTCAATAAATTCCACCATTAACAACACCTCTAAGAATTATATGTAGAAATGATAAGTACTTAATTGAAGTCGATGAAAATATTTTAGAACCAATGCATAACAAAATGTTTAAATGCCATTCAAGAAGACTGGATCACTAAATTTAGGATACTTTCTTTCATAATTTGGATTATGATAGTCAAATATGTCAATTATTTGTTTCATTGATAAAATTGATTAAGATGAGACCTATAATGTACACATTAGGACTAATAACATCTAACATGGATGATGAAAATAATGAATTTTTTAAAAATATACATGATTCATATCATACTATAGGCCCAAAATCATGTACCCAAGATTGTAATGTTGCCCAACATATACTTATAATTTGTGTAGTAAGTAACAAAATAGGGAAAAAATGAATGGTTTCAAAAACAATCCAAACATTAATATAAATAGAAAAACAATAATGAAAGAAATTTATAGATGTGAAAAACTTAATGAACCTAATACCAATGAGCTTTGGGAATTCTCTGGTATACTTCCACAAAAGGACAAGGCTATAGCTGATACTCTCAAAGAGTTACTTGGTCAATTTTGGAAAGATAATACAAGAGTTTCACTCAATGCAAGAGATGTTTTTAAAAGAAAAGTTGGTTCTCATAACTATAAAATGCATCTAAAACATTTATTGGATAACTCAGACAATTTTACTCTAAATTTTTGGAAAAACATCTAAAAACATCTATTTGTCAAAGATATTTTGAGATGGCTAAACCTTTTTATGTAAAAATAAATCACACACGCACCACTACTTGTTGTAGGTAACATGTTGAATTTTCAATACACTATGATTTTTTTCTATATTCATTATACTTTTCATACTAACAATATTTTTCAAGAGTGGCATTGAATTTCCACCATAATCAGCTAGGGAATTTATTGGAACTATCTTTTGCAAAAGACTGGATGGAAAATTATTTTACAACAAATCACGTTTAAATGGAAATTACAACATTTGTGGTGGATTTAAAAAATAAAAAAAATGTATCCATGAGGATATTATATGTACAATTGGACAAGAATTAGTTGATTTAAGCAAATATAAATTAGTGACTTATCAAGTAAAATATGGTAAATAATCTACAAGGTGTGAGATTGTTACAAAAAAGATACATGTTTTCAAAATTTTGGTCAAATTTAGAGAGAATATTATTTATGAGTATGCAAAGCACACACATAGGGCTAGATGGTTGGATGAACATTTCAAGATAATTAAAGATACATTCTCACTTGGTTCAATTATTTTAGTAGTTTATTTTGTTGAAAATTACACATTTAAACCCCAAATTAAATTTTAATAATAGTATTACAACTCATCACAAGTTGCCATATTCATTTATGTAGAATTCATGAATGCACCTGATACTACCAAGCAATAATGAAAAATATTAAGGGAGTACCATTTCTATATTAGTGATGACCAATCACATTGTTCAGAGTATGTGCAAGGTTATTTTCAAAAGTTCTATGAATAGTTAATTCAGAAGAACATTAATTTCAATAAACATTACATTTAGTCAGATAATTGCACATTGTAATTAAAAAATGCATGGATATTTTAGTGGTTGAGAATGATGCATGTTACCACTAGTGTAGAACAGATTTGGATTTTCACCGAGGCTAACCATGGAAAAGGGGAACATGCTGGTGTTGGAAATGAGTATGAGTTACAAGAGTGGGTGGATGATTGGAGTTCCAAACCTCTAATTTCAATCAACACATATCAAGTTCCAACATCGTTACAACTTAAAAATATGACATCATTAGATGAATTTGACCATGTATATGATCTAGTGTAGCCAGGTAGAATATATTTCATTATGTACAATTTTCTCATTATATATCTTCATATTGTTGCTAAAAATGGGTTTTTGTGATACATGGCATGTTTTTTTAGTTATTTCAGATGGGGATAATGAATTGAGCATTGATTACTACTTGTGTCAGTGTGTAAAGAGAGAAAAAATTGACTTCCCTAGTTATAGATGGATAAAACATTGACTATCTCACTGGATTAGTGGTAGTCATTAGAACTTGGTTTTGATGATATATTATAAAATATTTAGATTAATGGTTTTTGAAGATTTTGAAACACATAGGAAGATATTGCATTCTTCAAATTTTATTCTTGTTATGAATATTCGATTAAAAAAATATCATGGGAGGCCATTAAATAGGGAACTATGGAAAGTTTGGGAGTCAGACCATGAAGCTCTTCTTAATACTATAAATTTTAGATCAAATCCTAGTGGTTCATTGGATTTAAATACATAGGTATGTTGTCTTATCAAATTTAGATGTAATCAATTTTACCAAATGCTTTTTTGTTTTCTAGGTAGTACATATAAATTTCATTTTTAATTACTAATAATTTTTTGTAGGTTAGTGGTGCCAGATAAGCTTCCACATTCACATGGTTGGCACTGTCATTAAAAATTATATATTCTTAAATCTAAGAGAAGCTCAGGTTGGATGTGATCAAAGATTAGGAAATGACTTACAAGTTTTGTTTTATGGGTGTTTAAACTTAGGCTAAAAAAATACATTTTTATTATATTGGGAAGGGTGTTCTTGAGGCTAAAATAGGTGGTGGGTTTGTTGATTAGGCCTAATGGAAGTCCAATAACCCAATCTTAGACATTATCCACCCTCCCCCCCACCCCAATAACATGTTGGCAGTGTCAATTTTTGGTCAAGAAGCATCCAAACAATAACTCTACTAAACTCTCAACCTACGAAACATGTTAAAACTTTGGTAAGATGAGTTTTTGGTTGATTTTAATTATATAAACTTGGGTAGGGGTTATAACATGTTACAATTTATAAAATACTACTATAAATATAATTTTTAAGAGTTATAAACTCTATTTTAAAAAATTGACCTTTTAGAGCGACAACTAGGTCTAGAGACCTAAAAACTTAATGAGTAATTGACCTAATGGATAATTAACCTATTCACAAGATCTATTATGAGAAATTGACTTATTGACCTAATGAGTAATTGACTAGTTTAAAATAAGATTTTTTGAGAGTGGATTTTGAATCGAGTTGAAAATAAGTGTGGATAAGTGAGGTTATAATTATTCATGATATTAGAGCATATGAATAGGACTTTCATAGCTTTATTAAACATATAAGAGAAAACTGTACATTAGGTGGTATTAGGGGATGATATAAGACATACAAGAAGTAGGCCTAGTTTCAATAAAATCTAGGTTAAAAGGCACTATTGCGAGGTGAAGGTGAAAGATTAGGTAACTTACAAGTATAGTTATCCGAGTGAGAAATTTGTAGGAATTTATGAGTGATTTTATGTCTTCATATTATACAAGTTTGAACATGATTGGGTGTGAGTTTTAAGTGTAATAAAATTGTGTTAATTATCAGTTAAAAACTTGAAAATGGGTGATGACAAATGTAAAATAGATAAGAGTGTCATTAGTCATTTCCACTACACATAATGAAAGAGAAAGTTTAATTTTAAAAATTATGGGAGATCTAAGATTTATAGCATTGAAAATAATAATTTTTTAATCTTCATTTATATACAACATTAAATACGAGATCTGATAGATAATAGTTTGAAAGATCAAAATAACACTATATAATAACACACAATGAAATAAAAACTAAATATGAATTAGATAGATTACTAAGATACACATACAATATAGGCACCTATGTGTAATGTCAGTAATACATAGATTTCCATGATAGGCATATAAAAAATTACATCTAACAACATAGTATCTAATGTTGGGTGGATGTCATATATGCATATACAATGCCAAAAATGCATAAATTACCATATAGGCATACAAAAAAGTACATTTCATATAAGACATCCTATTCATAAAATAACCTCCCTCTCTTTGTGTTCCTTGAATAAGACTCTCTCTACGATGCACTACTAGTAGATGGAGACCCCTCTAATGCCTTGGATTACTCCAAGGTTTTACTATGGGTCTTATTCTCATATATTTATTGCAATTGAACCTATTTAAATACAATTATTTTTAAAAAATTAACATAGATTACATTCAACCAATTGTTAAGAAATTAATTTTAAACTACAATAAAAAAATAGTTTAAACATACACTTACTACAAGCTCATAGTCTTGCTCAATCCATTTTTTATTCTCAAACAAGTCAATGGAAAGCTCAACTATTCAAATAGGCATCTAAAATATAGGATAAAGATGAGAAGTTACCATACTAATCATCTGACTAGAACTATCATATGCCATAGGACAACCCTGCATACACAATACATTTACATATGTTATATTTTCCCCAAGTATGTAGTAAAGTTATTAAAGCAAGTCTATTTTTACAATTTAAAATTACAAGTTAATATATACCTATGTTAAATCATGTGCATATGACATTACATCAGTAATGCCTATGTTTATCTCGACTCATAGAGAGGGAGGAGTGTCTACTTGAGCCATCAATTGTTCATGTAAATAAGGTCTCACTTAGTTTTATATAAAGTATCAAATATATATACATGGAAAGTTTTTATCACTATAAACCAAGATATTTATGACAACATATTTCAATATAAATATCATGATAAGATAATGTAAACCAAAAATCATGGAAGTGTAACTACCATACAATGTGTAATGGCCAAAAATAACAATTAGTTTGTAATTTGGAGGTATTATAAACATTTTAATACATGTAGGAAGTGTGAGTGGAAGAGTAGTAGGTAGAAATAATAGTATCACTTCAAAATGTAAAATTTCGGGAGAGAAAAATAATAAGAGACATATCAATAACTCTATCCTTACTTTTAAAGCTTCTTTGGATAGAGTAAAATACCATTATATATTTATTAGGGAAAGGGTGAGATACACATATATGTCCATCATCTTTATATTATATGCATGATATCAATCATGTGTGTGTGTGTGTGTGTGTGTGTGTGTGTGTGTGGATTGATATCACATTCATTTATAATAGATGGATGACTTAATTTTTGGGAAAACATGTAACCAATAGAAAGGAGTGAACCATAGTGAATCCACTTCTTGACGAAGGTGTGGGTAAATAAAATTCTACCAATAGGTTAAATAAGGGAGGTACTTGCCCAATATATCAAGTTTTATCCATCTAAATATATTATCTTATTTTAGATCAAGATAAAAAAATTGGCAAATAGTTTGGATGTTGAATTAAAATAAACTATAAGGTATAATTGTTGAGGCTGGAACATTTATTAGTACTAACACAAATGGTATCTCTCCCCAAATTTGTCAATGGTGCTACAATATAATGAGACCCATTGTAATTTTTTCTAGAATAAGTAATGTTGAGTAGATAGGTTGTCTACCCTTTATACCTTTGTCATAACTAAAGTAAGAGGTGTAATGATGCATTCTAATTGAAATCTAGACATTTGTCATGGCCAAAGATAAAGGTGTAATGAGATATTATAATTGAATTATCATGTGCATTAAAATTTTGTGGCTCAAACATGAGAAGGTAAGGTCAACACCAAAATTTTCACTCCCCCTTTCCCTAACTCCACCATTTACTACAAACCACAAATCTTAAATTGGTCACCAAATATTATAAACATGTATAAGATCTTGTAATAAAATGAAGAAATATTTAAGTTGTACTATCACTATGTATTATGTGAAGTCACTAAATAAAATATAAATTTATTTATATAAATATTTCAATGACTTTATTTAAATAATTAAATTTAATGTTAGGGCTTGATTCATGGTCCTTTATGTCTAAGAAGAATCTTAGAGTTGCATTATTAAGTTAATGATCCACAAAGTATGATTGTTGTAATTTTAAGGTTCTAATTGGGTTTACATTGATATTATTTGAAATTAATTATAATTAATTTATCTATCTATTTTAATTGTGGCTATGGGTATGCATTTAGTCCTAAAAAAATTAAAGTTCAATTAATTGAATTTGTAACCTATTTATGAGTTGGTTGTAGTTAGGTTAATAGTCAAAATTGTTGAAAGTTATTTGATTTGGGTGGATTCAATGCAATATAATTAGTGGTTACATCAACAAACAAAATAAAATCACATTGTATAAATTGATATGGAATTAATGGAGAAAGGGGTCAAATTTACTAGTCATCTTTACATTTGCCCATTATGATGTGTCTTAATCATGTTAAATCTAATTCCTTGTATTTTTACCCTTCATGTGTATTTATTCTCTTGTAACCTAAATACCTTGATATTATCACGCATTTTCAAGGCTAACATGTGGATTTACGTATAATGGTAATGGTGACATAAGTTAAAATGAGAATATGACTATATTGAGCTTAACAACTTCATTTTCAATATTTTGTTACCTAGAAGGACCCCTATATATGTGTTCTTCATTATATAAGTATCCTCATGGCATGTGAACTACCCTTATCTAATCTTGAATGATATTATTCATGGGATCTTTATGAGATTTTCCCAAAGTAGTTATATAAATACTGTTGTGCCCATTCTCATATCTTGCAACTATTGTGGTTCATCTTTAATGGTTTATAATACCTCATAACAACTTCTAAAGGTTCAAAATACACCCAATATGATAAAACCATATCCAAATTTTATGGATAGGTGTATTATATAGGAAGAAGAGGATTTTGAAGGTTTAAAGTTGATTTGAGTTTGTATGGTATAGTTTTATAGTTAATAGCCTTTAAATAGGTCTAGAAGACCTAATTAGTCATGAGGGATGTTGAGTTAGGTTTTATCTAAAGAGAGTTAAAATATGAAATTGCATACATGAGATATGTGATATAAAGGGGTATCTAAATATATCTTTGGTTTGGTTGGGATATTTGTAGTTTACTCAAAACAAGGAGGTTTGCCTCAAAAGAAGGCTAGTAGGAGTGTGCCAAACAGGAAAGAAGAGTTAAGTGAAGAGTTGAATCTTGGGGGTTGTGTGGAATGGTTGGATGCATGAAATGATATGTAATTAAGTAGATGATCTTATTAGTATTGTGGAAGGACAAAATCAAATTATCATGCAAAACTATGATACCATATAAGAATATTGTAATGAACAAAATAAGGATAAAAAGAGAACATGAAAACAAAGTATGAACTGAGGACATTGATTTTAAAAGGAAATATTGTAGAGGTAGTTGATTATTAAAATGACTTCAATTAGAGAAGGATAAATAAGTGAATAAAAGGAGGATTAATAGCCATTGATAGGTAGGAGTGAACAAGAAAGACCTAGTAAATGCAAAGCGATCAAAGAGATAAAGAGGTTGAAAACACAAGACAAAGAAGAACAATAAAAGATCATAGTTGGGTATTTGGTAGAGGTAAGTGTGTGTTTCCATCCATATTATGGAATCTTGTTATAAATTATACATCAAGATACTTGATAGATAAATTTAACTTAAACTTATAAGGTAAATATACATAGACTAAATATACATAGATCATAAGATTAACTCAAAAATTTACCTCTATGTAAGTAAAAGGTGTCATCCTAATAGAGATAGATGTAGTAGTAGGATAGTAGTTCTATCCAAATATGTAAATAATGGTTACATCAAATCAAATTCTGTAAATGTCGACTGTGATGATGAAGGTATTGTCACCTCCTGTGACATTAAAAATGACATACATACTATTCAATTTCTATGTAAATTAATTATTAGATAAATTAAATTTGCAAATTTAAATTAAATTTAACATGAAATTTATATAAAATATACCTGCATCTATGTAGTGGCTAATGTCTACACACCAAATATGCATGCCAAAAAATCATCACTCATTAGAATATTATCCAAGCCCTCTAAACCAATAACAACATCATCATCATGAGGTCAAGTTTACATAGATCCATAATAACTATAAGGGTGGGGTTGGGTATGCACACTAGGTTGTGTATCTCTACCATCAATTTGTGAGAGCCTGCTTATATGTTGAATGAGTGTATCAGTGATCAAATGAAGATCATGTAGAGTGTGTATCTATATGAAATATTGAACTAGAGAGGGGGTATTAGGCTCAAATGGATTTGGGATATGGACCCTCACATGCTGATTAGGTGCATAATATGCACCTAGTTGATCTTACAAAGAGCCTTTCCATCATACCTACAACTCACTGAAGTCAAAATAGTTCAAAATCTCATTGAGGACAAACACATAGTATAGTTTCATCAAAAAATACAATGGTACCTTGTGGTTGTTACATGATGGATAATTAAACACCATCCACATCAATCTCAAAAATTGGCTATGATTAAGTTATGTTGGTAGTAATGGATTGAAAAATGTTTATCAGTTACAAGAAATGGGGCATTGGTGGTTGGGTCAATGAATAAGGTAAAAATTGAGGATTTTGATATTTCTTTGTTCTTGACCTTAAGTGTTGACAATTTATTACCATAATAAGCCCTAAAACTATCCCTATATGAAGTCCATCTATCAATTTGACTTGTTATAGAGTAAATTTGACCTAATAATGTATCTAAGGAATTGGCTAGCTAGGTGAGGTGGGGGTTGATAGAAGTGGGATCTCTCATTCTCTAAACTAATTATTCAATTTGAATTTTATTTCCTACAATGTTATCAATTAGAATCTCTTGACTGCCTAGGGGATTTTGTGGAACTGTAGGAGGGTTAGGTAGAAGGATAGGAGGAAAAGCAAGAAGGTTTTATGGAGAGTTATGAGGAGGAACAAGAGGGTTATGTGGAGGGTTATGAGGGTTATTAGGATGTGATGTTCAAAAAAAATAAATTACAACTAAAAATTATTAAAAATTAGGGTTAAATAATGAAAATATTAAAAAATTAGGATTAACAAATGTAGAGTGTTATCACTTACCTCTTCTACATGGTGAGATCATAGATTAGTGGCTTCCTAAGATGAATTTAGTGGTTTCCTATCAAGATTTTGTCTCTCTCAGATAAAACATGATCATAGAAGCTGAGGATAACAAAGGAAACTCGAATGCAAAATGATGAATTTGCATTCAGGTTTCAACTTTTTTTTGTAACACAGGTAACACAATCACTTTATTAATGTAATTACATTATCAAAAACAATCATAACATGATCACATTATTTTTTAAAATCACATGATCACATTATGGCTTGGTAATTACCGAGCCATAATTTAAATAACATGATCACATTAATTAAATAATGCGATCACATTATTTATTAATGTGATTGTGTTACCTAAAATATCCAAGGAATTATCCCGAAACTTTGTGCACTTACCCTTTATATTTATTATTTATATTAATTTGTGGTTTTTAGATTTTGTTTTTAAAGGTTTTGTATAGTTTTTAATGTGGTTCATTTTCTTTGGTATGTGTTATTTAGTATTTTCTAGTTCTTATTATTTTATATTTTATATTAAGTTTTTTGTAACTTAGTTTTATTTTATTTTATATTATTTTACTTAAGATTTAATTTTTTATTTATATACTTGTCAGAGTTATGTAAAGAAAAGTAATATTTAATTATTTTTTTCATTATAATTATTTAGAATTTATAAGTATGAGTATTTATAAAATTTTAGTGTCACATTATTGTCAATATCAAAGTCTTTATTTATGTATTTGGTCATCAAAATCAATAGTCATCTATTATCATCTTGTTTTAATGTGTGTCATTGTCTTTGAGTCAGAAGCCATCAAATAAGCCTTGAAATGTAGTTTTTAATCAATCAATATTTTTAATGTGAGTGATTACATGTTTATATTGGATGTAATATTGGTTTTAATTGAAATCCTTAAGTTTATAGTATAGGAGAGAATGTTGAGAAAATCTAGTGTGAACCTATAGTTAGTGTGAACATAAATATGTGTGTATGAAAATCATGTATGTTGTGTTATAACCAAATAATATCAGTTTTTAGAATAACCAACTAAATGTGTAATAGAGAGGTTAGTTGTTAATTGTTAAAAAAACTAACCTATTTTTAGTATGAATGGTTATATGACCATTCATTATATATTGTAATGTTCCTAATTAATAATTTATTGAAGATAATTGACTGATAATTTGTGTTATGTATAGTTTGATCCTTCATCTCTTTCATACATTATGGGTTGAAACCTATAATATGATCTTCTATTTTTATATTACAGGATCTAGGAGCATGTTTGATATCATATAATGAACTGATAAGTCTGCATACTTTCTATTCCTAACCCTATTTGACATATCTTTATAGTTAAGCCACGTATACCTATTCCTATAGATATTCATTCAAGAAATCAATTTTGACCTCCATTTGATGAATGTTCCATCCAAACTATGTAGCCATAAAAAAATTTCATTTTGATTGTAATCTTGTCTATAAGAGAAAAAGTCTTCTCATAGTCAATTCCTTCTTTTCTAACCATATAACTTTGATATAAGTATCACCTTTACTTATATATGATTCCATATGCCTTGTACCTTGTATTGAATATCTATATGAATTAGCTGGGCTTATTCCTTGGTGGAAGATCAACAAGTTGCCAAGTGTTATTCTTCATAAATAAATAATATTCTACATCCATGGCATCTTTATAAGGTTTTGAATGTTGGGATTGTCTTATTATATATAGATCAAATGTTTTTGAAACTATGCTCATAGGGATCATGTTTACCTCTTTAGAAGTCATGGTACGAGTTCTCAATTTTAAATTATATGTGTCAAGGAATCTATCTAATTAAACATATAGTATTGAACTAGAATACCACTTGGGCATAATTTTAGTAGTGGGTAGTGGTACTAGAGGTCTTGGTTGACCATCATAAATGTAACTACCACTATCACTATCACTATCTAAAAAATATATAGGTTTGATTATTGCATAACATGCATATGTGGAAGGTGGATTGTTTCTACTCTTCTCATCAAACACGACATCACTACCATTATCACCATGTAAAAAATTATGGGTATGATACTTGCATAACGTGCCTATGTGGAAGGTGGACTACTTTCACTTTTATCATCAAACAAAATATCATTGCTAATGTGAAACTCTTAGTTTTTAGGTAAAGAAGCCAATATGCCTTCAACTCTTTATTGTATCCCATAAAAATACATTCTTTGGCTTTTGATGTAGGGAAATCTAAGGTGAAGTTTGATATTATATCAACCAAAAATACATTAGTTTAGATTTTGTATTATTTTATATTTGATACCTTGTTTGAGTAAGTTTATGAACCTCTAAGAATGATTTTGTAAAATTATTCCTTTACCACATAATAGTGCGAATATCTTTCATATGCTCCTATCAGTCTAAGTTATCTCTTAAGTGATGGAAATTTGGTAAATATGATCATTAAATGAAATGATTTTTTTTTATAAGAGGCTTATTGAGTTTATAGTATATAAATAACATGAGTTATTCATTGATTTTTAGGTCATTTTGAGAGATAACATTAACATACATAGTTATGAAATATATCATTTGACCTATGAGATGACTTTTGCATTTAGGATTCAATAGAATTATTTCATCAATATAAAATAATGTGGTTAAAATAATTTTCTATAGTTACTTGGAGTGTCATTTTTGACCTTAGGATTTAAATTTATTTTCATAGAAGTCTTGCATTATCATATGACAATTTTTAGTGACTATGTTTGTAAGTATGACATGTTGAAAGGAGATGATGATGATATTTTGGTGTTTAATACCCAAAATCATGGAAATTTAAAACCACCAAGATATTATATATTTTAATGAGACTAGGGAAGTTGAATAGACACCCCACAAAGATAGGGCTGCCATAAGACTATATGAATTGGTCAAAGAAGTCAGGTTTAAAATAAGTAAGTGATATTATGAAGAAGGTAGTAGAGGGGATATAGTGAGAGCACACCTTTATTCATGTTTTTATTTTAGAATAATCTATTAAATAATATGAAGAGTATTTCACATTGTCCAACCATTGTAATTTTTTCATTTAATGAAAACCCAAATGTTTGGAGTGTTCATGTCTATGGGTTTAGTCTAATTTTTGTGTCTTGGTCTAAGTGAATATCTTAGCATCAAATAGATATAGTTAATCCTTAAGTGGATACCATTTATATGATTACACCAATTGGTATCAAAGTGATATATTTATTATTGGAATATGTGTGTGATTACACTAGCTGAGTTGATTATAAATTTGTGTAAGGGAATTTTGCATTGTGAGAAGTGATGGCACATAAAGGTAACAATGTTAGGATAGGAGCAATAATAATATGTCTTAGAGTTTTAGAATTGGCATAAATGATGAGAGGAATACAATAAAGGTTATATGAAATGGAAATATGAAAGGAAGGGGAACTTATGTTGATGTTGTTAGTGAATATGAAGAAGAAGTATGTCTAGATATTAGAGTGGAGGATATGGAGAATAAATTAGAGAGTAAATTTATAAAAATTGTGGTAAATCTTGGTAGTAAAATAAATATTTGGTAGAATAAATCCAAAGACACCTTTCTATAATGGTAGTTTAAATCTAAGTGAGATTATAGATTGGATAGTGGAGATGGATAAGTACTTTGACTAAGAGTCTATAGAGGAGCCCAAGAAGGTGAAGTTTTCTTGTATGAAGTTGAAGAGACATGTCTCTTTATAGTTGGATCATAAGCAATCCAAGAGATAAGTGAAATGTAAGAAGAAGATCAAATCTTGGGATAGGATAGTGACAAATTTGAAGGCCAAATTATTTCCTTTTGATTATCAAATGAGTGTGTTTAGGGAATTACATAATATTGATAAAAATATATTATCATAAAGGAGTATACCAAGGATTTATATTGATTAAATATAATATTTGTATATAAGGAGGATGATTATAAGAGGATAGATAGATATGCGAATGCATTGCATATTTTAATTCAAGATTAAATCAAGTTTTTGAACATAAGACCATGGAATCAACCTATCTAAGTTAATTGAAGGTGGAATAGAAGTTATCAAGAAAAAAAAAAAAATAGAGGTAGAGGAAGGTATTTAAGAAGTTGAGGACAAGGTAGTGGTGGAAGAGGGAAAAAAACCATGGTGGAGAGGTAAGAAACTCACATAATAAAAACACCAAATGCAAGATGAGGATATTATTCTAGAGGGAGAGAATCATTTGGAAGTGGTAAAGGTAGAGGATTTCAAGGTAAGTGTTTAAAATGCAATAAGTATGCTAAGTATAGGGTGTTTGATTGTATATAAAACCCTTGAAATAATAGTAAGAATATTGAAGTGGGTAATCATGTTGATCACGATGATGAGGTGAGTTTTAGATCCCCAACACACATGGAAGAGATAAAATAAGGAGAGGAACTATTATTGAAAACAATACTTTTGAGACCAACCAAGGAGTTGAATGAACCAACAAGGAATAATTTTCTTTGAACTATTTGTAAATATAGAGGTAAGTGTTGTAAGGTGGTGATTGATAGTTGTAGCATGGATAATTTTATTTCTTAAGAGATAGTAAAAAAACTTGGGCTAAAATGCTTGGTACATCTGACACCATACAAGGTTTTGTGGTTGATTAAAGGCCATCAAGTTTTGGTGAATGAAAAATGTATGGTGAGGTTTAAAAATGATTCATACAAGGATGATGTTGTTTGTGATATCATTCCCATGGTTGTGTGTCATGTTATAATGGTAAGTCCTTGGAAGTTTGATAGGAGATCATTTCATGATGTAAGATAAAACACAAACACCACAATGAATTATGATGAGATTCACATTAATCCCATCAAGAAACAAGGGATATGAGGTGGAAAACATTTCCAAAGTGATGGTTACTGATAAATATTTATTTAATGTGTCTAATGAGTAATAAACATGATTTAAACTTTTATAAAATCCTATGAAATCTTTGACAGGAGCTAAGGCAAGTCATATTATTATGTAAATCTATACTATGTTGATATTGTGTTAAACAAATTAAATGAGGGACTACCATCAATGAGAAACATTAACCATCACATAGATTTCATGACATGAGAAATTTTGCCTTACAAGAAAATCTATGTATTAACTTGAATGGATAATGAAGAGATAAAAAGGTAAGTAAAATATTTGTTTTAAAAGAGATTAATCTGAGAGATTTTAAGCCCATGTTCAATCCTAGTTGTATTAACACCCAAGAAAGGTAGAGAATGGAGTCTATGTACAGATTCATGTGTAATCACTAATATCACCATTAAGAATAGGTTTCCATTTACAAGAATGGATTACTTAATGGAATATTTGTGTGGATATATTTACATCACCAATATATATTTTAAGAGTGGGTATCACCAAATCAACATAAGAGAATGTGATGAGTGGAAGATTGCATTCAAGATGAATGATATATTGTATGAGTGTTTGGTCATGCCATTAAAACTTTCAAATACCATAATTAAATTCATGAGACTCATGATTGAAGTGCTGAATAATTTCATGGGTAAGTTTTTGATGATATACTTGGATGACATTTTGATTTTTAGTCATTTTAAAGAGGAGCATTTACAACATTTTAGTTTGGTTTTGGATAACTTGAAAGATGAGAATTTTATTGTGAATTTAATGAAGTGAAACTTCATGAAATAAGATTTAATATATTTTTTATTTGAAATCTCAAAGTATGGGTTAAGTATTTATCTTGAGAAGGTGATGGAAATTTTAGAGTGGTCTTAGCCAAAGAGCATGTTTGAGGCAAGAAGTTTCTAAGGGTTGGCAATTTTTTCTAGAAAATTCATAAGAAAATTTAGTGGTATATGTACACCCATTATAAATGATATGAATGGAGATAATAAAATTTTTAAATGTGATATTTTATTAGATAATAAATTTCATTTTTAAATATAAAAGTTTTGGAATAATTGATGTTAGCCTTATCAGTCTTTATAAAAGTGTTTCAAGTGAATTGTGATGTAATCGAGATAGCTATAAGATCAGTGTTATGCCAAAAAAGTAATCCAATTGATTATTTTAGTGATAATTTGAATGAAATCAATAATTATTTTGTCTATTCACAATATTTATATGCAATGGTATAAGCTTTCAATAAGTGATGGAACTAATTATTACCAAAGGGTTTTTCTTACATAGACAATCATGCTTTGTAGTTCATAATCAACCTATGTAAGTTGAATAAAAGGCACATGAAATGATTGGAGTTTTTTCAAATAAATTATTTTGTTTTTAAATATATAAGTGGTAATTACAATATATTTGTGTATACCTTGAGTAGGAGAGCTATTATTGTGAATGAGCTCAAGGTAGAGGTCATTGATTTTGACTCAATGAAGTGATTGTATGATTAAGACTTGGATTTATGAGATGTGTGGAAAACATGTAGGATTACAAAAAAATATGGAAAAAAATATTTTGTCTGAGTACATGGTTAAATATGGATTGTTTTTCAAGGGAATGAAATTTTTTATACCTGAAGATTCCATGAAAGAGAACCTATTAAAATAAAAACACAATAGAGGTCTAACTAGTCATTTTGGGCATGATAAGACTTTGGTGCAATAGAGTGATAATTAACATTTGCCTTTAATGAGTATAAATGTTAATAATTTTATGTATCTATGTATATTATTCAAACATACTAATCACAAAATTTAGAATACTAGATTCTATCAGCCTTTGCCTATTTTGGATAGACCATGGAATGTATTGAGTATAGACTTTGTTCTTGTCTTACCAAAAACAAATAAAGGTAACAATTCCATATTTGTTTTTGTTGATATATTTTATAAGATTTATCACTTTTTATCATGAAATATGACTAGTTATACCACACATATTGTGAATTAAAGTCTTTGTAATTTACTAAGATGTTTAGTTGGTGACAAACCCAAACAGTAGGATTTGATGTTGGTGCACATTGAGTTTGATTACAATGATTTAGTCAACCAAAGTAAAAGTTTGAGTATTTTTAAAATAGTGTATGTGAGTATCTATAGAGGTTTATATGACTTGAGTAGTATAGGTGAGATGAACAGGATAAGTGTAGAAGGTGAAGACTATGCTCAAGTTATGCATGATGTGCATAAAGAAGACAAGAGAACACTTGAGGAGAGTATTAAAAAATAAAATAAAAATTTTGATATGAGAAGGACATAATTGGAATTTTGAGGTTGGGGATTTGATTTTGACATAATTGTATAAGGATAGGTTTCCAAAAGGTGAAAACAACAAACTAAAATGAAAGAAGATAGGCCCTAGTAAAATTTTGAGGAATTTCTCAGCTAATGCTTATGAATTGGAATTACTGGATGGAGTAGGCATCTCTAATATTTTCAATGTGGTATATTTTTACCCATATGTTGAGGGAGAAACAAATGACAACATGTATTTTTTAGTCATGGAATGAAGAGAGTATTTTTTCCTAGAAGCCAAAGAGGAAATTTAATGCATTTTGAATATTCAAATTGGTAAGAAGATAAGGGGTAATAAGTACTTGGTCAAGTGGAAGGATAGAGTATCCAAATATGTGATTTACATGAATGCATCCAATGTTGAAAAAAAATTTAAGAATGCAGAGGATCTTATAGCAAGATCATGAGTATGAGCTCATGGGCATTTTCATTACCTTAGGTGTCTGATGTAGGAGCATCTAAGGTGAATGGAAATAATGAATCAACCAAAATATGCTAGTTTGGGTTTATTATTGTGTGGTATTTATATCCTTATTTGAGTAATCTGATTAACCTCTAATAATTCTATTATAAAAGTATTCCTATATTGCATAACATTATAGAGATATTTCATATGCTTCTGTTAGTTTATGTTACCTTTTAAGTTATAGATATTTGGAAAAGATTGTCCTTCAATGTAGAGAAAACCTTGTAGGAGAGAATTAGTAAGGTAATAGTAAATGAATATCATGATATGCATGTTAAGTTTTAGGTTATTTGGAGAGACAACATTAATGTACAAAGAGTTATGGCATCTATCATTTGACTTGTGATATCACTTGTGCATTTGCGATTCAACAAATTTATTTCGTTAGAGAAAATGCATGTTGATATCATAGATTTATGGACGTACATGGAGAGTCATTATTCAACCTATGCATTGAAATTTTGTTTGCATAGAATCCTTATGTTATCATACAATAATTTCTTGTGACTATGTTTTTAAGTGTGATGTTTTGAAAGTTTTTGATGCTAAAAGTTTTATGTTTAATCTTGAAAATCATGGAACTTGAAATCCACCAAAATCTTATGCATTCAAATGAGACTAAGGAAGTTGAAGAGATATCCCACAAAGTTAGGGATGTTATAGGAATATTTTAACTAGTTAGATAAATCAATTTAAAAATAAGTATGTGAGTTTGTGTAGAGACTAGTAGAGGAGATATGGTGATAACATATTTTTAATCATGTTTATTTTGTTTGATAAGCCTATAAGGCATATGCAGAGTAATGTACATTGTTCAAACATTATAAATTTTTGAAATAATGAAAACTTAAATGTTTGAAGTTTTCATTTTTATTTATTTTGTCTAAGCCATTTGTCTTTGTATGAGTGAATATCTAATTACCATAGATATAGAGGTTTTCCTTAAGTAGATACCATGTCTATGCTTACACTAGTTTTATTATCTAATTTATTTATTTCATTATTCAGGACATGCATGTATTCCTTGTAACAAAAAAATTGAATATGTGTTTTTAATTCCCAGTTCATTATTTCTATGGTGTGATAACATAAAGATATTGGGTGGGTGACTTGTTCAATAGGTAGACACTGTGTGACATACTTCTACCCAAAATGAACATGATAGTTGTGCATACTCAATCATACTATGAAAATATCTCTAATTACATGATTATGATGTTTATGCAACCTTATTTTATTATTTTTCACATGGATAAGTCAATTGATGATGTATTTCATTCAATTTAAGATATGTTGATAGCTCTATACTATTATATTCCCTTCCATAATCTAAGTGGATGGCCTTAATTTTTTGACAAGTTTCATTTTCAATAGTGGCCTTGAATTATTTGAATATATAGAAGGTCTCAATCTTATTATTCAAAAGGTACACCCACATATTTTATGAGTAGTCATAAAAAAAGTGAAGAAAATACTTGTAACATTTATGAATGGGAGTTATATACACACATATTGGTGTGGACTTGATCCAATGGATTAGTGTCACGATGTTAAATTTTGAAAAATGGATTTCTCCATTATTTTATAGTGAGGTGAATATAATAAATACCATATTATTTCTTAAGTAAGGTAATGTTTCTATCCATGTTGTATTTTCTGAGTAAATATCCATAACTTAAGTTTACATATATTATGTGCCATAAATTTATTATGTTTGTGTCCTTTAATTAAACTTATTGATGGTTATTTTGAAGTTCATCAAGATGAGACATTTTCAAAATATTAAAATATCTTTCAACTACCATGGAGAATCTAAAATTATTTTTTATCAGGCAAAGATTTTGGCACCTTAATGATTAAACTCAACAATGAGGTTTTGATGTAGTAGTTGGTTGATAGAAAAAAATAGTTAGTATTTCAACATACAAGACATCTTGGACTGTGAAATTTTTATTTCCAAGCTATAAATAAATATCACCATGGGATTAAACAATGTAGGATATATCATCATTGAGAGAGACATTACCTTGTGATGTTGTTTGGTTTAGTGTGGAGAACCATTCCTTCGTAATGGTCATGTGCTATTTAGAGATAGAATACACACACCATACTAAATTTATGTAATTATTTTATTCATGTGTTCAAGTGGAAAATACATGATCTTCATCTGAAGAATCATTTTCTATAACAACATTCCCATGTTGTTGTGTTTTAGAAGGTTTTTGTTTCCATTGACATTTTGATGATTATTATGTATTATATACTTATGGTGAAATATATAAAGTGGAAATTTGATGATATGATCCATATGTGAATACATTGTACAAGAAATATTTCAATTCTTGTCCTATTTTTCCATAAATTTGATAGATTTTTTGGGAATGATATCTATTCCCTTGCTAATTTTGTTGATTATTTTACTTAGGGCACTATTTTAAACCTTTTTATGGGAATATTACCATTATAATGTTATGGAATCACATGTTTTTAACCTAATTCCTTTGAATTTTTCTTGTCTTCTTCTTGTTACAACATATTTACTAACTCTTCAAATGTTAGTTTCTATCCCATGACATTACATGTGGCCAGGAAAATTTTGTATGTAGGGCACAAATCTATTAGGATAATGGGTACTATTATGGCCAACAATCCCCATTAATGTTTCTTTAATTTGGACCATTTATAAGACCTTATTATATTTTTTTTAATTATTTTTATTTCATATATCTCTTAACTTAATATTTTAATTTAGAGTTCTCGTTATATTTCTAGAATTTGGGTCAATATTATTAGCTAATAATTGAAATTTGAGTTAAATGTTTTCAAGGAAAGTAAAAATCTATTGAGTCTCCCAATAATATTGATCACCAAAATACAACCTATTTTAATTATTATAATAGTTATTTTGAGACTAACATATGTGATAAGCTCAATATTATATCAAAATCAATTTTGTTTTTATCATTTTATAAACATTCTAAGTTTATGTTAATTGGTTTATTTAAAACACCCTAACCTTATGTTTCTTGGTTTATTTAGTTTTCTATTTAGTTGATAAATATTTGTCCTTTAGTGTGCATGCCATGTATTTTTATCTTCCAACCACACATCCCCACATTCCACATAGATCTTTCTAAAAATAAGAGTGTGATCTAGTCAAATTGTGTCATGTGGCACATTATTGCATTTTCTCACCTTTTACCATGTTTATAAGTATGTACTAATCCCAACATACCTATGAGTTAATTTTTGAGTTACATGTGACACATTTTCATATTATCATGCCTTATCATTGTCTCAATACTACATTCAAGTCAAAGATGTCAACTACTCTGAACCAATAAAATGAATAGGCATAGTTAATCTACATGAGAACTCATATATTAACTCAACTTGAACAAACCATATGTAGTGAGAATGAAAAGGGCATGTGGATTATTGATGTCATCCCAAATAAATTGACAAAAACAAAACCAAATCAGATTATAATGAGAGAAATAGATTTAATTCCAGTCACCTTGGCATTAAAACCACATAAAAAAAATCTATTATGATCATTTAAATAATTAAATGAACCTAGATAGATCAAATTTCTTTTACAATTTCCTAATCCTAATTTATTTTCAAAGTTCCTTTATCACATAATTATTTAAAATCAATCTAGATCCAAAAATATACACACAATCAAAGAAAAATTTTAGTGCCAAATACTTAAAATATATGGCATCCAATATGTTTTCATATGGGACCAACCATGCATTCTCAGACACTTAGTTCCTCTAAGAATCCCTAATGAAAATATTTAGACATTATAGTGTACTAAAAAATGAGGTTTTAAGGACCCAAACATTCCCTAAATATGATATTCCAAAGGAAGAATATATCACTTACATGGATGATTGGATTGCAATGCAAAAAAGTTGGGGTTCACCTGTTTACAGCTAAACCTAAGGTGTTTCCTTGCATAAACTTGTTTCATGGTATTTCAAGTTCAACACTTGGAAATATTTATATTATAATTTAATAAACATAATAATTTTTCATTTATGGTTGGGATGGAAATTAAATGATATTACCATATGTCCTTGCCATAGGCTCACTATAACCAAGAAATTATCTCCAAATGGATAAATAATAATGACCTTCAAGAAGTGCTAAAATATTGGGTAGAAGACCCTAACAGGTGGGTTAACAAGGAGGATGTATAAGAAATAAAAAATCACCACTTCATACTAGGTGTCCTAATTGGGATGACACTTATGAATGTTTTTTTTTTTTAATAATAAATACATATAACATGCAAATGAGTTTTGGCCCCCCCTTATGTTAATGATCATTAATGAAAGACATATTCTAACCCTAGGGGAGGTCCTAACATTCAACCTCAAATAATAAGTCTCAAGGGTGTTGAAAGAGACAATTTTTATATGCTGTCTCATCTAGTCATTTATACTTCCACCATTATATACTTTGACAAAATTCCATAAAGGAATATAGCCTTTCAAACTTTAGTCCATAAGCATTTTGAGAAGTTATATGTTTATAAGCTTAGGTAAAAAATGGTCAAAATCTATGATTGTCTTTATCCTCCTATTTATCACACTATGTATGAATAACCCATGGATATGATGTGTGATGGGATGAAAAATTATATGATGATCATGGGATATTACATGTTCTACCATAATATCATATCCATTAGGATAGAGGGTGTGCTTATGTCACCCTTAGGATACATAAATTTATCCTAGACAAATTGGTAAGTAAGAAATTACATGTTGTTGTCATAAAAAATTTCATTTCATGACAACACTCCTACATTAAATTTTAGGTGTTTAAATGATAAGAAAAATAAAATTTTACAAATAATTGTAGACACTGAATCCATATCCTAATAGATAAGTCTTAGGTTGCATACTGAGATTTGCACTATCCTTCAAGATTCCAAATGGGGATCCATTGAGTAGTTTTTAGAGTAACATTGTGGATTAATATATATTTGAGGATACTATTTTGGTTAGGCTTAATTTAGTAGTTTTGAGTCACAAATTTGGGGGTGTCGAGGATATCTCAATAATTTATCTTTTGGTAGAACAAGGTGAGCATATTGATTACAACCTAAGGTTTGAAAATATTTCAGATTTATTGCTTCCTATTATGTCATTGAAATATTATTGACATCATCAAAAGTATTCTAGAAAGGTAGATATAATAAAGGATACAACTTAAAATACAGGGCATGAAGACTACTCTTGCATATAAGATTCAAATGATCTTTTGAGGGTTAAAGATGTTAGAGGTTTTGATATTACTATTGAATTCTTCATATTTTTCATTTAGATATAAATGAAGTTCATGAGGTATCATATAATATATGTTGTGAATTATAATAATGTTTTGAAGGACCATTGGTCATGATTCATAGATAATGTCTTAAAACTAAGTCCCACACTTGAATACAAGACTATAAATAATGGTTTAATGGGGTAATCACAATGGGATGTTTGATCTTGGATGAAGCTACATACATGTTTTCCACCCTTTGATGTATGAAGGATAATTCATGAAAGATGAGATACTAAAATATAGCTTCTTCATTAATGGCATAACTAAGGCACATATACAAACTTTGGGCTCATAGACCTTGCAATTTTATGGTAATGAATAAATGTAGTATATAAAATAGATTATGGTCAGAGCATTCATGAAAGTGGACTACATCAAGTGGTTACCTTTCTAACTAACTTCAGTGTCTAGAACTAGTCCTAGCAATGGATAAATACTATGATGTAGAGAAGAGATAATTCAGGAGTTTAGTTGACCTTATCAACACTAAAGTAAAAATTTAAGGTAAATTTAAACTTATCATAAAGTTATTAATTTTGGTCTTAATGTGAAGAACAAATATGAGAGATGAATTTTGACTATAAATACTTGGTATAAAAATTTCATATTAACCTACTAAAATTAAGAGGGATAATTATGTATATACTCTAAGATAGGGTAGAATATGTCACCTTTACTTGTAGACAAGGTAAAATCGACACCTCTACTTGTAGATAGGGTAGAATCTACCACCCTGATAAGAAAAAATTGTCAAAATAGGGTCCAATCTCCCTCAAGACATAACTTTCACATGTGGACTCTATTTTTTGATCTCGTTCAATATGTTGGAAATATAATTTGATGAATACTTATTTTCACTAAGGTCACATGATTAGAAAATTTCATTTTGAATTTATAAAATCAAGGGGAGAATCACAGTTTTAGAAACAAGGAAAAGTTTGTAATTTTTAAGTTGTACAAAACTATCAAGTCACTTTTTCAAGTTGTGAAAATTGGCCATTGCACTTTTGCAAGTTATGCAAATTGAAAATTGAACTTTTACAAGTTGTGCAAAAATAACAACGCAATTTTTCAAGTCATATAAATTTTTCATTACACTTTTATAAATTATGAAATAATGTCAATGCACTTTTGCAAGCTTTAAGTCATGCAAAAACACCAATGCACTTTTGCAAGTCATGTAAATTGGGCATTGCACTTTTTCAAGTTGTGAAAATTTCTCAACACTTTTTTTCAAGTTTTAAGTTGTGTGTTTTCACTTACATGCTTTTTCAAGCTCCTAAAAATGTGGAAAAGTTAGTTATGTAGTATAACCACTCATTATAACCTATAAATAGTAGTTTGAGTTCATTTATAAACTTAGCTTTATCTGAACTTAGATTAGATTTTTGCTAGTTGACTTTTTAAATTAAAGAAAGGAATATATATGTACATCTCCATGAAGAATCAATACATAAATAATTTACAAGACTTTGTGTCATGAATATTTATGCTTAATGATGTACATGAGTATGCCCATCCACTTTGATTATTATTATTTCAGTTTTTTAAAATACTATTGTTAGACCGTTAATGAATTCAAAATTTTAGTGCAAAAATTTCTATTAAATCTGCATCAGGAATTCTTGCTATTGTGAAGCCTTGGTGGGATTAAGAATAGGATTTTATGCTTATTTTTATTGGGACATATAGGGTTATTGAATATCCTTATTTATAAATTTATCCAATTTCATTGGTGTATATAAGTTAGTCTTATGTCCATAATATGTCTTTCCCATACCATTTCTATGATAAAGGATTCTCATGTTATAATATTAAATCTTGGGCTATTCTGACTAGTCTCTATGTTTAAATACCTAGGGTTATCTTTAATTTTTTTTGGGTTTATCATATTAGCTTTTGTTTTTAACTCACTATAATAATATCATTCTTCCTTTCTCCTTTCATTTCTCATTTTCCCTTATTCCTATCATTCCCTTCATTTCCTTTCTAATGTGGATGCATTGTGAATTGGGACTCTTTTAAGAAAAAGTTTATAATTATATTCAAATAAGATGTGAATGTATGTGCATTATTGTTAGATTTTTTCTAAATTCAAAAGCAAGATGATGAACAAATGAGAGTGTTTGTAACATGCTTCAACAAATTGTTGAGACTGATTCCTTAGGCTAATCAACCAAGTCCTAACAACCAATAGAGATAAAATTTATCTTGATAAGTAACAAAGTAAATGACTTGGAAGCTACACAACAATAATCTATCAAAATTGAAGATGACATGTTTCTATCTGAAATGTTGAAGAAAGAAGTTTCAAACCATGCTACATTTATTATGAATAGTGATAAAGCAATGGAACCTAGTATAATAAAGAGTCCTCAACACTTAAAAAATATATTATTAAGGAAAAATCTTGATCAAAAATGAAATAACTCTAAAAAGGAAAAGAGAAAGTTATTCCTATTACATATGATTGTTTTGAGTTTCACAATTTTGGAAAAACATGAAAAAATAGAAAAACTAATGATTGATCAGAGAATGGATGAATAATTTGTCATCCCCTTTGGTGAAGAAGAGAAAGATTTTCCTATTTCAAAATATTTCTCAAACCTCATAGTCCTAAGTGAATATGGGTTATCTAAATAACCTTTAATTGAACCACAAACAAAGAGAAATAATAATGCAGAATGTGATTTTCTAATTTTTGAAAGTAAAGATAGCATGGATCTAGTTTTATACAAAGAATAAAATTCCTCTTATATCATAATGGAAGATTAGGTGGTCAAAAGTGAATATTCTCTTCAACATTAATTTTCATGTCCCATTATAGAAGAGTTATCTAAATGGTTTGAATCCAAAGTAATCAAGCATGTACATAATGAAAATCATAACCATGTCAAGGATGAAATCAAAGAAAATGTGAATGTGGAGAAAAATGAATGGCGAGAAATTTGCATTTCAAGTGAAATAGAAACTATTAAAGAAAAATAAATTAATGAAGATGATGATGATGATGACTCATTTAGTGATGAATTAGTTTTTTCAATAGGAAATAATGTGTCAAAGAATATTTTCACTCAATTCATTCCAAAGCATATCCTTATTATCATTCTAACTTAGAAAGAAACATAAAACACACTTCTCTATATTCAAATTTTGTATCTAAAACACATGCATCTGAAGTCATTCAAGAAGATATTGAATATGTTCAACATTTCTCAAGAATGTTCATAAAATATTATAAAGTTCACAAGGATTACTTCTAAAACCTAAAGACACTGTTGATTTGTCTATTCCTGACTATCTTAGTATACAAAAAGATCATATTTTCATCCTCTTCCCACCTACTTGGTCACTATTGTTTAATATGTTTGAGATTCATAACTCAAATCCATTGTTTTGAGATGGTAGGTCCTCTCAACCAATTAATGTTTTTGTATAGTCTTTTCATTTTGTTCTGCTTCCTATAAATAGTTATGCTTACCCTATTTTGGCTTGTTTCATTTTCTCATTTATGTGTGTGTGTGTGTGTGTGTGTGTGTGTGTGTGTGTGTGTGTGTGTGTGTGTGTGTGTGTGTGTGTGTGTGTGTGTGTTTTCAATAAATACAATATCATATATGTTGTTATTCCATCTCCATGTATTGGTATTTTAACCTACACATATTCTTATTTTTTATTTATACTTGGGAATTATGAGTTGGACATTTCTGATCCCATGTCAATTATTTAGTGCAAAGTTTCTTCATATTTTAGAATGACACACAAAATAAAGACTTTTAATCATTTTAGGAAGTGGTTTTCCAAGATAAAAATTTGATGATGTATCCATAACATAGCTTATGTAATCATGAATATGGTGATATCAATATTTATTCTCAAGCAACAAAATGGATAGGTTTTTCATGGATCTTTTCTAGTTAACATGTGGTAAACATGTAGAATTTTCATGAATAGGGGATTTGTTCTGACATCACATTTTCATTTATTATATGATTGAGAT
The DNA here is from genome assembly GCA_037957365.1 of Torreya grandis. Lineage (NCBI taxonomy): Eukaryota > Viridiplantae > Streptophyta > Pinopsida > Cupressales > Taxaceae > Torreya > Torreya grandis. The sequence continues at coordinate 527,557 of JARHVA010001065.1, read as the reverse complement.
AGGCAAATTAAATGTCAGTTAGTTGGATAAAAACATGCAAATTTTTAGAATAAGGGATTTGGCTTGACAACATGTATTCATTTCTCATAAGATTGAGATAGGCAAACTAGCTATCAATTGGCTAGATTGGTATGTGCAAATGTGGGTTATAGAGAAGTTCTTAAGAATCTATGGTAATAAGGCACTAATAATTTGATATCCTAGAGTTCTCCTACATTCCCTTTGAAAATGCAATCCTATAGTCAAAGCCAATTATTATCATGAGCTTTTACCTCTCATGACAACACCCATAATTGCACTCCTATAGGAAATTTGAGATGTTTTAATGATGATAACAATAATTTTTTTAAATCATTATAGACATTAACTCCATATCCCATTGGATATGGCTTGGGTTGCACACTGAGATTTACACTATCCTCAAAGCTTCTAAGTGGTGAGCCATTAAGTAGTTTTTAGATTAACCTTTTATATAAATATACATTTGAGGAGAATATTTTGTTTATCCCTAATTAAAGAGTTTTTAACCAAAAAATTTGGGGTGTTGAGGACATCTCAAAATTTTCTCTTTCATCAGAACAACATGAGAATTTTGATTATAACCTATAGTATGAAAATAATTCAGATTTTTTGCTTCCTATTATGTCATTGTTGTGAATAAGGAATGCATAAAGGGTAGGTTAGTGTAATATTAGTCTAATAAAACAAAATCAAAATAGCACACTCAACACTTAACACCTCAATCCTAGACACTTAGGAGAGCATAGGTAACAAGCATACACATGAAAAAATAACTAGAACACAAAAGAAACCATTATTGTACCTTATTTGGAGATTAAAATGGATTTTTGAATTGGTTATCCAATCTTGTGCATTAAGAAGTCTGTATCAATGAATATTTTTTTGCTCCTCTCCTTGACACCTTGGCTTGGCTACTTGGCTTATGAATTGGGCATGGTAACATTACTTGAAAGGTTTATTTTCATATATTTGAGAATTATAAATTTGGATTATGAGTGTTTTAAGAAAATTTAGGAATAATAATGCTACACTAAAAGAGTTTAGATATCAATAGGTATGTCCTTATATTTATAGCCTCAAAAGTTAACTCTCATGGAAGGTGAGTTAAGGTTGAGTTTAAACATGGAATGATTTCAAAATAACCCTAAGTGAGTTGAGGTTAACTCTAGTTGAGTTAAAAATTTTCAAGTAATTTTAATTCTTAATTACAAGGCATGGCTCTCAAATTAGATATTTTGAGATATTTTGAAAGAGTTTGAAAACTCAGAAAGGCAATGATGAAAAGGCTTGATATTTTGATTTTTGGAATTTATATTTTTAGATATTCATTAATTTCAAATGGATAATTAAAATAATAATTTAATATTATTTAATTATATGATTCATTTTTATTAGCATTTTATCTCTTTTAAGATTTGATCAAGTGCCCTGATTAATGGGTTCATAGCCCAAATTGTCAATTGTTAGGTCGCAAGATGACTAGAGATGAATTCATGAGAGGTTATTGTTCAATATGGACTATTATCCAAAATAGGGATTCATTAACATTATTATAATAATTTATGAATGGTACATGGATTAAATTGTTATGTTCAATGACTTTTAGGCTTAATTTGTAATGTTTGGTAGAAATTGGTCTGAAGTCTAGTCAAAAGCTAGTTTTGGCCGAAATTGGATGTCTAGAGTTTGAAATTATTTGGGAAGGCATTACAAGTTATAATCACAATTACATTTTCTAAAATAATGAAAAATTACTATATGCCTAATTCCCCAATAAGTGATGGATGAGATCTAGATGGATGCCCCCTCAAGGGAGAGGTCAACAAAGAAGGTCAGTGATTGGTCCCTAGAAAGAAGAAAATAATGGGACAAAAGGTAAAGGGGGTGGAAAAGATTGATTTGCACACATTCAATTATAATCAGTGGCACAATGAGATACCCCAATTGGGAAAATAAAAAATATGATTTTCCCAAAGGTGGTTATAATCATCGACATATCATGATAAAAAGATAATGATTTAATCAATGGTGTTTATAATAATTAGCCAAAGGAAAAGGTAATAAGAGAATGATTTGCACAAAGATGATTATAATAATTATTATGATGAAAATATGGCCCAGTTAGGTGGATATAGATAATGATTTACCCAAATGAGGTTATAATCATTATCATCCAGGTAAGCATGCCCAAATTGGGTGGATAGAGAGAATGATTTGACCAATGGAGGTTATAATCATTAACATAAAAATAAATCAAAACACAATGATTTTCCTAAAGGTAGTTATAATCATTGGCATGATATTTTGGATAGAAACATAATGACTTACCCAAATCTGATTATAACCATTAACACTGTGGGTGGAAAAATATTTCAATTTAGAAAAGGGGGCTTACTTAAAAAATCCAAACTCATGGAGTAAGAGTAGGTTGGTACAAAGGAAAAAGATGAATTTGGGAAATTGGCTAGTATGGAGATACACATCTTAACTAATAAGGATTAAAATTATTTCATGTTTTAATTACTCTATATGTGGTAAATATTATTTGAATAGATTAGGAATTTTTTAGGTGACTAAGGAGAGGTACCATGACATCATTGTTTGTAATATTTCTTGAGATGATTTTTGTTACAAAACATACTAGTATGCACCATGATATAAAACACCATGATAAATTAGCCAAAATATTCATAAGAACTAACATGCGATCTAATAAATAAATTAAAATAATACACCAATGATAAAAACTATGATGACACTTTTGACAGATGAATATGGATGGAATTAAGTAAAATTCACAAGGAATCACCCAATCAATATAAATATACTAATTCAAGGCATAATAATGAAATCAAACAAATAGGTAAACAAATAAACAAACACCAAGAAATAAAACACGACTTTAAAAAGTTACAAAAATACACTAAGAAATAAATGAACAAACACAATCAAACATTAATCACAATGTTAGTGAAAATAGAGAATAAAAAATATGATCAACATTGCCCTGAGTTATAAGGAAACAACAAAACAAACACACAAAATGGAGGAAATAGAAGGAAAGGAAGGGGTAGTCAAGCTGACTCCATATGCACTAGGTAAGCGGATGTTAACTACATAGTTCCATGGATGGAAGATCCAACATGAAATTTAGGACAAATTTAGTTCTCCCAAGATATGGGATAGAAGAAAATGATGAGAAAAAACATGATTTTATTGTAGAGGAAATAATGTAATGGGTTCACAAAATGTCGAGTGCATGAGAAATGGTTGATCATAAAACAATGAGAGAATAATATCATTTGCAAATGTTTATTGAATTTTTTGATCACCTCCACTTGAATGATAATGATGAGATAATAAATGGTCCAACTCAAAAAATGATGAGAGTGTTTAAAATTAAAATTTCTCAAAAAATGGCAAGAGCATTCAAACTTTAAAATTGCTTGTAAAATGGTGAGAGAATGGCAAAGGGGTGAATGAGCTAACCTCAATATGAATTAAATTCTACCTACATAATCCCAAAATTTGACCTCAAGTTACTATAGTTCCATCATACAGTAGATGACTCTAACTAGGTAGCATCAAGTTCTCAAATTAGGCATATGACATAGTATGACATAGGAATGACAAGGTAAGACTTCAAATCATAACAAATATGTTGTTCCCAATTTACCGAGAGGTGGTTATAATTATTAAACAATGGCATAGGTCAATGAGACTAATTTTCCCAAAGTTAGTTATAATTATTAAAATTGAGTGAGATACTAATTTTCCCAAAGATGGTTATAATCAAGACCACTCAGAATGAAACAAAACAAGAAATGAAGGATTCAACTGCCAACCCATTGTCATATTAGTCCAAAATATTGCCTATGTCTAGAATAATGAATCAACTACTAAAACTTGATCTGAATCCCCTCACTGAAGGTGTTTGAAGAACCAATTCAATGGAACCAAGGTCAAAGGGTTGGGAGAGAGGGTAAAAACAAATTTGATTGATAAGGAAGGTATGTCAAAATGGTATAGGATATGGTACAAAAAGGATCATAATATAGTATAGTGTAAATGTGTCTCATAAATAATACTTCAAGTCTTTCAAGGAAAGTAATAGTTGAGGTGTATAATGTTCATTGGATCATCAATTTAATCACCATCTGATGTAGTGAGCCTATATGTTCCAAAGACATAATTTGAAACAATGATATAGGAGCCTATATAATTGGGTTTGAACTTTCCCTTCTTGTTCTTATTATCCATCATGTTATTTTGGTTTTCTTTGAGAATAAGATCCCCAAGCTCAAACTCTCTATATTTTACCCAACAATTATAGTGGACACGGAGTCCATCCTAGTATGATTGAAGGTTATTGATGTGGCCATGTGTTTTTCAATCAGGTAACTCTAGTTCTTGAAGGTTAGATACTTGGTAATATCCATCATCTAGGACATGTTTCAATGAGATACATAGAGAACGTAAATTATCCTTAATGTGAAGAATGACCTTAGTGCCATAAAATAGGGAATATGGAATGGCTCCTATTGGGGTACAATAATTAGTGAAATATGCCCAGAGGGTATGGAATATTTATAGGTGCCAATCATGGCTAGCATAATTTAGAATATTTTTAAGGATGTTGACAATGGTTTTATTGGATGTTTCTGCTTGGCCATTAACTTTTGGGTAATATGTGGTAGAAAAATATTGGGTAATGTTATACTCAACATAAAACATTTTGACATCATTGTTTTTAAATGAGTTTCCATCATTAGATATAATATCAAATGGGATACTATAGTGAAAAATGAGATGATTAAATATGTACTTAGAAATTTATTTTCTAGTCATGTAAGTGAGGGGTATAACTTCAACACATTTAGTAAAATATTTGGGTGATAAGGATGTGTTTATGGCCATCAAATGAGGTAGGGTTAATCTTTCCAATGAGATCAAGTCCCTAAGTTGAAAATGAGTAGGGTGTAAGCATCAATTTTAGTGTTTTGGCCAAGGCATGAATCATATTGGCATGCCTTTGACATTTCTCACACCTTTTGATGTAAAAAAATGCATCTACATCCATAGTTGGCCAATAATAACCAATACACATGAGCTTTTTGTCTATGGTGGCCCTGTTAGTGTGGGATCTGCATACCCCTTCATAACCTTCCTATAACACTAATGTTACTTCCACCAAATTCAAATAATGAAGTAGAGTTCCATCAAAGCTACAATACTAAGGGGTTGGGCCAAGTAATGTATGGTGTGAGGCTTGGTGAGTAAAGTCCTTTTCTTATTTACATGATAAGTCTAGTGGCATGATATGGTCATGTAAGTAGTTAAAAAGGTTTGAGTACCATATAGATATGGGACCAACTTTATCACATATCATTATGATGATTGAAGGTTCATGAGTAGGCACTATAAGATTTTCAACAAGGAATTGATATTATTTTACCTTGTCTATGTGATGGATCAAAGAACCAATGGTGGAAATAGAATTCATTGTCTTGTTACTAGCCCTTAGTATGTGTTAAACCTATATGTCGATGATTTGCTATTTAAAAATGTCAATCATGGCCTTGTATGGCACCAAATTGTAATCTTTGGTCTAAAAGTGGTCTATAACCTAATTAATGATTAACTATGAATCATCATAAATCTTGAGATGTTGAGTATTCCATTATAGTACCTAATGAATCCCTATAATGAGTGATTTATATAGATCCATGTTTTTTGTATAAGGAAAGCTGATATAGAATGATTTAGGGATAAGATCACCCTATGGTGTAACAAAAAATAATCCTAACCTAATCCATGTGAGGTTAATGATCCTTCAAAATACATCTTCTAGTGTTGATCCTTAGGAGGTATTTCAATGATGGTCATAATAGACTCATCTAGGAATTGAAAAGTTATAGGTTTGGTATCTATAAGGAGAGCTTTAGTAAGTTGATCTATAGTTATTGTCCCTTTATAACCTTTTGATTGAAATATTGAATCTCAAACTTGCTCAAAAACATGATCCATTTAGCCATGTGGCCTTGTAAAGATATTTTGGATAGTTGATACTTGAGTGGGTCTATTTTGGAAATAATGATGGTCTTGTTATTAATTATGTAATGTTGTAGTTTTTATGCTACAAAAACCATAGATAAACAAGATTTTTTTATGGGTGTATAATTATGTTCACATACGACTAGTGCTCAACTTAAATAATACATGGCATGTGATTTTATATTGTCATCATGCTGAGCTATCATTACCCCTCATGTTTGGTCTTAGTAAAGAGGTATAATAGGAATGACTTTCTTGGTATTGGAAGTAACAAAATAGGTGGATTGGAAAGATATTATTTTAGATGTTGAAAGGATTTTTGGCATTATTAATCCCAAATAAATGTAAAATATTTATTCATTAGGTGTGTAAATGGATGGCATTTGTCATCCAATTATGAGATGAATCACCTAATAGATTGAATCTTGCCCTACAAATTGGGGAGTTGCCTCAAATTGGAAGGTGGTGGCATATTGGTAATGGATTAAACTTTGGAAGGATCAACTTTAATGCCTCAATGAGATACAATGAAGCATAATAATTTTCCTGATGTAACACTAAACACATACTTCTTGGGATTAAGTCTAACTTTATATTCATAAAGCCTCTAAAATATTCTTTAGAGCATGGCTAGATAATTAACATGGGTCTTTGATTTATCCAATATGTCATCGACATAATCTTAAAAAATGACATGCATAATATCATGAAATATGATGGTCATGGATCTTTGGTATGTGGTCCTAGCATTCTTAAGACTAAATGGCATAACCTAATAATAAAATTTTCCCCATGGGGTGGTGAACATTGTCTTGTGTTGGTCTTTTGGTGCAATCTAGATCTAGTTATACCCTAAAAATCCATGCATAAGTGAAAGAATTTCATACCCCACTATGGAGTCAACTATCATGTCAATATTTGGTAGAGGAAATTTGTCCTTAGGGCAAGATATGTTTATATCTCTAAAATCAATGCAAATTTTGATACCTTCTAGATTCTTACTGATAGGAATAATATTTGAGATTCACTTTGAGTAGTTAATTAGTCGAATACATATCACTTATAAGAGTTTTTAAAACTCTTTCTTTAATAATATATAAATATGAGGATGAATCTAATGAAATTTATGATTCACAATTTTGGCATCAACATGTACAATAAGGTGGTGTACAACCAAGGTGGGTTCTAAACCTAGCATGTTTAAATAAGCTCAAGAAAATATGTGAGCAAATTCCCTTAGAAGGGTTATAGAAACTTCATGTTCCTCCTTAGTGAGGGACATGCCTAATGTGATCCATTTTGGGTTTTCTAGAGTCCTAATTTTGAATTTTGTAGTGTCTTCTACTAGGAGAGTTGAACCATCTTCCAAAATAGTTATCAATGATTTCAATTAGCCTATAATTAAAAAGTCCTCTATTTGGACTAGTTCTTCAATCTTTCCTAAATAGGAGGAAACGAAATATCCCAATGGTAAAGATGGAAAAGTTACAAATACTATTGGAAATTCCTTAGTAATTAGATCAAAGGCATGAAATTTTGCTAAACTAAACTTAGACCCAAAATTAAGTTCATCATTGGTGGTCACTTGACCTTCATTCAAGGAAATATGAACACCCCCATATAATGGTGTCTGAAATAGGTTTTCACTAGAAGATTGGCATTTATCTTTACTTTTCCCTGATCTAAAACTGCCTCAAAGTGGTTTTCACTTTGAGGCCTCAATGTTTTATTTATTTATCTTTGGCTAAAGGTGTTCACCCATTCTCCAAAATAATCTACATGATCTATTTTGATAGAGAACCCTTTATTAGATGTAAAATCACTGAGGGGGGGGTGTAAATCAATGAGCCTAAATATTTCTATTTCAATTCCAATCCTTTCAAACTATTAGACAATCAACATATATAAACTTGATCAAGTAACACTTATAAGAGACCTCATTCATTCAATGCATACACAAGATCAAATAAATAACACATAGTTCTTGTGGGAAACCCTCATGGGCAATAAAACCCACTCTTGTTGGAGAATTATCAGTGATTTCATGATAATTTCATGGAGGTGTCCTTTTTATTAGATGAAGTGCTTTGATATCTTAAGTAACAATGACAAAGTGTGCAATGTGTTTGTTTTTGTATGATTGAAGATGGTTTGGTTGATCTTCAGTGTTGACTTGGTTAGAGATGTTCAAGGATGAGTTTGCTGATTAGAGAATGTAAAAGAGGTCCCTAAGATGTTATCTATGCCTAGAAATATTGTGTGCATAAGTGGAATTCATATGGTTTTTCACAGTTTTCATCTAGACACTTTGGGTTCAATGGCAAAAAATTTGATTAGGTAGTTTGTGTTAGGTTGTGGAGCTAAAAGCTTCACCAGGATGCAAACAGGAGGAGTTACAGAGGTTGTGGAGGTTGCAGAGAGTTTTAGGGCAACTGACGTTAGTCTGATCAACTGACATCGGTCAGATAGCAGTGAAGAAGCAACTGACGTTGGTTATAAGTTGGCCGACATCAGTCAGGAGGAGCCGACGTCGGCAACTTGTGTGTGAACATGCAGTTTTCATGTGGATTCTGGAGAGTCTATTTTTTGGACTGTTAGTTTGCATGTTAAAGGCTAATTATAGTCTTGAGTTATGTGTCTAATTATTGTAATTAAGATAGTCTAATTATTGTAAGCATGAGATATATATAATAGACTCATGGGCTATATTGTAAATTAGTGTTAGAGAGTAAGAGAGCAAAATAAGCTCCTTCTGAGAGAAGAGAGAAATGGTGTGTTCCTCCTAGTGCCACAGTACCAAGTGTGGGTGCTGGTTTGGAGAATCAGAAGGGTTCTTCGTATATGTATGATCTTGGTCAGCAGGTGTGCAGGACCATGTTTGGAGATCTACAATGGTGAGTAAGGTCTGGTGATTTGCAGGTAGCAACAGAGAGCAGGAGATCTACTTGGAGTACGGTTGTGTACTTGGTGTACTGGTAGCGTTGTTTTTGACTGGTGGAGGTGAACAACAATTTTTTATTTGAGTTGTGTGTTGGGACCGAGAGAGAGAGGGAAGAAGTCCTTGAGGTGTGGCAAGCCTTTGAGGTGGAAGAAGAAGTGGCATCTTCTTTATTGTATTTTCTTCTGAGTGATTATTAATACAATTGTGTATTGTCTCTCATATTCCTGTGTTGTTTCATATTTCTAGTTACTTATTCATTTTGGTTAAATTCCATGTTTAGTTGCTAATACAAGAGGTAATCATATGTGCTCTTATTGAGGAGTAAGATCTTGACAGTTGGTATCAGAGCAGGTTGAGCAGGTTGACCAGGTTGGTACCAACTTGACAAGTGGTATCAGAGCCTTTGGTTGGGTTGACTAATAGGTGTTTCAAATCTGGTTAGTTTTTGTTGATTACAAGTCACTCTCAAGGGTTTCAGATTGAGTGGGAGTATAGCAATTGCAGAAGAAAGTAAGCTACGAATGGAGAAACTAAATAGCATGAATGGTCTGATTGATGGAAAGAAAGAGCAAGTAAAGGGAGACTATTGGTCACTAGAAGATCAGCGTGTAGAAGTAGATGTTGTAGGTGATTTTGCATAGGTTTCTCTAGATAAAGTAGAATCTTTGTTTATAGATTCTTTTGCCTCTTTCCATGTAGCCTGAAATAGAGCATCTTTTCATGGGTATGTCTTTGGAGACTTTGGAGAGATTTATTTAGGAGCTGGTGAGCCTTGTCAAATGATTGGCAAAGGGGAAGTGAAGCTGAAATTGCAGATGGGTAACACACAGGTGTTGAAGGAGGTCATGCAGGTACCATTCTTGGAGATGAGTCTATTTTTTTCAGGAAAGTTGGGTGATGAGAGATGCACAGTAACTCTCACAGTAGATGCACTTGAATTAGATAGGGGTAAGAAAGTAGGTATCCTTTATCTATCTACTTATATTACTGATTCACCTTCTGTTGTAGAGATGTGGCTTTGTAGGCTTGGTCACATATGTAGGAGGGGAAGGCAAGTTTTTAAGCGGAGGTCAGATGTCTTTGACAAACTTAAGAACTGGAAAGCCTTGGTGTTCATGGAGGAGATGGCAGACAAAGATCAGCTGAGGGGATTGAATTATTCTGAGTAGGGTTGTGTTGATTTGAGCAGGGTTTTGATCCAAAAGGAGCTTGCGGGTAAAAAGTCATCACTCACAAGTGAACATAGCTACTGGCATTAGTCATACAGTAATTGACGTTGACAATAAGAAGACTGATGTCAGTTAGACAAGAACTGATGTTAGTAGAAGGGATATCGGCGTCAGCCAGGGAAACGACATTGGCAATCAGGGTCAGTGCAGGGAACCTACATCAGTTGGATGCAGATTGGGAGATGGCTGAGATCGGTCACTGGAACAGATGGTGGGTAGACAGCAAGCTATCAAAAAGGTCTCAAATGCCCATATGGAGGTCAGAAAGGGTAAGTGAACCTCCTATTCATTGTTCACCTTTATATTACTTATTGATGGTCAAGAACTAGGAAGATGTGAAGAGGCAATGCAGGTAGAATATAGAAATAGTGGGAGCTTGGCATGGATGAGGAGTGTGAGTTCTTGGAGAAGACCCAAACAAGTGTTTTGTTGGTGGAGTTGTTAGCTGGAAGAAAGCATTGATAGAGGAATGGATTCCCAGGTTAGAGAAGAGAGTGGATGGATACGTGAGATGGAAGGCCAAGGTATAAGGTCTTGAGAAGCTATAGGATAGTGGTATAGGGCTGACAGGTGGTACCAAGTGGATGACAAAGTAGAGCTTTTGTCAATATCAGTATAACCATTGTGTTTATCTTACCAGGTGGATAATGGTCGCAACGTTATCTTGTTACTGTATGTGGAGGATGATCTTGGAGCAGGTTCGTACATATAGGTATTTGCTGAGCTAAGGGTAAGGTTAGTTCAGAGGTATGTCATGAAGAATTTGGAGCAGCAAAATTCTTTGGCATAAGAGACATGGAGATTTTTTGGTCTCTAGTGGGAGCTGATGTGAAGACGGTGTTGGCAGGGTTCAAGATGTAGGATGTATAATCAAAAAGCACACCAAGGGCTAGACAATTCAAGTAGAGCTTAGAATAGTGTTCAAAATCACATGAGGTCTGGTATAGACCTAAGTTTTCCCAAGCAGTGGGAGTTGTCAGAAAGTTTGGAGGCAATTTAGGAAAGGAGTACTAGAGGGTAGTTCAGTGGATTCTCAGGTATCTGAGAGGGACCAGCAGCAGAGATTCATGTTATGCAGGGTCAAGGTCTTCACTACATGGGTTTGTAGGTTCGGATGTGGCAGGTTACTTAGATGACAGGTGTAACATCACAGGTTGTGTGGTGGTTGGTCTTTAGGATTGATCTTGAAGAGGGATACAAGCCAGGGAATAAATTAGACGATGTATAGGTACAGGTACAGGTGTAGTTTTTTATCTCCAACTGGGAGATTGTTAGGTTGTAGAGCTAAAAAGTTCACCAGGATGCAAATAAGAGGAGTTACAGAGGTTACAGAGGTTGCAGAGAGTTGTAGAATGAGTTGCAAGACAACCAACATTGGTCTGATCAACAGACGTTAGTCAGATAGAAGTGAAGAAGCAACTGACATCGGTTACAAGTCGGCTGACATCGGTCAGGAGGAGCCGACGTCGGCAACCTGTGTGTGAACATGCAATTTGCATGCAGATTTCAGAGAGTCTATTTTTTGGACTGTTAGTTTGCATGTTAAAGGTTAATTATAGTCTTGAGTTGCATGTCTAATTATTGTAATTAAGATAGTCTAATTATTGTAAGCATGAGATCTATATAATAGACTCATGGGCTGTATTGTAAATTAGTGCTAGAGAGTAAGAGAGCAAAATAAGCTCTTTCTGAGAGAAGAGAGAAATGGTGTGTTCCTCCTAGTGCCATAGTACCAAGTGTGGGTGCTTGTTTGGAGAATCAGAAGGGTTCTTCATATATGTATGATCTTGGTCAGTAGGTGTGCAGGACCACGTTTGGAGATCTACAATGGTGAGTAAGGTCTGGTGATTTGCAAGTAGTAGCAGAGAGCAGGAGATCTACTTGGAGTACGGTTGTGTACTTGGTGTACTGGTAGTGTTGTTTCTGACTGGTGGAGGTGAACAACAATATTGTATTTGAGTTGTGTGTTGGGACCGAGAGAGAGAGGGAAGAAGTCCTTGAGGTGTGGCAAGCCTTTGAGGTGGAAGAAGAAGTGGCATATTCTTTATTGTATTTTCTTCTGAGTGATTATTAATACAATTGTGTATTGTCTCTCATATTCCTATGTTGTTTCATATTTCTAGTTACTTATTCATTCTAGTTAAATTCCGTGTTTAGTTTCTAATACAAGAGGTAATCATATGTGCTCTTACTGAGGAGCAAGATCCTGACAGTTTGATGATATCACCATTGCCACGTGTGAATGTTTCAATGGGATTTGGTCATATGGTTGTGATCATAGTATTTCATATTTGTTATGCACTAGATCTCAAGTCATGTTTTAAAGTAAATTCAAAGATATGAGGGTGCAAAGTTGGATTCTAAGATAGAATTCACTATTTTCCCATAGCCAAATTTATAATAAGGCTAGAAAGAGCCGAGTAAATAGTTTAATGATAGAACATCTCGCATGTGTGGATGTTTTAGGAGAAGGTGATAATATGATTTTTTTAAATTTAGACCTAATTTATTTATTCCAATTTTCTATATCATGCAATGTAGTGTGTCAAGATATATGCATATGCAAAGTTAGGCTCATAGGTAGTTTGATTGTGTTTTGCCATACCTAGCCAATTTTAAATGAGTCAAAAAGAGCCATGTGATAATTTTAATGGTGTTATATTTTACACATGTGAAGGTGTCAAGATAATATGATCATGTGGGTTTGGTTATTTTTGAGCATAGATTATTTATAATAAATTTGAGATCATCCACTGAAGCATGGCAAAAGTTATGCAAGAGCAAAGTTGGTCTCCCATACAAATTTTGACATGGTTGGATTTGTCACATAAGTTTTCAAGAAGGCATTTTAATGGTGATATATCTCACACATGCAAGGCTTTTAGGAGTAGTTTGTCACATGGTTAGATTCTCCTTTTTGAGGAGATCATCTATTCCAAATTTGAGATCCTAAGTTAAAGCATAGAAGAAGTTATTAAGGATACAAAATGGCTACTTAGGCATATTGAAAGGATCCCCATACTTAGTCATTTTTGAAAGTGTTAAATCTCAAGCAAGATTAATAGTGCACATTGCTCCAAGAAGTTAGGAAGTAACAAGATGAGGATAAGTGCATGATGGTCAATGACTGAGCAAAGGTATAAGATAAGGATCCAATGGTGAGTGGGTGTTCATATAGTTTGATTGAATAGTGAGCATTGATGATTAATGGCCTAGTTGATCTATAGAGATCAACAAATCACATTGAGTAAACATTATACAGATTACATAAGATGTGCTCAAAGTGACAAAGGTTTAATAATTAAGCATTGGTGGCTATGTGTTAAAGATAGAGCAAGATTGACATAACATATTTGATCTAAACAACAAGGACACAAGATGATTATAAAGTGTTCAAAGGTTAAATGTGACCATTTGCATTTGAATATTTGAATTCATGAATGAAATACTAGTGTCTAGTTTTTGGACCATAAATTTTGATAGAAGAAATTTTTTATATTGTAGTAAAAAAAGTGGTAGAGGACTCCAATGTACATATGGTAATATGGATTAGAAGATCTGAAAGTATTTACAAGAAAATATATTGACATCCAAAGTTGATTATGTTTCTGTATTTGTTTTGCAATTGACCTAAGAAGGATATTCAAGTTTATGTGGATGTTATTTTAATGTTTCATGGTTAATTAGATATTGGGAAGTGTTTTATATTCTATGAGGATGTTTTTAATGCATTTTTAAGGTTAGACAAATCATATGAATTATGAATAGAGGTTTTGAATATATGTACAGAGAAGTGTTTGAGCTAATTGGGTTATATCAAAAGAATGTTTTGGTGATTATGATCATTTGAGGATGTCCTAAGGGAAATAAGGAGTGGACCTATGTATTTTTAAATGGTCCTATGTTCTTAATTTTCTCATAAAAGTATCAAAAAGGTGAATGTGTCTCCATAGGACCTAAAATTGACTTAAGCCTATTTTTGAAAGGGGGCATTGTTTAAATGTGACCCATATGAAATGCCTTAAGGGTGAAGACATGTAGTGTCACTAACAAGGATTATTATGGACTTGGTAATTCATGATTGCTCTATATATATTGGAACCAAATGTGTTGGGTTCTAGACTTGTAAGTGAAATACTTGGATGTGGTGTGAGCATTGAAGTGAAGAAGAGAAGGGGATGAGTGTGTCAAATGGTTGTGTTTATGAGTAGAGTAGATTGAGGACTATGATTATGACCCATAGGTAATGTTTTTGATTTTATAATAGTGTTATTTCAAGTTGATCATGAGCAAAGAGGCCTAGAGTGATCAAAATGGATGCTTTGGATGTCTTGAGAATGAGTGAAGGATTGTTTTTGTCTGTGAGAGCTTGGTTGTTGGTTTGAGAGGCTGATTAGAGTATGGACCATGTGTATGAACATCTAGTCATATTGTTTAAGCTATGATAGATTTTTTATTGTGAAGGATGCATTAAGTGTGAAAATTTGAAGAGTGGGGTTAGCTGGGATATGTAATGTGTCTTAATTTATATTTTTATGTTGGTTCAAGTATGTAATGTGCTTTGGCCAATAGGCTGTGTTGGGTGACAAAGTTGTTACTGAAAGGTGAGAAGATTAATATCTAGAGATCCATAATCAGGAGTTGAAGACATTAGTTCTAAGGTGGATTTTTTCATCTCAAGGAGGGTCTAAAGGACTTGATCTTCCTTAGGGGCAATTTCTCCTTATAAAACAAGGTTTCACTAAAGACCTTTATATAGGAGGACTTGATCAATATCTTATTTGTAATCTAATTATAGGATAGTATTCTATGTGTTTTTATGCTTGAGAGTGGGTTTTATTCCCCAAGAGGGTTTCCCACTTATGACATGTGTTATGTGATTGATCTTGCATTGTATTTCTTGTTCATTGCTATGATTGATGTATGCATCATGAATGTATTTAATGATTAAGATTTTGAAGGAATCATAATTAAATTTGAAATTATCTAGGATCACCAATTCACCCCCCATATATAAATGATTATACCTCTAATGATTGGTATCATAATAGGTCCTTTGAAGGAAGCCTAATAGCTTGAAGATGATCTTAAGTAGGTACAAAGATGGCTAAGCAGTTGCAAAATAAAATCAATAGTGGAAGGATATTATCAAGGAACTTGAAGAATAGATATGTACTTGAAACAAGATTCTAAAAAGGATGATAATGTTATCAATGATCTCAAGGTTCAGCTAGTAGACTCTAAGGCAAGTTTATGTTCAAAAGAAAAGGAAATCATGTTTGATAAAAAAGATTTCTATAATAGTAGAGAAGATGACAACAAAGAAGAAAAGAAGTATCAAGAAAAAATCAAGTCTATTTTTTGATCTATGAATTTGACTCAAAAGAGGATGGTTAGTATGGTGTTAGTTCCAAAATGAAAAAAAAAATGAAGGA
This sequence comes from Torreya grandis, assembly GCA_037957365.1. Lineage (NCBI taxonomy): Eukaryota > Viridiplantae > Streptophyta > Pinopsida > Cupressales > Taxaceae > Torreya > Torreya grandis. The sequence continues at coordinate 511,877 of JARHVA010001065.1, read as the reverse complement.
AACACACTAACTAGCATAACATCTTTAGGCCTAGACACTAGGGAGAGCTTAGTTAACAAAAATGAATAAAACACACAACTAAAATGTAAAATAAACCTCTTTTACCTTAGATGCTCCAAAATATTTTTTTATAGTGGCTTGCTCAGCTTATGCTCATGAAGTCCTTAGTAATGGAAGCTTGACTACCTCCATCTCTCCTTGGCACCTTTGGCTTATGGATTGGCTTGGATTGGAATCAATTTTTCATGGTAACACTAATTATCAAGACTTTGAATATTTTTAAGAATAATAAATTTTCACCAAAATAACTTAAAAATGATGTTTATGGCCTCTCTATTTATAGATTTTTGAGAATATCTGGAATCAACCCAAACCATCCATCCTGAGATTGAGATGTGTGGTTGAAGATTAATTCAATTTTTGGAATTAAGTTTATAATTATCCTCATAATGAAATTGGAAGAAGGGGAAATTAAGAGACATGGAGAGCATCATGGAAGGCATTGATGAGGCATGGAGGGCTTTAAATCCTGATGTTTGTGGTATTTATGACCTAGGGATGTCTTGTTAAGAAATGAGGTCACCTAATGATGCAGTTATTCAATATTCATTTCCAAAACAAATTATTCAACAAGTTTCCATGGAAATATTTATTAGTATATAACTTGGATTAATTATCTCTTAAGAATATTTAAGCACTTTTTGCACAAATTACTTAAATTGATTAGAATATCTTGTTATTATGTCCAAAATTTGATTGGATTAGAATCAAAAGGCAATATCAAATGTGTTGGATCCATTATCCCATTTATGATGTTATCAATATCAAATAACAAAGGCATGTGTCTTGTGTAGAATATTTGATAGGAAAGAGCAATCCAGAGCACTCAAGTGCAAAATTAGCATTTTGACTTGAAATGATCTGATCAAAGTTAGCTGGCCCACAAATTGCATTGCCCCATTTAATGATACTCTAGCCAAAATTTGCATTTGAATATGTTAGTTTCAAATCTTTTAATGTGCTTTAGTGCTTTTATGCCAAATTATTTATTTTAAGTGGAAATTGGCCAAAAGCCTAATTAGAGGTTATCGGTGGCCAGATTTAGGTGTCTATAGTTTACCCCTATTTAGGAAGGCATTACAAGATATAATAGTAACATATTCTAAAATAATTAAAAGGTCATGCATGCCAACAATTTTAACAATGATAAACTAATTGTATAATGCCCCCTCGAGGGAACAGTTGGCACAACTAAGTCAAAAAATAGTCCCTCAAAAAGAAAGAAGTGAAATGAGGGGACCAAAAAAAGGAAAGATGATGAGGTGAAAACATAATGATATTGAAAAATTAGTCAAAATCATTGAGAATGTAAGTGGGACAGTGTACAATAGTTTTCCTAAAGGTAGTTATAAACATTGTACCCCGATAGTGGAAATGTCGTATGATAACACAATGATTTGAATGAAGGTAGTTATAATCATTGAGAATATGGAGATTCCCCTATTAGGATAGACAAACAAGATAATAGCATGCCCCTGTATAGGTAGAAAGAGTAAATTAGTGACAACACAATGATTTGCCCATAAGCAGTTATAATCATTAGACCTTGATTATGGAAAACATGATAAATTTGGCTGAGGATGATGATAGATTAACATAAAGGGTAATGATGAATTGGAACAACCTACTAATAGGGAGATCCTCATCCAAAATAATAAAGGTTGAAATTATTTTGTGGTTAATTACTCTGTTTGGGATATGATTGGGAGTGAATAAGGATGTTGGTGCTAAAGAGATGCCATCATTAATGAATAGAATTTTTGAATATTAGGTTTGTTGTAGCATGTGTTGGCAGGCATCATGGTATTAAAAAATGAGGAATTAGATAAAATATGCATGAGGACTAACTCTTATAATCCAATAATCAATAGAAACTAATGCACCAATGATAAAAACCATGATGACAATGTAAACATATGAATAGGGATGAATTCAAGTGTAAGTATGGACAAGGAATCACCCAATGAACACACATAAATTGAATCAAGGAAACAATGTTCAAAGTAAACAAATAGATAGACAAATAAACAAATAAGTAAAAATAAACAAACAAATAATGCAATAGAAACCATACGAACATTGCCCCTATAAAATAGATGAAAACTAAACAAATGAAAAAAATGGGGGAATAAAATAAAATGAAGGGGGTAGCTGAGCTATCTCCATATGAACTAGGTAAGTGAACACTACCTACATAGTTCCATGGATGTAATATCTAATAAAAATACTTCAGGCCAAATGTAGTTCTCCCAGGGAATGGGAAGAATGTGATAACTAATGAAAATAAATAGAATGGATGTGAGAGAAGAAGAGGAATGGTCTTACAAAATGGAAAGTGAGTGAGAGAAAAAGGCCAAAAAGGATGGGAAAACTAAATGACAAGTGATTTACTTGTAACTTAGTAAGGGTTCTAGAATCCTTAAGGCAAAGAAGTGGTCAATCTTTTTGTCCTTTTCTAACAAAATTTCAAATGTTTTTGGAATTGTTTTGGATTGTCTAAACTCAATCAAGAATAATGAGACACTAAATGGTTCAATCTCAAAAAACTATGAGAGAATTTAAAATAAGGTTTCTCACAAAATGGTGAGAGTGTGGCTTAGGTTACTCACAAAATGATGAGAGTTTGGCTTAGGTTGCTCATAAACTAGTGAGAGTGTGGCTTAGGTTGTTCAAAAAATGGTGAGAGAGTGGGGAAAAGGGTGACTGAGATGAACTCAATAAGTATTTAGTGTTGTCTACATATTCCTAGGGTAGGACCTCAAGTCACTATAGTTCCACCCTTTACAATATAGGAATTCAACTAATGTAGTAGTCAATTCAAATAAAATAGAAATAGTTGGTAAAAAGGCATAGTATGACATAGGATGTGGCAAGTTGGTACATCAAGGCTTAATGTTGCCCCTAGTTTTCCCATAGGTGGTTATAATGAGGACACAAAAAAATAGATCAATGGTATTAATTTGCCTAAAGGCAGTTATAATTAGTAGCAAGACCGGTGGTAAGAAAGGAATGACAAATGAAAGATACAACTGTCAAAACTTCTATCACACTATCCTAAAATATGATCTATATCTGAAGTACTTGAACCAACTAATGAAATTGATTAGATACCTTGATGCTGAAAATGTATAATGAATGGAAAAAACCAAGGTCAAATGGGTTAGGCTTTAAGAACACACTAGGATAATAGGTCAAAAGTGAAAAGTGGATTTAATAAAGAGGAAAAATAAGGATGGTATTATGTATAAAGAAGAATAGTGATAAAATGGCATAAATAAAATGGTCCTTATAGAAAATACACCTTAGCACTCAAGCATAACACTGCTTGAGATGAATAATATTCATTAGCTCAAGAAATTCATCTCTATCTGGTGTGGCAAGCCTGTATGCTCCTGATCCATAATCTATAGTAATGATAAAAGGCCCATGCATTTTGGTTTAAACTTCCCTTTATTTTTCTTCTTATCCATGGTATTATTTTGGTTTTATTTAAGAACAATATCACCAACTTCAAATGTTCTATAGTTAACATGCTAATTATAGTGGCCTTTGAGTTAGTTCTGATATGCTTAAAGATTATTGAGCATGACTATGCATTTTTCATCAAGTAGGTCTAGCTCTTGCAGGTGACCTACTTAATAGTCATGATCATCTAGGACATGCTTGAAAGAGATGCATAGTGAAGGCAATTCGACCTCAATGGGAAGGATGGATTTAGTTTCATAAACAAGTGAGTATGGAGTGGCTCTTGTGGGGGTATGATGATTGGTATGATATGCCCAGAGGGCAAGGAATATTTAAAGGTGCCAATCATGATTGACATCATTGAAAATATTTTTAAGGATATTGATAATGGTCTTGTTGGATGCCTCAACCTAGCCATTACCTTGAGGGTAATATGTTGTAGAGAAATGTTGTGTGATGTTATATTTAGTACATAGCTAGTCTACATCTCTTTTCTTCAATGATCCTCTATATTGGATACAATGTCAAAGGGAATACCATAGCAATAAATGAGATGGTTGAAGATGAATTTGGAAATTTGTTTTCTAGTCAGGTAAGTGAGGGGTATAGCTTCAACCCACTTAGTGAAATATTTAGTGGTGGTAAGGATATGTTTATGGCCATTAGATGAATTGGGGTTGATCTTCCCATTGAGGTGAAGTCCCCATATAGAAAATAGCCAAGGTGTCAACATTGATTTCAAAGTTTTTGCTAGGGCATGAATTATATTAGCATGCCATTGACATTTGTCACACTTTTTTATATATGCAATGGTATATGTGTCCATTATGGGCCAATAATAACTAGTATATAAGAGATTTTTGGATAAGAATACCCCACTAGAATGAGCTTCACATACTCCTTCATGAAATTCTCTTAATGTCAGCTTAGATTTTGCTAAAGTTAAACAATGGAGTAGAGTTCTATCAAAACTATGGTGATAAAGGGTAGATCGTAGTAGAGTATAATGAGTAAAATGATGAATAGAGGCTTTGGTTTGTTTTTTAGATAGGTTAGGTGGTATAAATTAGTCATGAAGGTAGTTGTAAAGGTCTGAGTACCAGATAGAATTAAGACCAACAATATCATAAATCATTGCAATGGTTGAAGGTTTATGAGCTCGTGCTGACAAATTCTCAATGAGGAACTGATACTCTTTATCTTTATCTATTTGTCAAATCAGGGAGCCAATAGTAGCCATGGCATCTATAGTTATTTTAATATCCCTTGGTATGTGTTCAAACTAAATGTTGGCAATTTGTTGTTTAAGATTATTGACCATGGATTTATATGGAACTAGCTTGTCATATTTGGTCTAAAAATGATCTATGACCTAATTGATGATTAAATAAGAATCACTATAAACCTAGAAATGAGTTATATTCTAATGCACTAATTGTTGAAGAACTACAACAAGTGCTTCATACTCAGCCATATTGTTTATACAAGGAAAGCTAATTCTAAATGATTTAGGGATTAGATACCCTTGTGGTGTAATAAAAAATAGGCCTACCCTTGATCCATGTACAATAAATGAACCATCAAAATAGAGCTTCTAGGGATCCTCCTCAAGGGGTGTGTCAATGATGGTCATGATATATTCATCAAGAAATTGAAATGTGAGTGGCTTTGTGTTTATGAGAGGTGCTTTAACAGGTTGATCTGCAAGAACTTGTCCCTTGATTACCTTCTGATTGACATACTCTATATCAAACTCACTAAGAAGTATGATCCATTTAACCATTCTACCTTGTAAAGTTGTTTTAGATAGTAGATACTTGAGTGGATCTAATTTTAAAATAACCATGGTTTTATTATTCAACATGTAATGGCATAGTTTTTGAGCTATGAAGACCATGGTTAAACAAGCTTTTTTAATAGGTGTATAATTATGTTCATATGTAACCAAGGTACATTTTAGGTAGTATACAACATGCCCTTTTCCATTGTCATCATGTTGAGCCAAGAGTGCCCCTAGAGCATGATCAATATCTAATAGGTATAACAAGAATGGCTTTCTTAGCATAGGAGGTAATAAAATAGGTAGATTAACAAGATCATCTTTGAGTTGTTAAAAAGCTATTTTTCAATGATCATCCTAGTGAAATGCAACTCCTTTCTTTAAAAGGTGTGTAAATGGAAGGTATTTTTTTTCTAACTAAGATATGAAGCATCATATTGATTGGATCTTACCTTGCAAACTATAGAGTTGCTTTAAGTTGGTTGGTGGTAGCATCTCATTATAGCATGGACTTTAGCTAGATTGAATTCAATAACTCTATGAGACATGATGAAGCCAAGTGATTTGTCCAAAGTTACACCAAACACATATTTCTTTGAATTGAGTTTGATTTTGTACTCTTGTAATCTTTCAAATATCTTACGCAACATTGTTATATGGTCAACTCTAGTTTTGGATTTTCATAATATGTCATTGACATAGTCTTCAATAATATCATGCATCATATCATGGAATATGATAGTCATGGCCCTTTGATATGTAGCTCTAGCATTCTTAAGGCTAAATGGCATCACTTGATAACAAAATGTTCCCCATGGAGTGGTGAATGTTATTTTATACTAATCTTCTAGCATGATTTTGATTTGGTTGTATCTTGAAAAGCCATCCATGAGTGAAAGCATTTCATAACCTATTATAGAGTCAATGATCATGTTTATATTATGTAAGGGAAAATCATCTTTAGGAAAAGCTTTGTTGATGTCTTGAAAATCAATACAAATTTTGACCCCTTTAGGATTTTTACTAATAGGTACCACATTAGAAATCCATTCTGAGTAATCAATGGATTAGATACATCCTGATTCTAAGAGTTTTTCCAACTCTTTATTTACCTATATATAAATGCAAGGATGCATCTTACATAGCTTTTATTTTACTAGTTTTGCATTAGGATTAACCATAAGGTGATGAAAAACCAAGGTAGGGTCTAAACTTGGTATGTTAACATAGGCCCATGCAAAGATATCCATAAATTCTCTCAATAAAGCTGTAAAGATGTCATGTTCCTCCTTAGTGAGAGATGTGCCTAATTTTATCCATTTTGGGTCTAATAGAGTCCCAATGTTTATCTCTATTATATCTTTGACTAGAAGGGTCAAATCATCTTCTAGGATAGTATGCAATGACTTGAACTATTGAAATATGTTAAGGTCCTCCATTAGGACTTGCTCTTCAACTTCTACTAGGCATGATGTATCTGATTCCCTTAATGGGAGATCTAGCCATGTGACAAAAATAGTCATAAATTATTGAATAATTTGATCAAATACTTATTTTTTCTCAAAGATAAACTCAGATCCATAGGCAAGTTCATTTTTGGTGGCCTCATGGTAAATAATAATGAACACCCCCATCTAATGGCACCCAAAACAAGCTTTCACCACTAGACTGACCTTTATCTTTACTTTTTCCCTAGTTAAAAATTACCTCAAAGAGGTTTTCAATTTGGGACCTAAATGTTTTACTTATTTGTTTTTGGCTAAGGGTGTTCACTCATTCTCCAAAATAGGCTGCATGATCCAATGTGATTGAGAATCTTGATTTATGATCTCCTAATGGAATGTTGTCTCTAAGGCCTAATAAATCATATAATGCCTCATCATTCTAGAACTCATCAATAACTAGACTAGATTCTTGTTGTTCCCAATCTATCAGTTTTGGATAATATAATGGAAAAGGGTTACAATGAATGGCCAAGGTAAGGGTACAAATGACATTGTTATCAAATAGGTTAGTTTCAACTAGGTTATCAAAAGTGAGGCTATGATCAGACTCTACTTTGTTATCGGTATCATCATCACTAGTCACTAGTGATGGATTTTGAATAAGATATGTGGGGTCACCCTCATGTGGTTTAAATCTAAGTCCATAACATATTTCATACTTAGTCATGGAAATTGGCTCAATGGTTCCTTGTTGATTCAGTCAGAGGCCTCTTCCTTTATAATTGTGACACTCCATGATCTTATTGGTAATAGGATACCTTGTACTTTTATAACAATCATCATGGTTGTCATTGTATAACCATGATTCATCCCCTTCAAGAGGGTCAGGTTCTAGGCTAGATGCTAGTACAAATGTGATAGGTCTTTTATCTTTGTTCTTTTATTTCCAATGCATATGTAGTATGACTTTAGGTCACCCAAATGTTTTTGAATTTTGAGGAAGATCGAAAAAATAAAATGTATCATGGGTCACATACTCTCTTGGTCCATTATCTAAAATGGTGAAATTATTTGAAGATTTAAGCAGTGGCATGTGGGAAAGGGAATCTAAGGTATTAGGATCTATGCAATTATCTAGTGAAAGATAAAAAAATATGGCCTTTATTTTATCTTGTTTAGAACTTAAATTCATGCCACACTGATAATTATGGATTTAAAACTCAGCCTCAAGATGCTTGTAGTGTTTATATGGTGTAAATATCTTATAATATTCACTTCCATACCTAAGTGGGAAAAATTGATATAGTGGTTCAGAATTGATGGGACTCCATGAATCTCATGTAACCAAGGCCTGCCTATAAGTATATTGTATGATAACTCAAGATCAAGCACATGGAAAAGTGTATCATGGGTCAAAGGCCCAATGATAACTAACAAACTAATGGTGCCTTGTGATTCTCTTTCCTAATTATCAAAGGTTGTGATGGTTATTATTTCTAGCTAAAGATCTTTCATTGTGTACCCAAGAAGATTCATGAGCTTTAGAGACACTATATTGAGGCTTGATCCATTGTCTATAAGGATACATTTCACTTTATGCCATATTAGACAAACTTATATGTATAATGGATTATTATGGAGTGACCCAAGGGAAGACATAGCACTTTGGTTGAATGTGACTTGTTGGGTTGGAGCTAGGTGTCCAACTAAAGCTTGAAATTTATCAAGGGACATGTCACTAGAAACAATGGATTGGTTCAAAAAATCATTCAAGATGTTCTTGTGGAATATTGACTTTTGTAGAAAATCTAAAATAGAAATTTGTTTTGGTGTCTTCTATAGTTGTTCCATAATATCAAACTTCTTATCTTGGTTATTAGTGAATGGTTTATTCTGAGGCTAAATGATTGGTTGGATAACAGGCAAACTGGTAGACGCTTGTGGTTCTAAGATAGTAATATTTGACCTCTAAGTTGTGATTGCATAATCAATATTAAATAATAGACCATTATTACTAACCAATGTTAGAAATGGTGTGAGACTAGATAGGACAAGTCTTGATTGCCAGTGCATTTTAATGTGGTCACATGGCAAGAATGAGTTACTGATATAAGGTCCAAAAGGGGAAGTCCTAGTTTGTTGGTTTGCTTGTATGTACTCCTAGGTCAAAGAAGGATTATCCATGTAATTTGGTTGAATATTATTATTTAGAAATGGTCTAGGATGATTAGTGTTTGTTTTGGGATTAATGGAGATGGTATTAACACTACCCTCTACAATATAACCTACAACCCTGTTGTAGTCATGTGCAACTACATGGTAGGTTTGTTGGTTTTTACTATTCTAACCTTGGTTTTGTCTATTGTTCTATCATTGTGGGTTTTGATGTTGATTTTGTTAATTTTACTAGTTTGGCCTTTGATTTTGATACTATTTATTTTGTTGCTACATTGGCCATTGTTGTTGTTGTTGATTATTTTATTACTATTGATTGGTATGTTGGGGAAAGTGGTTTTGATAAATCCCAAGAGTTGAATTAGAAGTGGAAGTACCATTATCTAGTATTATTTCCCCATTATCCAACATATTTTCAATTAAATGATTGATTTGGACACATCTTCATAGATTATACCTATTGACCCAATGATAGTCATAGAATTCATTTTCATGATACCAATCAGGATAAGGAATGCCTTGTAGATAATGCTTCATTATAGGCCAACTAATCAGATTAGTATAAAAAATCTTATGAAATACAAACTAAATAGGTTATCCTAGGTCACTAAATACATGATGTGAAGTCACAAATCTCCTAAGAGGAAGGGTTTGGAATGGTAAAGGCTATTATATTTGTTGTGCAAGTTTTGGTTGTTATGCTTACGACATTGGTTGGATAAGTTTCTGGGTAGGAGTAAGCTAAAAAGGTGGTGCAGATGATGTTTGCATAGTTTGGACATGATAATATTTGATTACTCCATTTCCTACAATATTCCTATTATAATTGAATTACTTCAGTCTTTCTTGGTTATTGGCTTGTGCCGGTTGTGATGCTTGTGCTTAAATATGATGTTGATGTTGGCCATTTTCCTAATTAGTACCTTGATTTTAATTAATTGAATTAAGATTTGTGAATCCTTTATTGATGAACACCTACTCAATCAACAAACCTTTATCAATGATCTCTTTGAATGTATGTGCACATTGTAGTTCTAGATGTTAAGCTATCTCACTATGCAAATTTTTAGTAAACACAGTGGCTAATTATTTATCTAGTAAACTATGGGTGAAATAGCTTGCAAGGGATCTCTATCACTATAAATAACTTGTAAAACTCTCACCAAATTTTTGTTTTGCTTGCACTAAGTCCACTAATGAAATCTCATGCTCGATATTATAGGAAAAGTGTTGCACAAACTTATCAAAAAGATCATCAAAATCTACTACTAAATTTTTAGGTAACTTTAAAAACCACTCCAAGTCTTGTCTAACCAAGCTCCTTGGAAATAAGAATAAAATGTATATTTTGCTATATGCCATTGGTTGACATGCAACCAAGAATTTGGTCAAATGAGCCTTAGGGTCATCTTTACCTTTGTATTTATCAAATTTGGGTGGTTCATATTTTGGAGGAAATGATATCTGCAAATACTCCATGTTGAATGGATATGAACACAAGTAATCCAATTTGAACTTTTTAGTCTAATTCCTAGCCTAAATGGTAGTAATTGTATCCTTCATCTGTTGTAATTCTTGTGATAGGAAACTAGAAGGGACATTGGTTTGAGGGAGAATGTTGGTTTGGGTAAATGGTTGGGAGGTCACAAGTAGGACACTATGACCAAGGTATGATGGATATACCTATTGGGGTATATTGGTTTGGTTGGGTAATGGACCAAGAATATGCATACATGGATTAGGATGTACTTGAAATTATATAATTGGTTACATGATATTTTGGTTTGGGTTGGCGATAAGGGTTTGACATGAAGGATTTTGTGGTTGGGATAAAGGGATATAACTATACTATCCCTGTTATGGTTAAAAAGGGACATGTTGTTGACTAATCAAACCTTGTTTTTGAATGGGAACATGTGGAAAAAGACCCTATCTCTAAATTTATGGCACATTTTAAACCAATGGTTTTCTAATAGGTACTTGAGAAACATGGGAACCTCTTTTTTGCATGAATCGCTATGAAGAAGTGAAAGTAGTTTGCAAATTTAGCATTTGCTGCTGACCAATATTTGCGCATTATTGACTAGTCATTACTTGGTTTTAAAATTGACATATTAGTTTGTGATTGAAGAGGTATGTTCATCATTACTTGGAGAGGTGGAACATGAGTTTCTCCTAATTGAGGTGGCAATGTATTCATCCTTTGTTGCACTGATACACTAGATTGTGTTTACTATTGTGTAATATTACTTGCTACTTATTGAGGAGGAGTAGGATTCATCACATTCTATCATTGAGGCATGACATTAGCCATTGTTTGATTACCTAGTCCCATAGGTATTACACTTGAGTAAGTAGCTAGTTGAGATCGGGGTGTAAAAACTCTTATTCCCTAGTATGATGATCTACTCATGGGATTAACTATAGGCACATGCTTTTGGCTAGTTGTTTGTGCATTAGTACCAATTTGATCATGATTGGATGTTGTTTGTATAATGTCCACTACATTTAGCTCACTATTTAGTTTAGAGGCTGAAGACACTTCTTCAATAATAGGCATATGCATCAAGTTATCTATCAAAGTGGTTTGTACAAATGGGTTAGAACTCAGATTCTCTCATCCAGTTAACTCCATCAACACTCTTGTTGAAGGAACTAGGTCAATAAGAGGCTTACTCACCATGTTTATCTAATTGAAAGCACATGCTAAATTTAGGTAGGTTTGATATGCTATCTACATTTGGTTAAAGTTATCTTCCATGATGTTTTTTCCTCGATTAGATATATTAGGATCTTGGTACTTTGTTTGGACTAGAGCTATAAGATTACTATAAGAAACTTGTTGATCATAAATGATATTATGGGGCACTATTACTAGACTTGGTAAATTTTCATGAGGGAAGTCTACTGGAAACTTGGCCCCTACCTCTATGGCCCTAGCCAAAATCTCATCTTTATTCTCTAAAAAAATTTTCTCAAACAAAAATGGATCATACGTAGAAGTTTAATTAATAAAATATGACTATTGAAGAATTGGTTCATCCATTATGGGTATTATAGCTAGGTATTATATGGTTTATTCTTTTTCCTATTCTAAATAAGGTGGTGTGTTAACCAGATAGTTAGCTAATGAATCTTGACTTTGTGCCCCCAATTGAGTATTATATGAGGGATAAGAATCCATCTCATAAGCAATATTATCGGTATAGGGGTCTCACACCATTTCTTCCTGCATAACTACATTACTAATCCCTGGATTGTACATGAATCCACTACAAGTGTAAGAATACATGTTGGGATCCATAGTCAATGTTTTACAATAAAAGGTCAAGGAGTTATACAAGCTCTAAAAAAGATAGAATCTAAAACATATGATGTTTCAACTTGGTCTAGATTTGTCAAAAGGATCAAAATGTTTATGCAAAGATTTGTGAGGAAAAAAACTAGTAAAAAGTATCTAACATTTCATTGTTCACACAAATGTAAGTAAGTAAATGGACCAAAAATCAAAATTCTAAACTCTAAGGTTGAAGTGTTTCAAATCAATATAATCTAGGAATTTAAAAGTTACAAGGTCTTTTGGCCAAACACGACATCAAAATCTAGGCTCAAATAAGGCATGTGTTAGGACTCTTGGCCAAATGGTGTCAAAAGATAGACTTTGAAAATAGATGAAAGTTTTAATCTAATGGATTAGAAACACTTCTAACAAACACTAGGCATTTGATTCTTGGTCATGAACTTGATCAACTAGGTATAAGGTATGAAACAAAAGGCAGTTTAGTAATAGTTTATTTTATCATAAATAATGGTATAAAACTTAGTTTTTTTTGACAAATAAGCTCAACAAAAGTGAGAGGTATAACTATTATTTAGACCAAGGATCACAAAAACTACACTTGGATTAGTCTAAATCTGTAGGAACAAATTTGGAATTCTATGTAAGAGGATATATGAAACAATATTTGAAATGTTTTAGGTAGTGTAATGATGATATGCTACCCAAAAGGTGTGATAAAAAAGTTTGTTTCAAACGAATCTATAGCAAAGATAATTTCCCTCAATTTTGATAGCATAACACTACTTTTCTTGACTTAAAATGTTGTGGTGCATAGACTTAATGTGCAAGTGTTTATAAAAAAATGGCTTAAGTCTATCAAGTGATGACAATGATTATGATTCTTAAATGGCCTTCAACCCAAATTGGAAATTAAACCTAAGTTCCCTAAAGTTTAGTGCAAATGGTGAACCCACTTAACACATCAGCCATATGAACTTCCAAATTCCAAATTTAGATTATAAGTGAAGGACTTGAACAACTTTGGTAAAGCTCTAGACTCAATTAGGTAGCATAACTTTACCAATGTGGATTGTATGACTCTCAATATTTTGATGAACTTTTGAACAAGGCAAATTGATGATCTCACGCGGGTAGCATAATGCCTCTTTGTTCAAAGAAAAAATTTTACTATGTGTTTGGTTTTAGATTGTTTGTTTACACTAAATTTAGACTTCAAAAAAGACTTTAAACTAGGACACGACCAACTAATTAATCGATATTAGATCATAAGTAATAAGATTGCTTGGTATTGTTGGAATCCATCAATATACATCATTTGAAAGGATTTTAAGTGTTCATCCAAAAGTAAATGTGCATTATATACTAGGGTTTTTACACCCCCATTCTCTCAAATGATAGTACTAATACATAGACCTTGAGGCATATCTTATACCAATAATACTTCCATGGCAAGTGGGGATTTTTCTAAGATCTAACAAGTTTCTGAATGATGTAGGGGAATTAATTACACAATGACTTTCACACCAAATAATACAAAAGAAAAGCATGGATTTTAAGTCCGTATCACTTGGCTTGTTTCAAAAAGGTCTATTCCTTTTTATAACCACTACATCCTATTATTCACTTAGTGTAGTGTGATGTCCAAAGTGCCACTACATCCCATGTATAAATCTAAAGGAGTAGGTGAAGTAAATGCTGGGAGGTGAAACCCTGGGTCAAAGCTTCCCTAAAGAACTTGTGGGAGGTGATTAATTCCCCCTCTCAAGACTAGTTTACATAAAAATAAAGAAAGGATGAAAGTAGAAAGACTTTAGGGTCATTTTCAAGGTCACCCAAACTTTGATGAGTTTTTGAGGAGTGATTTATATGACATTCTTTCTAAGCCTTGGACTAGGCTACTTGTAATAGGAATTGCACTTTTGATTCCAAGGGTTCCCTAAAGAGGATAAATAGAAGAGCATATACATAACATTCTTATTTTTTTCCAAACAAAAATTTGATTAAACAAATAAGCAACTACAAAAATGTTTTAAAAAGGTGAGTTCATTTTTAATCCCAAAAGGAAAGTGAGGTAGTGTTTATTTGACCCATTGGTCTTAGTTGCAAAATTTGAAAACATTCACCGAAAACAAATAAATTCTTTGTTAAACACCAAAACAAAGGTTCTTAATTGATTTTTAAGCATGCAAAAGGTGATTTAAACATGTTTTTGTGCAAACGTCAAGCTTGGTCCTATAGTAAAAATGTTAAGATGTCTTTTAGCTTTGAAGCTCTTTTTAGCTTGAAATAATGAAATTTGAAAAAATAGATCTTAGGTTTGTGTTTTAAGAAAAAACACAGTGACTAACATTGGTTATTACAACTAAAGATGGTTACTTTAGATAACTGATGTCATTTATCTAACTGACATCAATCATACCAACATGACCATCTCAACAGGTATCTAATTGAGGTTAATTTTACCAATTGACATCGGTTAAGATATGCAACCAATGTCGGTCTTACTTGTTGATGTCATTACTGTGTAAAGCCATGGCAAACAAAAAATGGCAAAACAAATTTTGAAAACCAAATTTGAAGAGTTTTAAAGGTCCAAATAAATATTTTAGAGTTACAAAATGATCTTCTTCAAGTGTGAGATATGTCTAGTTCCTTCGGGCATGCCATTATGTGATCTAGGAATTTGAGTCAAGAGAGGATGGTTAGGATGGTGTTAGTTATAAAATGAAAACAAAATGAAAGAAATACACTAACTAGCATAACATCTCTAGGCCTAAACACTAGGGAGAGCTTAGTTAACAAACATGAATAAAATACACAACTAAAATGTAAAATAAACCTCTTTTACCTTCCTTGGATGCTACAAAATGCTTGTTGTAGTGGCTTGCTTAGCTTGTACTCATGAAGTCCTTGGTAATGGAATCTTGACTACCTCCATCTCTCCTTAGCACCTTTGGCTTGTGGCTTGGCTTGTCTTGGAATCAATTTGGCATGGTAACACTAATTATCAAGACTTTGAAGATATTTGAGCATAATAAATTTGCACCAAAATAGCTTAGAAATGATGTTCATGGCTTCTCTATTTATAGATTTTTGAGAATGTCTAGAATTAACCTAAACTATCCATCTTGAGATTAAGATGTGTGGTCGAGGATTAACTCAATTTTTGGAATTAAGTTTATAATTATCCTCATCATGACATTGGAATAAGGGGAAATTAAGAGTCATGGAGAGCATCATGGAAGGCATTGATGAGGTATGGAGGCATTTGAATCTTGATATTTGTGGCATTTATGGTCTAGGGATGTCTTCCCAAGAAATGAGGTCACTTGATGATGTAGACATTCAATATTCATTTCTAAAATAAATTATTCAACAAGTTTCCATGGAATTATTAATTAGTCTATAACTTGGATTAATTATCTCTTAAGAATGTTTAAGTACTTTATGCACAAATTACTCAAATTGATCATAATGTCTTATTATTGGTCCAAAATTTGATTGGATTGGAATTGGAAGGTAATATCAGATGCATTGGATCTATTATCCCATTTAGGATGTTATAAACAATGAATAACAAAGACATATGTCTTATGTAGAAGATTTGATAGGAAAGAACAGTCTAGAGCACCCAAGTGCTAAATTAGCATTTTGACATGAAATGATCTTATCAAGGTTAGTTGGCCCACAAATTACATTGTCCCATTTAATGATACTCTAGCCAAAATCAGCACTTGAATATGTGAATTTCAAATCTTTTAATGTGCTTTAGTGTTTTTAGGCCAAATTGTGTATTTTAAGTGGAAATTAGCCAAAATCCTAATTGGAGGTTATCAGTGGCTTGATTTAGGTGTCTACATATTGAAGTATAGGAATATAGATTAAAATACATGGCCAACAAAGTCAAAAAGGATGAAGAGAAGATCAATATTCTTGAGGATCAGTTAAGAACTACAAATGTAAATCCAAAATCAAAAGAAGATGAGTGCAATCAGCTAAAGGTTGAAATGAAGTCATTAAAGAGTGAGCATGATCTAGCTATATTTAAGTTGGAAAAGATGGAAAGGAAGTATGAGAAGCTTGAGTAAGTGAATAAGAATGAAAACTTGAAGAGCAATGCCAGAAGGTCAATTACACAACCTATTGTTGTAAGGTATACTAATTTATTTCATGGTCATTATTATACAAGTAATAAGTATGGTCATAAAGATAAGGGATGTAAAAAGAATTCAATAAATAATGTATCCTCATGGAGCCTTGGAATAAGAAGCAATTAGTTTTGGAGAAATCATAACTTATATTAGTCAAGAGTTATGTTAAATCATGTTATTTGTTTCAATTATCATAAGAGTGGACATATTGCTAGGTTTTATCTAAATGGTGTTAAAAGGTCTTTAAAGTATGTCAAAGGATATAGATCTCCTAGAAGGTCTAAGAAATGAAAAACTTAGGAATGGAAACCAAAGGTAATCATTGCCAAATATTCTATTCATAAGGTTGATAAGATTTTTTTTGTATAAGGCTATGTTGCAAATCATGATAAGCTCAAAGATCAAATAAGTAAGATGTTTTAACAAGACAAGAAGAGTCAAACTTTGTTATGGATACCTAAGGTAGTAAAGACTAAGGAGACTAAATTTTTTGAGTCCAAGAGTCTTGATGGATTATTTTCTAGGGTAAAAAAAGAATTTTTTAAAAAAAAAGTCAAGAGTTTCTATTGAAAACTTTTATTGACAAGTTTAAAGTAGAGAATGTGTTAATTGTCTAGTTAGAAAAGGAAAATCAAGAGACTACTCATGTTGAAAATAAAGAGATCAAGCTCAAGGAGGAAAAAAAGGAATTGAATAAGGCTAGTTTTAAAGTATTTATAGATCCAAGTGAACATCTTGTTGTTGTTGAGAAAGTTTCATGCAAAAAAAATTAGTTGTCAGTACCTAGTAATGAGATTCTAAACTGCAAGGTGGATTTTTTAGATGAAAAGGTACGTCATGAATATGTATTGTCTCCATGTGTTATAAATTATATCTTAGAAGAGAAGGAAAGTGATATAGAAAAGGAACCAACTATCATAGTTAAGCTAAATAAGAAGAAGAAGAAGAAGAAGAAGAAGAAAAAGAAGAAGAAGAAGAAGAAGAAGAAGAAGAAGAAGAAGAAGAAGAAGAAATATAAGTATCAGATGACCAAGGAGAAAAAGGAAAATGAAGAGTTGTGGGAAACTCCTAGTTTCACACCATGGTAGAACATTGTGGTGTAGAGGAGTTCCATGTCTATGCTTATTAAGGGACTAATTTTAGTGGAGAATCAAGTTTTTGGGCTCAAGATAATAATGCCAACCATAGAAGGTCTTTGGTTATGGGGGAGCAACAACTTCATGAGTTTGCTCCATAGGTTTGTGAAGGCACTATAGTACATAGTTACAATGGGTGGTTATAAGTGGTATAATGAGATTAATGAAAATTTAAACAAGTGTTTTGTGTTTATAAAGGTCTATGGATTTATTTATGGTGTGCTCCAAGTGTTTTTGAAGCTTGAAGCTATGTATGTGCCAATTGAAGATTTTTGAGTGCTCTCAATTTTTTTAGTTTTTGACTTAAGGTCAAGAAGGCATAAAATGAGTTATAGGATGTATGGGTTAAAAAATATATGGAAGTTAAAACATTGGTACATAATTGTGTGATGGGTTTCATCAAGTGTGAAAATAATTTTAGAGGTGTGTTGACGAGAAGGAGGTTTGCTGACCCTGCTTGTTTTGAGGTTTTAGGGTTTTGGGCTATTTTAGAAACATGGTTTTCCTTATGAATTAATGTCTATGGCTTATTAATATGTATAATGGACCAAATTGGTGGTCAAATCAAGATTCATAAAGATTTAAAGGTTTTTAGCTCCTATGTTATTCAATATTGTGTCAAGTTGGAGGCGTAATTATATAGTTAGTTTTTGAAGGAAGTATGTTGTAGAGGATGATCTTGGTGATGAGAATTGGTGTGCTTAGGTGGGAAAATAAGAAAGCTCCACATATGAAGTTTTAGGTCTTGAATATGTGTCTAATGAAAATTGTGGGCTCTACAAGTTTCAAGTAGGGCTACAAGGAGGATTGACAGGCCTAGTTTGAAGAAGAGTGTTTTTTTATTAGTTTATCCAAAAGAGAAAGGTATGGTTTTATAAAGGTATGTTCTCAAGTTGGTTTAGTGCATGTTTCCTATTTTTTATAGTGTAGATGTAGAGTTGGTGGTCATGGAAGTGTCTTGAGAGAGAAGGCTGATAAGCTTGTATGGTGGTTCCTAATGGTGTATGGAGATCTAAAGATACTCAAAATGGTGAAATTTCTCATAAATATTAGGGGGAGTCCATATTAGAAGTATTTTGGTAAGTTATATTATATTTTTTTGGTTTTGTGTGTTCTTTATTCATCGGTTGCATTGCTTGATTGAAGAGAGTGTTGGCATGGAACACAAGGAGGTTGTTAAGACAAGAAGTAGGCTCAAAGTAAGGGGGGCTTTGTATCATATTTATAAGATGGTCCTTTGCTATTTAATAATATTTTTAGGTCCTTAAGATTTACTTTTTCCCACTTTGTCATTGTGTCAAAATGGGAAAAACTTTCTATTGGGGAGAAAGTTCTTATTATGAAAATTCTTTGAAGAAAGATAAGATGAACTATATATTGTTATATTGATAGGTGTTGACATAATTATAAAGGGGAAGATTATTGGAGAATTGTCAATGATGTCATGGTAATGTCATGTAGGTGTCCTTATGAGTGGATGAAGTGATTTGATAGCCTAAGTAACAATGACAAAGTGTGAAATGTGCTTGTTCTTGTGTTCTTGAATGTGGCTTGGTTGATATTCAATGTTGACTTGGTTAGAGATGTTTAGGGATGAGTATGTTTGTTGGAACATGTAAAATAGGTCCATAAGATGTTATATATGCTTTGATAGCTTATGTACATAATTGGAATTCATCTGGTTGTCTATAGTTTTCATCTAGACACTTTGGGTCCAGTGGTGGAAAATCTAAGTAGGCAGTTTGTTGATGTCACCATTACCACGTGTGAATGAGTCAAGGGGAGCTAGTCATATGGTTGTGATCATAGTAGTTCCTAGTTATTATGAGATATATATCAAGTAATTAATTGAATTATGATCAAATATGAGGGTGTAAATTTGGATTCTAAGATAGAATTCACTATTTTCCCATACTTAGCAAAATTTGCAATATGGACAAAAAGAGTCAAGTAAGCAGTTTGATGATAGAATATCTTGCACATGTGGAATTTCAAGAGAAGGTTATCATATCAGTTTATTTATTTTTATACCTAGTTTATTTTCATTAATTTTTATATCATGTGATATAGTGCATTAAGAGATATTTATATGAAAAGTTGGGCTTCCTAGTAGTTTGACTATGTTTTCCCATAGCCAATTTTGTACTGAGGTAGAAAGAGCTAAGTGATAATTTTTATGGTGTTATATTTTACACATGTGAAGGTATCAAGAGAATATAATCATATGGGTTTGTTCAATTTTTAACATATATGGTTTACACTAAATTTGAGATCATCCACTAAAGTGTGGTAAAAGTTATGCAGGAGAAAATTTGGTCTCCCAAATAGATTTTGACATGGTTGGCCTTGTGATAAAAGTTTTTGAGAAGGCATTTTAATGGTGATATATCTCGTACTCACAAGGGTTTAAAGAGTATTTTTTCACATGGTTGGATTATCCTTTGCGAGGAGATAATTTGGTTCAAATTTGAGATCCTGCATCAAAGTGTAGAAGAAGTTATTAAGGATAAAAAATGGCTACTCAGGCATATTGAAATGGTCCCCATACTTAGTCATTTTTTAAAGTGTTAAAGCTTGATAAATATCAATGGTGCACATTAATATAAGAATTTATAAAGTATTGAGATGAGGATAGGTGAATAATGTTTAACAACTAAGCAAAGGTATAGGATAAGGATCTAATGTTGAGCAGGTGTTCATACAGTTTGATTAAATGATGAGCATTGATGATTAATGAATTGGTTGATCTGTAGAGATCGATGGAGTGAATTGAGTCAACATTATAAATATTTCATGAGATGTGGTTAAAGTGATATAGATTTAATTATTAATCATTGGTACATATGTGTTAAATATCAATCAATATTGATAGAGTGTATTCGATCTGAGTAGTGAAGACATGAGATGATTTCAAAGTGTCCAAAGGTCAAATGTGATTTCCTGCATTTGAAGATTTGAATTTGTGAAGGAAAGACCCGTGTTTGGTTTTTGGACCATAACTTTATATATAAGATGAATTTGCTATTATAGTTAAAATAAAAGTGGTAGAGGACTCCAAGGTGCATCTAGTAATATGCATTAGAAGATATGAAAGTTTGTACAGGAAAAGATATTGAGCTCCAAACTTGACTACATTTTTGTATTTGTTCTACAAATGACCCAAGAACGATATTAAAGCTTATGTGGATGTTGTTCAAATGTTTCATGGTTAATTATATATTGGGGAGTTCTCTAGACTCCATGAGGATGCTATACATGCATTTTTAAGGTTTGAAAAATCATATGAAGTATGAACAAAGGTTTTGAAGTCAACTATGTGTTCTCATTCTTATTGACTTTATGTACATAGATGTGTTTGGGCCAATTGGGTTGTAGCATAAGAATGTTTTGGTGATTGTGATCATTTGAGGATGTCTTTATGGAGATAAGGAGTGGACCTATGTATTTTTAAATGGTCATGTGCTCTTAATTTTCTCAGAGATGTACAAAAAATGTGAATGGGTCTCCATAGGACCTAAAAGTGTCTTAGGCATATTTTTGAAAGTGGATAGTGCTTAAGTGTGATCCATATGAAATGCCTTAAGGGTGAAAGCATTTAGTGTGGTCAACAACGATTATTATATACTTGGTAATTCATGATTTCTCTATATATAGTGGAACCAAATGTGTTGGGTTCTAGACTTGTAACTAGAAGACTTAGATTTGGTGTGAGCATTGAAATGAAGAAGAGAAGAGGCTGAGTGTGTCCAATGGTTTAGTTGATGAGAAGAGTAGATTGAGGACTATGAGTATAACTCGTAGGTAATTTTTTTGATGGTAGAATAGTGCTCTTATAGTTTGAGCATGAGTGAAGAGGCCTAAAGTGATCCAAAAGGATGATTTAGATGTCTTGAGAATGAGTGAATGATTACTAGTGTTTGTGAGAGCTTGGTGGCTAGTTTAAGAGACTAGTTAGAGCATGGATAATGTGTATGACCATCTGGTCATGTTGTTAAAGCTATGATAGAATTATTTCTATGAAGGATGCATTGAGTGTGAAGATTTGAAGAGTAGGTTTAGTTGGGATATGTAATGTGTCCTGATTGATATTTGTAAGTTGGTTTAAGTATGTAATGTGCTTTGGCCAATAGGGTGTGTTGGGTGACATAGTTTTTACTAAAAGGTGAGAAGAGTAATATCCAGAGATCCATCATCAAGTGTTAAAGACATCAGTTCTAAGGTATAATTGTTTATCTTAAGGAAGGTCTAGAGGATTTGATCTTCCTTAGGGGAAGTTGATCTTTGTGAAATAATATTTCACTAAATACCTTTGATTAGGACTTGATCAAGGTTATAGGTTAGAAGGACTTGACTGAAGGTTCCTGATCAGAAGGACTTGATCAATCACTTATTTGTAATAAACTTATAAGACAATAGTGCATGTGTTTTCAAGCTTAAGAGTGGGTTTTATTCCTCATGAGGGTTTCCAACATATGACATGTGTTATGTGATTGATCTTGTATTATATTTATTATTAATTATTGTGAATAATTTATGCCTCATGAATGCATGTATTGAATAATTAAGAGTTTGAAGGAATTATAATTAATGTTGAAATTATCTAGGCTCACTGATTCACCCCCACCCCTCTCAGTGATTGTACCTCTAAAAAATCTCAATATTTAAACACATGGAATAATTTTACTATAAAAAGTTACAAAAAAGAGACTTTTCAATTCCTTTAAACTATAAAAACTTGATCAAATCCTCTTGACTAAAGGCCTTTATTAAAACACCTATGTCATAAGAAGTAACTACCCCTAAGGAAGATCAAGTCCATTAGACAATAATTTGAACACATCCACCTTAGTATTGATGTCTTAAACACCTAATGATGAATCTATAATTAAATTACCCTTGCAAAAAATCCCTTTATATCTCATACATGCCTCTCACAGAGGCATGCCACAATCTCTCTCCTTCTTCACTCAAAATATCCACATATACACTTTCAGACTTATTTATATATCTTCAAATTATAAGATCACTATTATAAGATCATAAATAGGGCCTAAACATCATACACATAGTCAACAATCTACTCTACTTATCAACCCATCCACAGGGCACATCTACTTCTCGTTCGCTCCATAACTCTCACATGCACACCTTGCACAAGTCTAAAAATCATCATCTTTGATTTAAATATTTATAGATCCTTCATGATTATCAATATCAAAATATTTCCTATTGGAAAAAACACATGAATTCGCCCTTAATACATCTAAAATGGGTCACAGTTAATCACAACACACTTTTAAATAGGCCTAAGTCACCTTTTAGATCCTATGATAACCCATTCAACTCTTTGAGAATTTTTCAAAAAAAATTAAGAATACAAGAACACTTTAAAAACTCATGGAACCAAGATACATAATTTATATGTCCCCCTTAAGTTCCAACAACCATCATTATACCCGTCTACTTAAGCATATTTTGCTTAAACAACATTATGTGCATGTAGTCACAATACATAGTCAATTCTAAACCTTTGTTCATATTTTATATGATTGGTAAAACCTTCATAATGCACAAAAATTGTAATTATGGAGTCTAAAACACTCCCCAATAGATAATTCCTCATGAAATATCAAAACAACATCAATACAAGCTCAAACATCCTTTTTGGATAACTTGCAGAACATTATCAAACACATAGTAAAATTTTGACCTCAATATATTTGAATATAAACACTTTCAAATCTTCAAATTAGGTTCATTATATGAAATATATATTCCTCTTCAAATTTTATTTTTATATCACCTTCGAATTCATCTTGGATCAAAAGTTATGGACAAAATATAGAGCACTAGTTTTTCCCTTTGTAAAAATCAAATATTCAAATGCCAATGGTCATAGTTAAACATCAAACACTATTATTTCATCTCATGTCCTAACTAGTTTAGATAAATCACACACCATTGATATTACTATATGAATCTAAACCTTTAACTAATAGTGTTCCACTTCTAAATGTTAAATCTCAAATAATTGACCTCATCTCGTGTAATCTTGCAATATTGACTCAATGCACACCGTCAATCTCTGCAGATCAGCTATGTATTTATCTTATATCACTCACCATTTGATATTTCTAATAATCCACATGATATTGAAAATTATCACCCTCATTTTTATTTTAAACATTTATATTGTTAAACATTTATCACTTGTCCTCATCTCGTTGCTTCTAAACATCTTGGAATGAACACTCTCTATTGATCCTTTTGTAAGGAGATCAAAATTTAAATTCATTAACCAAAAAAAACTTTGACCTATTTGACTTGTTTCAAACCATATATATTCACTATATGATAATATATGAGTCATTATATCTCCATCTAGTCCTAATCTTTAACATCATTCAAAATAGACTATGGGGACCATCGATATCTACCTAGAATGTCAATTTTTCACCTCCATATCTTTTACTTAGCTCAAGTGCATGTTCTAAAATTTAGAAATTATGATATAATCACATAATATAATCCAACCATGTATCAATATACTCTTATAATTCTCACACATGTGAGATATAATGACATTAAAATGCTCACTTAGATTTTTCTCTCACAAAGCCAACTATGTCAAGAATTATCTAGAAAGGACAACTTTGAACATGCATATCTTTTGTCACACTTCATTGCATGAACTAATATTTAATGAATATGAACTAGGAAAAAAAATTAACAAACCCATCTACTTAATGTCTCTTGATACCTTCACATGTGAAAAATATAACACCATTAAAATACTTACTCGACTCTTCTTTCCATATTGAAATTTTGGCTATGTATGGGAAAACACTGTCAAACTACTTTGGAGCCCAAATTTGATCCTGAATAACTTATGTTTCACTTAATTTCTTGATCTTAAATTTAGTGCATATCAACTAGGAAATTTTTTTATGACAACTATATGACCAACTCCCCCTAACTCATTCACATGTGGCAATGGTGATGTCAACAATCTACCTACTCAGATTTTTTGCCACTAGACCTAAAATTTCTAGATGAAAAAAATGATAAAATAAATTAAATACATACATGTACACAAGAATTAAAAGCATATAAAAACTCTTATAGGACCCCTTTCACATTATCAATACTCCATACTTATCCCTGAACATCTCTAACCATGCCTAAACTAAAGATCAACCAAGCCTCCTTCAAGCATACTTAGACAAGCACATTTCACACTTTGTCATTGTCACTTAGACTATCAAGGAAATTCATCCACTCACCTAAAAAACTCCATGAAATCACCATGACATCATTGAAAATTTTACAACAATCTCCCCTTTTTCATTGATTTCAACACCCATGAATAAACAACTCACCTTCTCTCTCTTCAAGAACTCTCAAAATAGTAACTTTATCCCCCTTTAACACAATGAAAAAGTGGGAACCAACTAATCTTGAGGACATAAAAATACCATTAAATAGGAGAAGACCACCTTATAAATATTATAGAAACTCCCCCTTACCTTGATCCTACCTCTTCTTACTTTGATAATATCCTTCTTGCTACATGTCAACATTCTTTTTCAACCAATCACTGTAACCAATGAATAAAGAACCCACAAAATACTGAAATCTAATTGAACTTACCAAGAGACATCTTAAAGGAACTCCCCTCAATATTTATGAGCTATTACATCACTTGAGCATCTTTAGATCTCAACACACCATGAAGAACCACCATACGTGCTTACTAGCCTTCTCTATCAAACCACCTCTAGATAAATATGTTTATGAACTTGTTTCTCCCCTTTAACCAAAATTCATTTTATTAATTAATAGAGAAATATATGACACCTAAACTTTGTCTTAGATACTCAAATGTAGATTTTGACAATGGTCTGGTCATAATATATGCAAGTTACTCTTTTATAAGTAAATACTCCAATTTAACACTTTTATTACTCACTTATTCTCTCAATAAATGATATATAATAGGAATGTGATTAGTTTTTTAGTGCATAACAGGATTCTTTGAAATACTAATTGCACTCGTGTTATCACAATATATAGAATATGTTCCATTTTATCTTGCCTTATAATCTTCCAAATTTTATTTCATCCATATGACTTGCATTCAACAAGAAGTAATTGCTATATTCTCAACTTTTGTATTTGATAGAGACACTAAGAATTGATTATTACTTATCCAAGACACTAAGCATTCTCCCATGAAGAAGACCCCACCACTGGTACTCCTATCATCCACACATCCTACCCAATCTGCATTAGTATATGATTTCAAAGTGAATTCCTTACTCCTGTGATACCATAAAACATACTCAATGGTGCCTTTGAGATACCTCAAGATCCTTTTGACTAGTTTCAAATGAGATTCTCTTGGATGAGCCTAAAACCTTCCTACAAGACCAACTACTTTCATTATATTATGCCTAGAAGTAGTAGAGTACAAAAGACTTCTAATCATGTACCTATACAAATTTTGATCAACTTTTGGTGAGTCATCTAGTTTACTTAACTTACATCCTATGATAATTAGAGTACCCATTGGTTTACAATCCATCATGTCAAACTTCCTTAGTATATCCTTGATGTATTTATCTTTTGAAATGAATATCCTTGCCTCAAGTTTGATTAATCTGAAATCCTAAGAATAATGAAAGTTCTCTCAATATTGACATTTCAAACTTAGTCCTCATAGTATCTACAACCTCTCTACTCATATTATCATTGTGGGGTCTAATAACTATGTCATAAACATATATAATGACTATTAATTGATGATTTCCTTCTGTCTTAATGTATAAATTATTATCATCTACCCCAATCAAATGATATTTATCTAACCTATCATACCAAGCTCTAGGATCTTATTTAAGACCATAAAGAGCCTTTTTCAATTTACATACAAAATATTGATTACTTGACATTAATTATCCTTCAAGTATCTCAATATAGACTTCTTCTAAATTTCCATTCAAGAATGCAGATTGCACATCCATTTGATATATCTTAAAACCTTTGAAACTAGCATATGCAAATAAAAGTCTAATTACTTCCATTCTTGCCATGGGAGAAAAAGTCTCATCAAAATCTATTCCTTCAACTTGAGAATATCCTTTACACACCAATCTAGCCTTGTTCCTTATGACTTATCATTTTTCATTCACCTTGTTTTTGAAAACCCACTTAATACCTATCACTTTTTTATCGTTAGGCCTAGGAACTAAGTCCCATGTTTCATTTTTTTCTATTTGATCAATTTCTTCATCCTTTTCATCAATTAAAATTTCATCTTTGATAGCTTTCATGAATGTTTTAGGTTTAATCATGGATAAAAAAGTTGAGTCATATTGAGTTTTATTGATCAACATTCTCCTTCTAGTCTACAACCTTGCACCAATATTTCCAATAATTTGGGAAATTGGATGATCTTTTTGAATTCTTCTAGATAGAGCTTTACAATCTTGTTTTTCTTCCTATTTTTCATCTTCATCATCTATTTGAATGGATAACTCATCATTGTTTATAACAAATTTTTTAATTGAGTCACTTACCTACATTTTTATCTTCTTGAATCTACTTGTCTCATCTACCCTTACATTTGAACTTTCAAAATATTGTTAAGTCTCTTATTAGAGCACCTATAGGTATTACTGATAGAATAGTAACCTAAGAAGATTTCCTAATCAGACCTTGAATCAAATTTTCCAAGATTTTGTTCATCTCTTTTGATGAAGCACCTTCTCTTGAATACTCTAAAATGTTTGACATTAAATTCTCTATTCTTCCATAACTCATAAGTAGTCTTATCACCATTTACTCTGACTTGACACCTATTTATAATGTAATGAAATTTGGTTACCTCTTTCCAATAACCATCTGATAGTTTGGAATCTTGAATCATGGTTCTACTCATGTCTAGAATAGTCCTATTCTTCTTTTCAATAACACCATTTTATTGTGGTGTTCTAAAAAAATAATATTGTCTCCTTATCCCTTGTTTTTCACAAAAATCATCAAATTAATGAGACCAAAAATCACCTCTTCTGTCTAATCTTACACACTTTATCTTTGACCCTTTATCATTTTCTAAAGTGTTTTGAATGCCACAAATTTTTCAAAAGCTTCTAATTTTTCTTTAATAAAAAATATCCAAGTCATCCTAGTAAAATTATCAATGAGAAGCATGAAGTAGATATTACCTTGAAAATTTTAGATTTTTATAGGTCCACATTGATTAGTGTGGATAAACTCTAATGGATGTGTAGTGGAGAAATCCTTGGATTTGTATCTTTTTTTTTTGGGTTTCCCATAAGACATGCCTTTCAAATAGAAAGAGGAAGCTTAGAAATCTTGGGCATATGCCTTACCAACCACTTTGAACTGATATTTACCTTATTATCAAAAGTTATATGCCAAATCCATATTTATTTCAAATGAATCATGAATCACTCCTTAAATTCATGAAATACATACTTGTTATCTATTTTATAAACATTTGTAACTGATTTTCCAACATTTCTTATTTCACATTCATCATCATGAAAAGTTACAACATTTCCTTGATTAAACCTTTGTCCCACAATTAAAATATTATGTTTCAAACCTTCTACATATAAGACATTCTCAGTCCTAGAATGACCATTATCCAAACTCATAGTACCTTTGCCAACTACGTTAGTATATTTGTTGTCACCAAATCTCACTACACTAGGGTTGGTCTTCCTGAGAGAGATAAACTTGCTCTTGTCTACTATCATATTATTTTAAAATCCATTATCTATGGACCATATATTGGTCCTATCTTCTTGATTATTCAAGGCTACTTGAATAAACATTGACTCTTCCTTTGTTGGACCGCTTGAATTCTACTTCTTTTCTTCTTCAATCCTAGACTTAGTCTTCTTGAACTGTTTGATGGTGTCAATGAATTGTATATCCCTTTTATAAAAATTTATTTTGTAGTTTTTGGATATATGAACTCATAGGTTACAATTTTATCATATAAGATTCATTTTGATCTCTATAAATAAATCACAATCCCTATATCGGTGACCAAATTGATTTCAAGAGAAGCAGTACCCATCAAAGACATTATTTAAATTTGACTTTCCTTTTTCTTGATCATTTCCTATCTATGAATTTTCATTCTTAACCCTTTTTTTAGAGATAAAGTACATTTTTTCCTTGGATACGATCACATCTAAATAAGTCATGATTTTATTTTCACATTGTTGCATCCTTTGATTGAGACCTTTATTCACCATGACCTACAAATTCATGACTATTGCCTCTAGATCTTACACTTACATCTTCAAATCATCCATGATTGCATTGAAATTTGATAAAACACATACTAGTTTGTTTTAAAGATAAGCCAAAATCTCTTTGTCATTCATTTTACCTTTGATCACCTTTATGTGGTTAAATTTGCAAAAAGAACCTACTTTGATACCAATTGTTAGAGGTAGAATCACTGAGAGGGAAGGTAGTGAATCAATGAGCCTAGATATTTCTATTTCAATTCTAATCCTTTAAAAGTATTATAAAATCAAAATATATCAACTTGATCAAGTAACATTAATAAGAGATCTCATTCATTTAATCCATACACAAGATCAAACACATAACAAATAGTTCTTATGGGAAACCCTCATGGGGAATAAAACCCACTCTTAAGATTGAAACACATGGAATAATTATCCTATAATAAATTACAAAAAATATATTTTTCAACTCCTTTAGACTATAAAACCTTGATCAAATCCTCCTGACCAAAGGCCTTTAGTGAAACACCTATTTCACAAGGAGTAACTACCCTTAAGAAAGATCAAGTCCTTTAGACCATCCTTTGAACACCTCCACATTATTACTAATGTATTCAACACATAATTATGGATATATAATTATATTACCCCTACAAAAACTCCATTAATATCTCATATAGGCCTCTCACATAGGCATGTCATAATCTCTCTCCTTATTCACACAAACTATCCTCATATTCATTTTAAAACTTATTTGCATTTATTAAAACTATAAGTAGAATATTTTTAAATCATAAATATGACATATATTTCATAAAAATAGTCAATAATACTATATACTTATCAACCCATCCATAGGTCACATCTACTTATCCTTCACTCCATAACTCTCACATGCACACGTTGCATACGTCTTCTCTCAAGTCTAGAAATCATCATATTTGATTTCACTATTTATAGATAATTTATGATTATCAAGATAATAATATTTAATATCAAATAAAACAAATTAATTAAAACTTACGGCATATAACATGGGTTACACTTAAGCACAACACAGTTTCAAATAAGCCTAAGTCACCTTTTAGGTCCTATGATGACCCATTCACCTATTTGACACTTCTTCGAGAAAAATAAGAATAAAATAACACTTTAAAAATCATGTAACTATTACACATGATATATATTCCCCATTTAAGTGGAAAAAACCATTTTTGTGCCCTCTGCATAAGCATATTTGGCTCAAATAACATTTTGTGCACACAGTCACCATGAATGAATACACAATCAACTTCTAAACCTTTATTGATAATAAATATGATTGGTTAAAAATTAATAATAAAAAGATATGGTAATTATGGAGTATAAAAAACTTTCCAATATATAATTCCTCATGATATATCAAAACAACATCAATACAATCTCAAACATCCTTCTCGGGTCACTTGCATAACATAGTCAACTTTAGACCTCAATATATTTGACTTTACACACTTTTAGATCTTCAAATTAGGTTAATTAGATGAAAAATGGAGTCCTATTCAAATTTTATTTTTATATCACCTTATAATTTTTATTGGATCAAAATTTATGGACAAAATATAAAGCACTATTTTTTCCCTTTGGAAAAATCAAATATTCAAATGCCAACGGTCACAATTAAACATTGAACACTATTTTTTCATCTTGTGTCCTCACTAATTTATATAAATCACACATAATTTATATTATTATATTAATCTCAACCTTTAACACATAGTACACCACTTCTAAACATTAAACCTTAAATAGTTGACCTTATCTCGTGCAATCTTACAATATTGACTTAATGCGCACCATCGATCTCTATAGATCAACCAAGTATTTATCTTATAATACTCATTTTTTGATATTAATTATAACCCATGTGATCATGAAACTTGAAACCTTATCATTCCTTATAATCATTTATACTACTAAACATAGATCACTTATCCTCATCTCACTGCTTCTAGACATCTTCGAAAGAACACGCTCCGTTGATACTTTTGTAAGGAGCTTGACCTTTAAATTCATTAAAAAAAAAAACTTGACCTATATGAATTAATATGAATCATATAAAAGAAATTTTTTATCACTAGCGAGCCATTATATCTCCATATATACCTAATATTTAACATCATGCAAAATAGACTATGGGGACCATTGTTATATGCTTGGAAGGTCAACTTTGCACCTCCATAACTTTTAATTTGCTCAAGCGCATGTTATAAAATTAGGACCATATGATTTAATCACATAGGATAATGCAAAAATGTGTCAATATAATCTTTTAAATCTAAAATTAATGAGATATAATGACATTAAAATGATCACTTAGATTTTTCTCTCACAGAGCCAATATATCAAGAATTGTCTAAAAAGGCCAATTTTGAACATGCATATATTTTGTCGCACTTCATCGCATGACCTAAAATTTAGAACATATAAAATAATAAAAAAATTAACAAAAAAATATAATCAAATTCTCTTGACACCTTCACACATGAAAAATATAACACCATAAAAATGCTTACTCAGCTCTTCTTGCGAAATTGTAAATTTGGCTAAGTATGGGAGAACATTGTCAAACTACCTGGGAGCCCAAATTTACACTTGCATAAATTATATTAACTTAATTTATTGATGTAAAATTTATTTAATATAAAATAATCACAAATATGATCACAAAAATATGACCATCTCCCCCTAATTCATCCACATGTGATAATGGTGACATTAGCAAATTGCCTACTCATATTTTTTGCCACTAGACCCAAAATGTCTAGATGAAAATAATAATCAACCAAATGAAATACATACATTAAAAAAAGCATTAAAATTATATAAAAATCTTATAAAACCCATTTCACATGACTAATACTCCATACTCATCGTTAAACATCTCTAACCATGACAAAACTGAAGATCAACCAAGCCTCCTTCAAGCATACTTAGACAAACACATTGCACACTTTGTCATTGTCACTTAGACTATCAAGGCACTTCATAAATTCACCTAGAAAATTCCATGGCATCACCATGACATCATAACACCATTTTTTATGGTTTTCCAATAGAACATTATCTCTTAATCCTATACAATCATAAAAGGTCTCATCAGTCTCAAAATCATCTATAAGCATTATGGATTCTTGTTGGTCCTATGTTATAAGTTGAGGGTGATATAAAAGATGTGTATTATGTTATTTATCTAGGTTAATTATATAAATGGCATGGGTGTCAAATAGGTTGGTATTATCAAGGTCTTCATAAATTCTATGATCAGACTTTGCTTCATTGCCAACATTATCATCATTAGTTGTAGGCATTGGAATATGAATAAGATATGTGGGGCCACCTCTAGATAGTTTAAATATGAGACCATAAGTTATTTTGTACCTAGTTATATAAATTTGTTCAAGTGTTCCTTAATAATTTATCCTGAGTTTTCCTCCTTCATATACTTGATTCTACATTATCTAGTTATGGATATGATATTTGGCATTTTTGTAGCAATTGGTCAATTTGTCATTATGAAACTAAGATTTGTTATTGGTAAGTGGGTCCTCTTCTTATCCAGTGGATAGTGTGAATATAATAGGATATAGACTATGAAGTTTTCCATTTCTTTTATTCCATACAAGGTGGCTTGGATTTAGGTCTTCCATACAACTTAGGATTCAGTGGGCTTGGCAATGTGAAATGTGTCATGGGTCAAATACTCTCCTAGGCCATTGGCCAAGATGGTAAAATGATTATACATTTATAGCAGATGCATATGTGAAGATGAATCAAGATTATCTATGTATATACAATTGGCCTTAAGAAATTCAATAAATATTTCTTTACCTTTGTCCTTTATGGGATTTAGATTTAGGCCAAAGTGGTAAATATAACTTTCATACTCAGCCTCCAAATATTTGTAATGTTCATAAGGATACAAATCTTCATTAATGGTGACCTCCATGCTTGAGTGAGAAAACATGAGACACTGATATAATGTTGAAGGGATTGCATGAATCTCATGTATCCAAGGTCTACCCAAGAGCAAATTGTAAGATAGATCTAGGTATAACACATGGCAAAGTGTATCATGGGTTAAGGGCCCATGGTTCAAGGGCCCAATGATAACTATCAATCTTATGGTGCCTTGTGATTCCCACTCTTCATTATCATAGGTTTTGATAATGATTGGTTTTAGTTATAGATCAATTTTTATATATCTAAGATGTTTGATGAGATTTAGAAACACAATATTCAAGCCTGATCCATTGTCAATGAGAACACATATGACTTGGTGTCACATTATGAAAACTTCAATGTACAATGGATTATTATGGAGAGGACTAAACCATAACATATAACTTTGTTTAAATGTTAGATACTGGCTTGGGACTAGATGTCAAACTAAATTTTGTACTTTGTATGAGATTATGTCATTGGGAATTTGGGATTGGCCTAGGAATTTTGTTAGGATGTTCTTGTAGATAGTAGATGTATGCAACAAATCTAAAATTGAGATTTTTTCAAGTATATTTTGATGTTGTTCCATAATGCTATATAGGTTTTCTTTAATAAAAATATATAGATTATTCTTAGCTAGGATACTAGGTTGGATGGGTTTGTTGGTAGGGGGTTATGGGATGGGAATGGTAATATTTGATTGCTAAGTTGTGATTTCACAATCAGGATTGGATATAGAACCATTTTTAATTTAAAATGATAATGGGGAGGGGCCAAATAGGATAAGTCTTAGTTATTAGTGAACTTGGTTGTGGTCATAGGATAATGATGAGTTATCAGTATAAGGTCTTAAAATAGTAATCCCTAGTTGTTGTTGCACTTGTTTGTGGTTCCAGGTTAAGGATGGATTACTAGAATAAATGGGTTAATTGGAATTGTTTGGAAATATTCTTGTTATGTTAGAACTTGGTCTAAGATTAATGGTGTTGGTTAAAACACAACCTCCCCCAATATGACCTACAACTTTGGTGTAGTCATGTACAACTACATGATAAGTCTTTTGGTTATTGGGATCATTCTAACCTTGGTTTTTCCCATTCATTTTATGTTTTTGTTGATAAGGATATTGTTGTTGTTGTCATGGCTATTGATATTGTTATTTCTATTATTCTAGTCTTCATTGTTGTTGTTGATTATTTTTATTGTTATATTATGGAAAAGGGTTTTGGTAGATCCCCAAGTTTTGATTAGATGTAGATGATCTATTATCCAATATGATCTCCCCATTTTCCAACATATTTTCTATGAGGTGTTTGATCTTCATGCAATGGTATAAATTTTTTCCATGAACATGATGGTATTCAAAAAATTAATTCTCTCTATACCAGTCTAGATACAGAATACCCTCAAGATAATGCTTCAATATTGGCCAACTAATCACATTAGCTATAATGAGATTTTGAAACAAGGATTGTATAGGTTCTCCAAGGTCACTGAAGACTTGATGAGTAGGATAATTTATTCTTATAGGAGGGGTTTGTAAAGGTAATGGTTGTTGCATTTGTTGAGTTGGTATAGGTTGATATGAAGGTTATACTTATTGAATGGATTACTAATGAGGAATAAGTTGCATTTATGGTGTGGGTTGAGTAGATGGTGTATGTAATATTTGGACATGATGTGATTTAGTTACTAAATTTCCAACAACATTCTTATTATAGTTGAATTGCTTGCATTTTTCATAGTTATTGGCCTGAGATGGTGTTGATGCTTGCACTTAGACTTGGTTTTGGTTTTGATTTTGCCCTATTCCTTAGTTTTGGTTCTAATTTTATTTTGAAGAGGTGATCTTGATAATCCCTTTTTAATAAGTTATTTTTCAATTATTAAGCCTTTGTTGATAATTTATTTGAAGGTATGTACACAATGAATCTCTAAATGATAGGATATATCATTGTGTAAATTTTTAGTGAATACAACAACCAATTATTTGTCTAGTAAGATGTAGTTGAAATGACTAGTAAGTGATCTCAATTTCTATAAATAGACTGCAAAACTTTCACCAACATTCTTCTTGCCTTGAGTCAAATATATCAATGAAATCTCATGTTTGAGATTATAGTAGAAATGCTGCACAATTTTTTTAAGATGTAATCAAAATTAGGTATGGAATTTTTTGGTAATTTTAGGAACCACACCAAAGCTTTTCCTACTAGACTTTGAGGAAACAAGATGAGTAGGTAAATGTCACTGTAAGCCACTAGATACCAAGCAATAAATAATTCTCTCAAATGGGCCTTAGGGTTTCCCTTACCCTTATATTTATCAAATTTTGATGGTTTGTACCCTAGAGGAAATGTATCTATAGGTAATCCATATTGAATGGGTATGAAAAAATTTCATATAACGTAAACTTATTGGTCTACTTTCCTTTTTGAATGGTGGCAATTATATCCTTAATTTTGTACAGTTCTTGTGCCAAGAAACTAGATGGAACATTTGACTAAGGTTATGACTAGGTGGTCAAAGATGGATTACCTTGATTAGGGTATAATATAAGATTGGTTTGTTATGGAATGATGGTTTGAGGAGTGAACAGACTAGGAATATGCATCCATATATTGGGATGTGGTTGTTGAAATTACACGCATTGATGTATTATATTATTGTTTGGATTTGGTATATAGGCCTAATTTTGAGGGAATTGTGGCTAAGCTAGAAGGATATGGATTGGGGTAAAGTATTTTTATTATTGAGGTTGAGTAGGGACTTGGTGCCAACTAGTCAAACTTGGCTAAATAATGGGAACTTGTTGTGGACCAAGACCTTGTCATTGGATTTGTGGCATGTGTTGAACAAAAATCAATTACTACCTAATTGGTACTTGTTGGATAGTAGTACCTTTTTATTATGCAAATAACAATTTTAAGGTAGATATTGGTTGGGTTTTTGGTAATTGTATTTGACCAATAGACATACATTGTTGATTAGACAATGTTTGTAATTATAAAGGTATATTAGTTTATGACTATTAAGGTACACTTATCATTACCTAGCGAGGTGAAACATTTGGCCCCCCTATTAAGGTGGAATAGTGTTCTGGCTCTACTATGATGGTATATTAGACTATGTTTATTATTGTGGAATGATAGTCATCACAATTTATGGTGGAGTAACATATGTCACTTGTTGTTGAGGCAAGGCACTAGTTGGCACTTGATTAATTAATATCTGTGGTTGCATGCTTTATGAAGTAGTTGGTTGAGGATTAGAGGTAACTTGTTATGATTGTGGTCTAAGAGTTCATGCCCATACTATTATGAACTACTCATGATATTAACTAAAGACACTTGTTGTTTTGAACTAGTTGTTGGTGTAGTTAAACCACTTTATCTTGGATTATAAGACACTTGCATGTTATCCATTGTGTTTGACACATTATTTTATGTAGAAGTTATAATAGTCACTTATTCAATAGATGGGACATTATACATGTCACCAAATGAAGTGATTCATGTAAATGGGTCTATACTCAAATTATCTTGACCTGTCAACTCAATTAATACTCCTTTTGAAGGATATATATCTATGAGTGGAGCATTTGGCATGGCCTTATTATTAAAATTATGCACAAGATTCAAATAGGTTTTATATGCTTGTTGAATTTGTATAAAGTGGCCCTCCATGAGTCCCTTTCCTTTCACAAGAATATTTGGGTCTCAATACAACATTATCATGAATTATTGAGGATTTATAGTACAGGCATGTTCAGTGGTTTGGTTATAAGGCATGCTTAAAGGCATTCTAACTAGACTAGCCAAATTTTCATGGGGAAAGTCTATTGAAAACTTAGCCCCCACATTTATAGATCTAACTAAAACCTCATCCTTATTTTCAAGAAAGTGATGATAAAAAAAATAAGGATCATATGTCTATGCTATAGTAATGTAAAATGGTTGTTGTTGAACTTGTTCTACAACTAATGGTATACTAGAAAGATATTGCATGGTTTAATCTTGGTCTTACTCCAAATAGGGAGGCATTTTAACCAAATAATGGGATGATGAATCTCAAATTTGTTCCCCAAATTGAGTATTGTAAAGATGATAAAGATCTATCTCAAAAACTATATCATCACCATAGGGGTCTTAAACAAAGTCATCTTATACAACCACATTATCATAACTTGGATTTTACATGGCTCTACTATGAGTGTAATGATACATATCTAAATCAATGATTAATGTTTCATGAAAATAGGCCTATAGCTATAAAAAATCTTAAACACAATGTTCAATGGAAAAATGGACCAAACTTGGTCTAAATTGGTCTAAGAAATAGAGTTCCAAAAAGGTTACTGCTAACTTGGTATAACAGTCTAACATCAAATGTCTAATGTCAAATATCTTATGCAAATGGTCAAGTGGATGAATAAAAATTAATGCCAAACTTAGGTAAAAAGTATTCCAAACAAGTATAACCTAGGTCTAAAGAAATAAAGGTTTTTATGCCTTTTGGAAATAAGGAACAAAATCTAGGATCAAAATGAGAATTACGAGTTCTTTTGGGAACAAGGTACAAAATCTAGACTTTTAAACAAACTAGGTCTAAAATGAAGAGATTTAATATAGAAAATTTGAAACACTTTGACTAAAACTAGGCTTTTATATTTGAACACACACTTGATCATTTAGTATAAGGCATGGGGCTTTATTCATATGGAAGATATACCACTTCCCCAAATTTAGGCACAAACGTAGTCTTTAAATCTATCAATAAATTAACCTAAGTTACACAACCAAAAAAAAAGGTAAACACCTAGGCCAAAATTATGTGAGGTATAGTCATAAACAAATCAATATTTGAATTTAAAATTTTCAAGGCTAATTTTGAACATGATTTAGAAGACTAGGTTCCTCGAATAGACAATAAGCTAGATAAGAATGAAGGACATGATGGTACTATGCATAGACCAAAAAAACACACTTGGTTTTGATTTTATAATTTGGACACAAGTCTTTGAAATAATTCAAGTAATTTAATGATGTTGTAATGCTATAAAGATATGATAAAAGGTTAGTTTCAAGACTCTAAGGCAAAAGACTTGGAATGAAATGGGTAATGTAATGATGCCCCTTTCAAATAAGTGACACACACACACACACACACACACAAGTTTTGACAAATGACTAAGGAAAATGTGTGATTTCAAATGGATAGCATAAAACCTATTAAAACAAAGGAGTGATGTGTGAACATGACTTGTTTTATATGTGGTATAACAAATAAATAGTTTTGACATAAGAATATGTAAGTAAAGAGGTCAAAATGATAAAACACCTAAGTGTAACATCCAAAATCCTAAAATAATAAGGTTGCATTGTACTATTGAATTACACACACAAACACACACACACACACACACACACACACACACACACACACACACACACACACACACACACACACACACACACACACACACACACACACACACACACACACACACACACACACTTACTCTTGAGAGGATTTTAAGTTATTAATCCAAAAATTAAAAGTATATGAAAATTAGGGTTTTTAGTCCCCCTCTTCTCTCAAGAGTTTGTATGGTAACATGAAACTTTGAGTTACTCATCGTGCATCAAAAATATGTTCATGACAAGTGGGGTTATCTAAACTATCAATTTTTGTTTGTTTATAAATGTTCCCATATGTGTGAAAAACATTAGGGCACATCACATAATTTGGATGTGCATTAACCGAATTGTTGTGAAAATTTCTTGTCCTTTTCACAACCACTACATCCATCAATTTATCCATGTAATGAAATTTTGAGTTACCCCTACAGTCTGAGGTTGAGTATCACTAACAAAGATTTTTTAACCTCTTAAACAATCATAAAAATGGGTCACCATAAATTTATATACCCCACTATGGAGTGGGGTTGAAATGATGCCAAGAGATGAATTCCTGGGTCAACGCTTTCGTAGATAACCTATGGGGAGGTGATAAATTCCTGACCACAATACAAGATGCATGAAAATAAAGAAAGTGGAAGGACTTAGGGTCTTTTGGGGATTACCCAAATCTCTCAAATTTTGGGGAGGGCCTTAGTGACTTTCTTTCCATGCTTTTTTACCAAAGCAACAAATGCAAAGAGTGAATATTTTTTATCACCCAAGTTATCTAAAGGGGATGGGGGGGGGATCATATAGGCGACACTCGACTTACTAAATAAATAGTCAAACAAAAAATATAAAAATGAAAAATCTTATGAGTATTTAACTAAAGTGAAATTTAATTTTTATAATTCCAAATGAAATATGTTATGAAGTTTGAGACCCTTGGCATTATTTTGAAAAATTTAAAAGACAAAAATGACCTAAGCAAAAATATTTAAAACACCAAATTTAAATATGAATTTTACAACTTAGAGTGTTTAAAATCATATTATCTTGGCTTTTGGGTATTGTAAAAGATGTTAGGGGGTCCTTATGCTTAGAAGCAAAATGTGAGTGAATAAATGACTTTTCAATTCTAGCTCTCAGGTTTCCAAAATTTTACACAAAGCAAAAAAATTTAGAAACACAGAGAAATATCACCACTTTTCATGTAAAATTACAACTATTAGCACAATATATCTATTGCCTACTTTGAGGTTAACATACTCCCATTCTTAAAAATGAGGACCCTTGTTTCAAATTGTGTAAATTTGTGCTTTAAATTGAAAATTCATCTGATTAGAGTACCATTAGAGTGTTTTGCACATATTTATTTCAAGATCATCCACACCATGGTTGGATTTACATATTTACATGTGATTCTTGTTTCATATTACGTAAATTTGATAACATTAGATATCTATGCTTCATGTTGCATGTTTAATGGAGTCCATTTGGAATGAACAATATCCAGGGTTTCATGATTTAATGTTAATTTTATATTTTACTAGCCTTTGGTCTATTGAAGACTAATTTGAATCCATGTTTGACTCATGCTAAAAACCTTAGACTAATTGATTTAACCTAATTACTTCTTTTGAATTCAAATTTGGTGGGATCAAATTTATATGAGAATGTTCATTTTTAATTTTAGACTTAGCTTATATTTTATCCTAAGGTTTTAGTCATGTTTTTAAACATGAATAAAACCTTAGGCTAAGACTTTATCCTAAGTCCCTTATGTTTCCTAAAAAATTTAGGCTAAGTTGATTTTATTAATCATAGGGTCCCTTTTTATTATGTCTTAAAACTTAGCTTAAATACTTTAGCCTAAAAATTTATTCATATTTATTAATAAAAATTAAAAAACCTTAGTCTAAGACTTTGGCTTAAGTTTTATATATTTTTGATCTTTGACTTAATTATATTCATTGTATGCATGAACCAATCACACCCAACCTAATGGATCAAAATCCAATGGTACACATAAAATTAGATAGATTTGATTAGATGATGCATACAAAATTTAATAATTCAAGAATATTTATCTTTGATGCATGTTCACCCAGGAAAAGATGATCAAATGGTACATGGGCAATGTTGAAATGTCAAAGGTTCCAATAACTCCACAAGAGAGATAAGTGTCACCATTTTAATGGGCTTCCTAAAGATATAATAGAAGGAATGAGGTCAAAAGTCAAGAGCCCTTGGATAAGTAGAAGGTGAAAAGTGTCACCTCCATGGGAAATTTGTAATAATATCTAATGGAACACGCTAATCTATGAAACCAAGATCTGACCATACAAAAGGAAAGTTGAATTTTCAAAGAACTCAGGCCAAATGAGAAGATACCATATGGTAAAAGGGCACTAGCCTAGAAGATACTGATTATGTAGAGTGTAAAAATCTCATGGATCTACCAAGTGGCATGATCTCAGATGATAAGTACAAATATTGACCAATATTATTTGACTTGCTAGATCTAGATCAATAGTGCAAGGTAAAGGTATAATTTTTAAAGGGCCTCAATCCAATGAAATAGTGACATGGGTACAAAAGAAAAACAATTATATTTTTAACATTAATGAGTTATGTGACATGGTAGAGACACATAAGCACCAAGTCAAATTAGGAGATCTTATGGGATAAAAAAAACAAAGGTATAAATATGAATATCTACATGAAATCTAAGGCATAAAGCTCACATTGTTTGAACTAGTTTTTGCCATTAAAGTACTATGAAAACTTTAAGGAAATCCCTAACATATATATAAGCCCTAATTTGACCCTATGCTCTTTGTAATTGATATAAGGAGAGTTGAATTATTGTCTGTGTAAGAAGTAAGGAGCAAGATCCAAGGAACGACTAGGACTGATAACACAAATATCATGAACATGATCTTTACTATAGAAGAGAAGATTAAAAGGCTAGCATTAGAAAGGGTTGATAAATATCTCAAGAACATGGTAGATCAACTAGCTTAGAACATTCCATTATATGGAAAAATTGTATATTTTTTGAAAATAGAATATTCTTTTATAAAGGCATGTACATCTTTTAAATCACATTACCTATGGTTTAGTACATTAGGGAGTATTGAGAACATTGTAAAATGGACAATTGTCCCTGACACTTGTCTAGTTGCATGTTGAGAAGGAATAACTAGCATATCTCATGAATGGTCTATATAAATGAGATATTTCCCATTGTAAAATGGGAGGGAGTTATTAGATCCAAAATTAATTCATAAACTTGGAGCAAGTAGTCAAATAAGGATCTCTACAAATTTTGTCCAATATTTGTTTGTGTGTTTACTATCATGGTTGCTTCCTTAGTTATATAGTTTGATATTTATATTTGAATTGTTTTGATGGATCCTAGATGTGCACATGTTAATCTAGAGTTGTCAATTTGGGATTATGGTAGGTTAATAAAATTTTCTTAGGTTTAAATCACTTTATGTATTCTTATTACATCTAGAAATCTAATGTTATTTGCTTGTAGGGGTAAAACTATTAAAGTAAATCTTATTCTTATTTGCATTACCTTTCCTTAAACATTTGAATTATATACAGTAGGATTTGTGCCTATGTAATTTCATGTTATATATTGGTTTAGTTCATATTTTGATGAAATTTAAGCCATGTCATAATGTTTGGATGGAAGACTAGAAACACATTTTTCTGCCCTACCCTTCTTTTTGCTCCTTTTTGACTAGATCACTTTAGTTTAGCTTGTCACTATAAATATAAATGTTAGCTTAGGGTTTAGACTTTTAGTTTTGGAAATAATTCATTGGGTTTAGTTCATATCACTTTCATCTTCACAAATATTTAGGACCATGATTGCTCCTAACAACCATTTACATGTTTATTTTGTGAAACAATCATTTTTATTGGCCAATACTCCACCATGGATCTTAGGAAGATCAAAACCACCAAATCATACAATGGATTATTTGAATCCAGAAATGAGAAGTGTTTCTTAAACACTATATGTTGACCAAGTGATTCACATTTAGGCATCAACAATATTTGGTGCTAGCAGGAGGGCTAAGCTAAAGCTCTATGAATTTGAAGTATCTTTGCTAATTTTAGTGAGTTGTGTTCAAATATTGATGTATTCTTTGCATATTTTTGTTTCTTGTAGCATATTTGTGTAAAGATCATTGATATTATTGGTTTTAGACTAGTATTTATGCTTATTTAGACAAAGATATATATTATTTCAAAATATATGACAAACTATGGTAAGGATAACTTAAGATTTGTAAATAAAAGGTGTTTGAGGTTAATAATAGCTATTTTCTTCAAATATTGATTGGATCTCTACAAATTTGAGTTTATATGAGCTTGTAATGTGTAAATATCATTCATATTTACATGTTTGGACACATTTCTTAGCTAATTTAGATAAATATTGATGTCCTTTTCTATTATTTATACATATTTGTGAAAATTTTGGTTAATGTGCAAGTATTATCATCATTATTTGTAAATATAAGACTTACTATATTTCAAACATGTTGAAGATTTTACAAGCTAGAACTACCACAAGTAATATCCTAATCAAGGTATGGTATGGTTAGGTGGATATTCTATCAATGTGCCTGGCCAGATACATGATTTGCCTTGAAATCTTGAAATGTATTTGACTTATTTTAGTCCTAATAGTGTTGTGACTACTGAAGAACATATCAAGTGATTTAAAGTTGCCTTAAGATTGTTAAATGTTGTTCATGAAGATGGTGCTTATAGATTGTTTCCTTTTAATCTTAGAGATGAGGTATATGATTAGTTTCTTAACCTTCCTAAAGACTTAATTATCAAATGGAATGATTTAAATAATCATTTCATGGATCAATTTGGAATGATCATAAGTCCATATGTCCTTTATCAATAATTCATTACTATGAAGAAGGATTCAAATGAAACCATTAGAGATTTTAATGCTAGATTTAAAAAGATGTTGAATAGAATTATAGCTCCTTATAAAATTTCTTAGGCTTTAGCTTTAGAGATTTATAAATATGCTTTAGATATATTAACTTTGATTTTTTTGAAAAGATTTGTTAATGTCATTAATATATTAACTTTAGCCTATGTTGAGGCTATGGTAATTAATGACCAAATGCAAACCCAAGGTCAAATGGCATATGGCATTCCAAATATCAATCCTAATTTGACCATGATAAATGTCATGCTTGATGTTAATCATAACATGCATACTTTAAATCAAACTCAAATTTTAAACCAATTACCTTTGAGCCATGCTCATCTTGGTTAAAACCTAGGATTCCTGAATAACATTGCAAGTGGATTTCATCCACAAGATCAAAAAGATATGGTGATAATAGTTGTAAGTAGTCCTCAAGTTCATAATTTAAAGGAAACTAAAAATGAAAATGACTTAATTTTAAAAAAAATCCAAAATTTTAACATTGATTTTCTTGAGACATAAGCAATTAGGTAACAATGGGTAAGGTTCTAATAGAAATTATTCTATTTAGGGGTTCAATAGACCCACATCTAGGTTTTAAAATAGTAAAAATAAATATAATAATGATCCATCTAAAATTATGAACATGATAAAATAAACACTTGTGATGTGCCTTTGGCTAATTATTGCAGGGTTCATAATAATGCTATATGGTCATCTAGTTCTTCTAAGACATCTACATCTTCTGAAATAGCTCTTGTAGTAAAGACCTATGATTTTCCATTTAAAGATGAAGATGAATTTAAATGTAATTTAGAGGAGGGATCTACTATAAGAATCATGGAGGAAGATCCTATCCTTTTTGAATAAATAGAAGAAGTTGTATTTAAGATTAATGAAGTTTCTAAAGATGTCATTGAAACACTTGCAAGTAAAGAAGATGGAGATGAAGCAAATACAATAGATCAAGAAATTTCATATTATTCCATCAAAAGGTTAGAAATATGTGATCAACATGTTTTAAATGGTAAGATTATAAACAAATCTCATATCCTTCTTGTTGATCATGATGAAGATACCTTTTGGGATGACTTGGAGAATTTTTGTGCAAATATTGATAGACCATTCCCACTTCATGTGGAGATTGAGTAATGTATTATAAAAATTATTATTACATATAT
Source organism: Torreya grandis (assembly GCA_037957365.1). Lineage (NCBI taxonomy): Eukaryota > Viridiplantae > Streptophyta > Pinopsida > Cupressales > Taxaceae > Torreya > Torreya grandis. Next base: position 467,525 of record JARHVA010001065.1, on the reverse strand, counting down.
TATTCAATAAGGTAATGATATTATATATATCCCAAAGCAAATTGAGTTGGATAATAATGAAGACATCAATCCAAGTATACCAGCTAAGTTCACAATATAACCATGGAAGGAGAATGAGACAAGACATGATCAATCTTTGAATGAAGTAGAGCTAGATTTCTTGATACAATAAATAAGAATTTGGGAAGAATATGATTAGATATTGGATCCATATCTTTAATATATACACTTGATAGTGGAGGTAGGAAGCCACACTATATCATATAGAAGACACAAGTATACAATGCTCCTATCCACAATAAGGGGCCATTTAATGAAAGCAATCATGTTTCAAGGTTTTTTAGTAGACTAAATAACTTTCCATTTGATCCTAGAGGTAAGTTATTTGTGAATTTAGTGTAGAGATTTAGATTATTTTCTTTCCTTCCTATCCCTTGTTTGTAAATAGTGTTTGTAAATATTTATTTGCTTGTTGTTTATTTGTTTGGTATGTTTGCTTATTCCTTTGCTTTGTTCCCTGCTTCCAATAAGTCTTTTCCAAGATAGTTTTTAGGCTCCAAGTTTACATAGTTATTTAGGAACTTCATAGTTTAGGAATGCAGATATGGCTTCTTAACATTAGTTGATCATGGATCTTGTAAATTTGAACTTGATGTTATGATTTAGATAAATTGATAAAGATTGATATATAGGTTAATTTTTCTTCAAAGTCTTAAACCTTATTCTAATCTAAATTTGATTTTAATAAAGATTGTACATGTTAGATGAAAGTTTGAAATATTGAAACACAGTCATGTTTGCACTTAATAAACATTATTACTTGGGATAAATTTTATGACCAAGGATGATTGTGTGAAGATAAAACACTTTACCAAATCCTAAAACTCGGCTAACTTAGTTCCCAAACTTTTATAAAAAGTTAATATGACTTGAAAAATAAGAACCTTATTGCCAAATTCAAGAGTTTTCTATGAAAAGGTGATTATGGTAAACTCCACCAGGGCTATGAACACCTAGATGGAAGTGGAACAAGGCCTTGAGTGGAGCCAAAGGTATCTCTGTTAGGGTTATGTATACCTAGCTAGTAGTAGATCAATGCCTAAGACTTCTTTGTACAAAACATGGTTCTTAATGAACATATAAATATGTTATAAGTTAGTGTTAATGGTCAAGGTCATGAACATAGAATTTCTTCCCTAAATCCTATGTAAAATAGTAAGTGGAATCAAAGTACACACATAACATGGTTGGTTTTTGATGTTTGGGCCTAGTTTTTCATATATAAGACTCATTTTAATAATGAGTTGATCTTAATAATGGTACTTGATCATATGAGATGATTTGTATAGTTATTAGTTTAAACCAAGAATATCTGAATTCTAAAATATTGCTATGTTCCCCCAAAATTTACCATTTATTGAGGTTAACATACCCCCATTATTGAAAATGGGAACCCTTATTTCAAATTATGTAAATTTGTCCTTTAAATTGAAAATTCATCTAACTGGAGTACCATTAGAGTGTTTTGTACATTATCTTTATTTGAAGATCATCCACACTATGGTTGGATTGGAATATTTACACATGATTCTCATTTAAAATTACCTATATTTGCTAGAATTTGATCTACATGATTCAGGTTTCATGTCTAATAGATTCCATTAGTCATCCAAGAAACAATTTAGATGATAATTCAGGTGATGAGTCCACCCCAATTGATGATGAAACTTCCAGGAGCCATAACTTTTACACCGTAGCTCTAATTGACTCACCATTTGAACCGTTAGAAAGCTAAGAATGAGGATAATGTGGTAAGATGGCATAGAGATTTTCAAAGATGGATTTTGACCCTTGAAAACCCAATGTTAGTTCCCCAAATTTCAATTTTAGTAGTGCAGTCTAAAAATAGTAATTTCTAAAAATAGTAATTCTTTAAATTTTGTATTGTTGTAAATCATGGAATTCGAACCACTTAATCTCCCTTGAGATTGGTGAGCTTCCACATCCTCCTCCCTAATTAAAAACATGTATAAATGAATATGTAACCCAAAATGTAAATTAAACATCTCTTCTCAAAGATAGGCATATGTTTGGGTCTACAAATTTGATCAATAAAACATCTCTTCTCAGAGATAGCATTATTTGACTTGTGTTGTTCTTGTTTCTTGAATTATCTTTCAACCAAAGATATTTTAGTTTTTCATCAATTAGAATGAACAATATCTAGGGTTTCATGATTTAATGTTAATTTGGTATTTTACTAGCCTTTGATCTAGTGAAGGCTAATTCGAATCCATGTTTGACTAATGCTAAAAAACTTAGTCTAATTGAGTTAACCTAAGTACTTATTTTAAATTCAAATTTGGTAGGATCAAATTTACGTGGGAATGTTCATTTTTAATTTCATGCTTAGCTTATATTTTATCCTAAGGTTTTAATCATGTTTTTAAATATGAATAAAACCTTAGGCTAATAATTTATCCTAAGTACCTTATGTTTCCCAAAAACTTTAGGCTATGTCAATTTTATTAATCATAGGGTCCCTTTTTATTATGTCTTAAAACTTAGCTTAAAGACTTTAGCCAAAAACTTTATTCATATTTATTAATACAAATAAAAAACCTTAGTCTAAGACTTTGTCTTAAGTTTTATAGATTTCTGAGCTCTGACTTAATTATCTTCATTGTCCATAGGAACCAATCACACCTAACCTAGCAGATCAAAATCTAATGGTGTGCATGAACTTAGATAGAGTTGATCAGATGGTGTGTATAAATGTTAATAAGTCAATAATCTTGATTAATGATGTGCATTCTCTTAGGCATATATTATTGGATGGTGCATGAGCAACATTGAAATGTTAAAGGTTCTAAGAGCTTTGTGAAAGTGACAAGTCTCACCATCTCGATAGGATGCTTGAAGATCTAATAAAAGGTGTAAGGTCAAAATTCAAGAGCCCCAAGACAAGTGATAATGTGACAAGTGTCACCACCATGGGAACCCTGTAAGAAGATCCAATAGAGTGCATTGATCTATGTAGCCAAGATCTGATGATGTAAAAATAAAGTTAACTTTTTAAAGAACTCAGGCCAAATGAGAAGGTGCCACATGGTAAAAGGTCACAAGCTCAGTAGAGACTAACTATGTAAAGTGAAAAAATCCTATGGAGCTACCAAATGGCATGATCTTGGAAGACATGTACACATATCAACCCATAATGTTCAACTTACCAAATCTATATTAATTATGCGAGGTAAAGGTAGAATTTTCAAAGGGCCTCGATCCAATGAAATAGTGACATGGGTACAAAAGATAAATGGTTATATTTTAAACATTAATGAGTTATATGACATGGTGGATCCACATAAGGACCAAGTCAGAGTAGGAGATATTATGGGCTCAAAAAATCAAAGGTATAAATATGAATAACTACATGAAATCTAGGGCATGAAGATCACATTGTTTAAACTAGTTGCCACCATTAAAACACTATGGAAACCTTCAAGAAAACCCTAACATATATATAATCCATAATTTTATCCTATGATATTTGTAATTGAGATGAGGAGATTTGAATTATGGTATGTGAAATACGGAACAAGAGCCAAGGAAAGACCAGGATTGATAACACAAAGATCATGGACATGCTCTTTACTATAAAAGAGAAGATTACAAAGGCTAGTATTAAAAAGGGATGATAAAGATCTCAATAACATAATAGATCAATAAGTTGAACTCTTTATGGAGCCTATTGTTAATCTCAAGTTAATTAATGAGTATCATGGAAGGGTAATGTATATTATTTAGAAAAAATAGGGAATCGCAGCAGTAGGGTCTGAAAGTCAAGATAATTTGTTTAGAATATTGCATTGTATGGAAATATTGTATATTTTTTTAAAATATAATATTCTTTTGTAAAGGCATGTACATATTGTAAATCACATTGCCTATGGGTCAGTCCATTAGGGAGTATCTAAAACATTGTAAAAAGGATAACTGCCACTAACACTTATCTAGTTGCATGTTGAGAAGGAATGATAGGAATATCTTATGAATGGTTTATATAAAGGAGGTATTGACCATTGTAAAGGGGGGGGGAGTTATTAGAGCCAAAATTAGTTTGTAAACTTGGATAAATAGTACAAACAAGGAATTCTACAAATTTTGTCCAATATTTGTCTATGTTCACTATCATGGTTGTTTCCTCAGTTATATGGTTTGATATTTAGATTTGAATTATTTTGATGGATCCTATATGTACACATGTTAATGCAAAGTTATCAATTTGGGCTTATGATAAGTTTATTAAAATTTCTTAGGTTTACTTCACTTTCTTTTCTCTTCTTGCATCTGGGTTAATGTTATTTTCTTGCAAGGGTAAAATTCTTAAAGTAAATCTTGTTTTTATTTACATTACCTTTACTTAAACATGTGCCTAATATAAAATAAGATATGTGCTTATGAAATTTCATGTTATATATTATTTTAGTGCATCACGTCATGATAAAATTTAAGCTCTATCATAATGTCTGGATGGAAGACCAAAAACACCTTCTTTCTGACCTACCCTTCTTTTTGCTGCTTTTTAACTAGATCACTTTAGTTTAGCTTGTCACTTTAAATTTCCATGTTAGCTTAGGGTTTAGAATTTAATTTTTGGAAATCATTCATTGGACTTAGTTTAGACCAATTTAATCTTCACAAATATTTAGGATCATAGTTACTCCTAACAACCATTTACATGTTCATTTTGTAAAATAATTGTTTAGCTTGGTCACTACTCCACCACAAATCTCAAGAAGATCATAACCAAAAACTCATGTAATGGATTTTTTGAATCCATAAATGAGAAGTGTTTCTTAAACACTATTTCTTAACCTAGTGACACACATTTAGGTATTAACACCAGTAAAACAAAATATTAATGCAAAATCACTATGATTAGTGCAATATCATAGAAATAAAGATAAAACCATATAACTTAGCACAATATTATGATTTACCCAATAACACAAAATATTTAGAAGGAATAATTGCTATGGTTAGGAGAAATATCATGATAGTTAGTGCAATATCATAATTTCAAAGACATGATATTGTCAATATCATATAAGTTAAAGTGATATCACAACTATAAAGTCATGATATTATAATATCTCTACTTTCTCTACAAAAGATAATAGTTAGTGCCAAAACTATGGTAGTTAAGGACAAAAATATGAAAGTTATCATGATATCATGACTATAAAGTTGAGATATAATGCAAAATCATGATTATCGAGAGCAAAAACATGACTATATAGAGCAACTTTATGATTTCTTAAAAACATTCATGAGCCTTTAATTTCTACTTTTTTGAGAAACAAGTTTGGATTTTGGCATGAAAATTGTTATGAGGATGTCCTAAAATGACTTAGGAGTAACTTTGTAGGGTGCGGGTCCCATCAAACATGCCATGATGTGAATAAGTAATAGATAGATAGGAGGTTAGTATAGTGTTATTATAATAAAATAAAATAAAAATAACACACTAAATACTTAACACCTCTGGCCTAAACTCTAGGGAGAGAATAGATAACAAGCATACAAATGAAAACACAACTAGAATACAAAAGAAACCAGTCTTTTACCTTCCTAAGATATCCAAATGGCTTGTTGAAGTGGCTTGCTCAATCTTGTGCATCAAGAATTCTTTATAAATGAATATTTATTTGATCCGTATCTCCTTGGCACCTTGGCTTGGATGTTTATCTTATGAATTGGGCATGGTAACATTAATATAAGTGTTTATTTTCATGTATATAAGAATTATAACTTTGGATTATGAGATCTTGGAAGACATTTAGGCATAATAAATTTACAGCAAAAGAGCATAGATATCAATAGGTATGGCCTTGTATTTAGAGCCTCAACAGTTAACTATTACCCAAGGTGGGTTAAGGTTGAGTTTAAAAATGAAATGATTTCAAACTAACCCTAGGTGAGTTAAGGCTAAATCTAGTTGAGTTAAAAAAATTCATATAATTATGATTTTTAATTACTAGGCATGGCTATATTTTGGAATATTTTGTAAGATCTTGACAACTCATAAAGACAATGATGGAAAGGCTTGATATTTTGATTTTTGGAATCTCCATTTTTATATACTCATTAATTGAAAATGGATAATTCAACTAAGAATTTAATATTATTTAATTATATGATTCATTTTGATTATAAATTTTGATATTTTAAGATTTGATCAAGTGACCCACTTAATGGGTCCATAGGCCAAATTGTTAATTATTAGGTCACAAGGTGACAAGAGATGAATCCATGAGATTATTATTACATAAGGGATAGTATCCAAAATAGGGATGACTCAACATGATTATTATAATTTATGAAAGGTGTATAAATTAAATTAGGATGTTTAGTGATTCCTAGGCTTAATTTAAATGGTTGGTAGAAATTGATCTAAAGCTAGTTGAAAGCCAGCTGTGGATGGAATTGGATGTCTACAATTGAAAAATTATTGACATCATTGAAAATATGCTATAAATGGAGATATAATCAAGGATAAAACTTGAAATATAGGGCATGAACATTTTTCTTGCATATAAGATCCAAGTGATATTTTGAGGGTCAAAGAGGTAGAGGCATTAATATCACTATTGAATTCTTCATATTTTGAATTTGGATAGAAATGAAGTTCATGAGGAATCATATAAGATATATTATTCATTATAATGATGTTGTGAAGGATAATTACTCATGATTCATAGATAATGTCTTAGAGATAAGTCCCACACTTGAATGCAAAGGTATAAATAATGGTCTATTGGGTAGTCACAACATGATGTTTGATGCTAGATGAAGTTATATACATTTTTTACACCCTTTGATGTATGAAGGATAATTCATGTAGGATGAGATACTAAAAGATAGATTCACCATTCCTTACACTAAAAAGGAATAGATACAAAATTTGGGATCATAGATCTTGTAGTTTTTTAGTAAAGAAAAAATGTAGTGTATAAAATAAATTATGGTTAGATCATTCATGACAATGCACTACCTCAAGTAGTTACCGTTCTAACTTCAATGTAGTGTCTAGAGCTAGTCTTAAACATGGATAAGTAGTATAATGTAAAAAAGAGAGAATTCAAGAATTAATTTTGACCTTATTAGCACTAGAGTGAAAATTTAAGGTAAAATCAAACTTCTAATAAATTTCATAATTTGTAACCCAATGTAAAGACCAAATCTGAGAGATGATTTTTGACTATAAACTCTTGGTATAAAAACTTCATCTCGACCTTATATAATCAAGGAGAATTATATCTATACTTTTAGACATGGTGGAGTTTGAAAAATCTTGTAGACAAGGTTAAATATGCACCTCTACTTGTAGATAGGGTGTAATCCACCACCCCTGATAAGAAAAAAATGTTAAAATAACCTATAATCTCCTTTGGGTCATAATGTTTACATCTTAAGTATATTTTCACTCTCATTTAATGAATAATAAAGATAATTTGATGAATAAAATATTTACTTAAGGTAAAATGATAAGATAGGTTCATATTGAACTTTTAAAATCATAGTTGTAGAAACAAGGTGAAGTTTACAGTTTTCAAGTTGTGCAAAACTAGCAAGTCACTTATGCAAATTTTAAAAAGTGGCCATTTCACTTTTGAAAGTTGTGAAAAAATACCAATGCACTTTTTAAAGTCATTCAAATTGGTCATTTTACTTTTTAAATTTTTATAAATATTTCAATGCACTTTTACAAGCTTTAATTTGTGAAAAAACACCAATGCACTTTTATAATTCATGCAAATTGGTTATTGCACTCTTGTAAGTTGTGAAAATTACTCAATGTTTTTTCATGGTTTATGTTGTGTTTTCACTAACATTATTTTTTAATCTCTTTAACATGTAGAAAAGGTGGTTATGCAGCACAACAACCCATTGTAACATATAAATAGGAGTTTGGGGCTCATTTATAAAGTTAGCTTTAGATAAACTTAGATTGGATGTTTTGTAGTTGAATTTTTAATAGTAAGAATTTTAGCAAGATGAATGAAAGGAATATATATGTACATCCCCATAAAGAATAAATACATAAATAATTTACCAGACATTGTACCATGAGTCTTTTTGGTCAATGATGTGCATGAGTATGTCAATCCAATTTGATTCTTGATCTTTAAATTTGGTATAATACTATTATTAGATAGTAAATGAATGAATTTTTTTTATGTATAGATTTATGTTAAATATTCATTAGTAATTATTTATGTTTTTAATCCTTGGTGGGTTTAATGATTTTTTGTCTATTTTTATTGGTAAATATAGGGTTGTTGAATATCATTATTTATAAATCTATCCATTATCCTTCGTGTATGTACCCTATTATTATGACTAGAATATATATTTCCCATCCCATTTATATGATAAAGGTTTCCCATGTTACAATCTTAAATCTTGGGCTATTCCTATGAGTCTCTGTGTTTAACTACCTAGGGTTTCCCTTCATCTTTTCTAGAGTTATCATAGAAGCTTCTATGTTTAACTTGATAGACTAATCCCATTATTCCTTTCTCCATTCCTTTCTCATTTTTACCTTCTTCCCATCATTACATTCATTTATTTTATATATTTTTTTGTAATTTCCAAGTTAAAGGTTTGAAACCCCCATAAAAAAATACATTTGCAATAAATAGTTGTGACTAACTCTTTCCCTGATTTTCCTTTTGGTTTTCAATAAAGGTATTTTTGCCTGTTAATAAAAGAGGAAATTTATCCTCACATTATTAATTAACATGAGGAATTTGTCCATATATCCACATAAATTAGTAAATTCTAACATGTGCACTCAACTCCCTAACTTTTAGTTGAGGTAATCGATGTAATGAATGGGTTAGGGGTTTGGTTGGTTGTCGAATAGAAGGGGATTTGGGATAAGTGGTGGAAATGGGTTCTCTTGATGGAACCAAAGACCTCATCAAAATCTTGATTTTTGTTGAGAGGGATAAGCTACATGGATATAGATATATAAGAACCTTTGGTATTTTTTATTACAAGAAGGTAGAGTTATTAATCAATGTTAGGCTCAGGGAAATGAGGGAGTTTGGGTTGAATGACTCATGGGAGAAGATCTAATCTATTAGGTTGACTTTACTAAGATAATGTCATCCACTAAGTGTGAATGGTAGAAGATGAGGCTAGACCTAAGGAGAATAACAAGGGATGAATGGATTAATAATATTGTTTAACATTTTTTTGACATCCCTTATTATATAAGAGAACAATGATAGGTTGATTGGGGATGCACTCTTGTTTTTCTAAAATAACTACAGACTATATAATGAGGTGGGGAATTGGAGTGGATTGAAAGACCTTACATCTCAACTCAACACTAATATTAAAATATGTGACAATGGTGGGACTAGGTGTCCTAACTCTCAGGAATATATTGTATTGGACAAGACCCAGTGTCTCAGGAAGGGTCATCCAAAAGAGACTAGGCACAAGGCAAGGAAACATGTATAAGCTTGTTTAGTCAATGGATTGTAAAATGTGTTTGCTATAATGTTGAATTAAGGCTTTTATATGTGTTATTTATTTATATGGACAAGGCTTATGTAGGATATTTTTTCTTTTATGAATGGGAAAGGATTTTTATATGATGTGGTTTTTTGCATAAATGGCAAGGCTTTTATTGTTGACTATTTTGGTATTTTTTTAGGTTTTTAACTAATGAATACTTGCTTAATGAAAATAAAGTGTTGAAACTAAATAATATAAAAACTAAAATAATAACTCTTTTTAATCCTTTTTAATGTTTGGAATGCATGTAATGGAAGAAGGAAGAAACTTATATGACTATGCAAGATGTTGATTTTTCTTAGATCTATTTGCACGTGAACTAGATGCATTGTTTTTGTTTTTTTTAATTTGTTTACATGAAATGAAATAAATTCATGAATTGAATATTATTTATAAATTTAATATGAGGATATATTTAATCCAAAATAACATTAATGAATTTTCTTTGTAAGCATACTAGGCTAGTTTTTCAACCTTTCTAACTTGCTACAAATAATTTTTTTTATAATGAATTGATAGGATGAAAGTAAAAGATATAAGTTATGATTTTATATTTTAAAATATAGACATGAAAATTATTTTAACCTTTTAAAACCAATAATATCAATAATCTACTACCGCCATACATTCACCTACGGTTGCCTATGTTTCTTTGTTTACCCAAGTGATTTTTTAAGATGAAATAAGTTTGTCTAGATATTGACTAAAAGAAAAGTTATATTGGTTGTAAATGAATTGAATATTTTATAATATATATTTTTTGAATGATTTACAATATTTATTCTTAAATTGAAAGGAAACTAAATCTATTGAATGCAAATAAAAATAAAAAATAATTATGTTTTTGTAGCAAAGGCAAATGAAAGAGATAGATCTATTTCACTATCAAATTTTATTATTTTCTATTTTTAATGGAAAATTAATTTAATCATAATAAAAATATTTATTAAATATAATCTAACAAATAACAAATACTAAAAATTAAAAAAACTCCAACCAGATTCTGGAATAAATTAGCTGAAGTGCAATTAGTGTGTTGATAGAAGAATATTCAACATGATAGCTCTATATACTGTTATATATATATTTAGGAAAATTTATATCTAGAGGATACACAAACTATTTAAAAATATATAAAATTTGAGAAGACACAATCCAAAAAAATAAGAGCAACTAAACTGAGGTTGGCTAATGTCTTGGCTTGAAAGGTCTGTGTTACTCTCACCAATGACACTTCTTCATTTTGAATTGTAGAGTCAACTTAAAAATAATATGGGATGAATATTTTATAAATTATAGCATGGTTGTAGCTACAAATAATTTTTTATAACAATCTCGAATGGAAAATTTTAGATCTAAAATCAGGCCCAAATTGGCCTTCTTGTAAGAAAAGAATGGAGTTTCCATGGGAGAGTTAAACTAAGTGTGACAGTGAGTTCATCTTGATATGAACTAAAGAAGGATAAAATTAAGAGAGTGAGTGATCTAAGCATGATTATAATAAAACATAAGTGATAAGAATAAGAAACACAAAGCTAATTATGAAAAATATATGAAAATGAGAGTCATATGATTTAATTTTGGAAGGCATTTCCACTATGATGGAACTGCCACTTTATATAGGGACACTTTTAGAACTGCCACTTATATTGAAAAAATCACCCTTTAAGATAATGTAACCAATGTTATTTTACTGCATAAATACCCTTTAGGATTAAAATTTCTACCTAAATTTCATAACTATCATGGTAGTTGTGTAAACCAAGGGGTAGTTTGATAATAGAGGATGGTGGTTTTGTTACTTGGGGTGGTGGTTTCATCATCCATGGTCATTTTTTGAAACATAGTAAAAATGGATAGGAAAGTCATAATCAAGGTGATTGAAATCGGTCAAAATAAAAATGTGGAAACATGAGGGAGTTAGAGCTAAAAATTTCCTTGTGGAGTACAAAATAAGAAGTCATAACATCATTATTAAATTTGTATGAGAAATGTCTCAATGTGTAATTTTTAGGTGCATATGTATTTCCCCCTTAGGAGGGCACATTTTCATGAATTTTCAAGGTGTAATCCTAATAAATGTGTACTAAAAGGAAATTAGAGTTTAGAAATACTTAATTTACTTACATATATGGATGAATGAAGCCTATTGGGACTCCATGCAACCTACAAAAAGAAGATGATATTCAAGCATGATTTTTAAAGAATCCTATAAGTAGGGTATGTAATTGGAACAAGGAAATAATACATACCATATGTGTGGGGAAAATCATACTACCTTGACCATCCTGTCAAGGGACTAAATTTGGTGTGGATCCATGCGTACCTACAAAATCATAAAATTGTGCTACAAAAGAAAGAAATGTAATTAAAATGTTAATGATAAAACATTGATTTGTAATATGCATAAAAATAATAGATACACACCTAAGAATAAATTTATAATTTGAAATATTATTCCAAAAATGGAAAACTTTTGAATTAAAATAGTTAGTTTATGGCCCAATATATTAAAAAACTTACAAAAAACAATTCATCTATGTTATTTTCATTAAAGGAGATTTTTTAGCTCTAGTTTGTTAGTGACCATTTTGAGAGTGGAAGTAGTTATCAAAAATATGATGATGTGAGGATGGTGAATGTTCTAACAAGAGGCCCGATTGGGCCACATATGATTAGTTTTTGTTGACTTTTCATTTTTTCCCCAATTTTATAAATTTGTTCAACATGTAGATAAAATCTCGCCAAATTTTATTTTTTTTGTTTTGTGATCACCATGGGGGAGGGTAGATTAGGATTTTTGTCATGTTCCTTATGATTTAGATGAATTTTGGTGGATTTTAGGGGGGGTGATTTAGGGAACTTGTGGATGGCTAATAATATCACCATTCAAGGTACATAAACTCTACCTATTGTAAGGGTAGTTTCATAACTATCGCAATAGGTTTTCAACCACCATGGGGTGGTTATGGCACTTCCACCATTGGGTATTTATGTAACCACATGATGTGGTTATGTTATTGCATTGGGGAGGTTTGACAACTACCACCTACAAATAAAGGTAGCTTTGTGAATGTAAAATAAAGTGGATATTTTTAACTTGTTTAGATTGTGAGATTAGTTTTCTTGATTAAATAACTGATGTAGGGTCTCTTTTCTTGTTTTAGGGAGCCTATATCTAATGGAGTAGATCCAAGGATTATGATTGGATCCCTTGTGTCTTATAAATTTGAAATACTGATGAGTTGGTTTTGTTTGACTGAATGGGGATTCTTCATATTGTATAAGTAGGGATCGCCCCTTCCTCCAACTAGTTTTTATGTGACCTATTAACATAATGGGACCCTAATCAAAACACCTTTGTGTTTCCTAAAGACTTAGGAGAGTGGATGGTCACTCTCATGGATGTATATCAAATTATTTATCTTCATATGACTATGTGTTTAGTGTTCATTCATGATGTTGATAGTCATCATGAGGCTCATAGTTGGGTAAAGAATTTTGGAGATGCTGACACACTTGACTCGGGTTGCAAAGTGAAACATGAAGCTTTCTTAGGTGGAATGATCAATGATACCCATCTTAAATAAGCACATCATTGGTATCCTTACCTCCTAGGTAATTAGAGGAAGATATAGACATAGATGAGGAAGAAGTCATATATGATAATTTTTATCTTGAATGATAGGAGGGATATGTAGGTAAATTGTTGATTTTATTCATTCATGATTTACAGCTTATGTTTTGACTTCTCTTAGTTATTTATCTACTTTTACATAAACTATATTTCCTTATGTCAGTTATATCTAATTAATCTTTTGTGATTTATGATTGCATATATTGTGGGTGTATGGAGGAGGATGATCAGGGATACCCTAATCAATCTATTTTGGTTGAGCTTTAGCCAAACATGGGACTAGTTACTAGTAGATCTTGGGAATACTATAGGGATTGGGTGGAATATGGATGTGTTTAACCCAACATGTCATGCGTGGGATATCTTGATGAGATTGAGGACATATAACAATAATATGTTGGCCATAACAAGGAGAACAAAGGCCCTGGTAGACACTATGGTGAAGGGAGGAAGTGGTAGATCCTCTAGTAATAGGACCAAGAGGACAACTTTAGAAGATTAGGTAAGACTCACCCTACCACTTACCTATCGATAGAGAGTGGATGGGTGATAAGAGGAGAGGTGATCATGATACATTACCAGAGTGATAACCATGGTCATTATACTACTTTATAACCCCTCAAAAGGATGAGGACATATTTATTATACTTATTTTGTAGATGTTTGGTGACATCAATATATATCTAATTCTTTTTTAGATGCATGTGTGTGTGTGTGTGTGTGTGTGTGTGTGTGTGTGTGTGTGTGTGGATGATTTGGCATATCTTTTATTTGTCATTATGTGATGAAATTTATTTATTTGTATACTATATTTTTAGTTTATGCACTCTATAGGATAAGACATATGGTGATGTATGAATATGTGTATTTATTTCATTTTTGATATGTTTCTATGGGGAAAATACTTATGTATATGTGGAAACAAAATATATGCAAACATTTTAACTACGATATATGTTCATATGTGATTACAACTATGTTAATATTTATTTTTGTAGGTGATTATTTAATTTCTTTGTTCACATAATACATTACTTCCAATTTGTATCAAGGGATGTAAAAGGGGAAAAAATAGATGGGAGGTGAATCATGACTCAAGTTTTCATAGGACAAAGGATGATGACCTCATGATTATGAGAAAATGGGGATTTGTAATTCTTGAAAAAATTATAGAATACTAAATTTATGGGCTTAAAATAGAGAGAACCTAATTTGAAAAAGTTAGTGGGTGGGAAAAGGTTACCTTGTTTGATCACAAACATATAGATAAACCTTTCTAAATAATTTTATTTTTAAACACTCTTTCTTAATTAAACATTGATTTTGAATTTATTTTCTATTCCTTTATGTGACCCCCTATACCTAGTCTCTTGTGACCAAGAAGACACATGAAATCATCACCAACGGCTAGATGTAAGAGAGTAATGACATCTTCCCCCCAATGCCAACCCCACACAACTAGTAAGATGTGAGGGCTCAACACCAAAGGTTAACAAAGGGAGAGCGATTCATGATTTTGAATTTTTTATTTACATAAGCTTTTAAATTTAAATTTTTCTCTATTTTATTATAATGCTCTTTCCCCTAAACCTTGATCCCATGCAACTAGTAGGATGAAAGGGCTCATCATCAACAGCCAAGGTAGGCAAGCAAAGTCACTTATGGTTGAGCATGTTAATTTTTTATTTTTCAAAAGCACCATAAAGGGGGAGCATATAATAATTAAGTTTCAATACTCCATTGTAGACTTTATTTTTTCTAATATGCACAAGAAGATGTAGGGAAATAGCTGTCCTCTTCTCATAAGAACTAGGATAAAGACTAGTATAACATGATGATTTTGAGGTGGTGAACAAATGTGAGAATAGGGTGAATTTTATGTGCTGCATTTTAGAAATCTTATTATTTTGAAAAATTACCAAATAAATAACTACAAAATAATGCTTCTACCATGATGGTGTACATGTGACATATGGAAATACAATGCAGGTGAAAATGGGGTGGTACATGAGAACTATATATAGAAACATTTTAGATGTGAAGAGTTTATGAACAAGAAAAAATCTTAACCCTATAAAGTGCATAATAGATAGGCTCCATTATTGAAATCTTATTTTACTAGATAGGTGCCTAGCCAATTGAGTCTAAATTTTTTGCCCTCTCCTTTATTTTTATTGATATGAAGATCAAGTATAAGGACAATGCCTCCAATGTAAATTAGATGCTCAAGGAAGTTTTTTTTATATTTTATACACATGTAGTTTGTTTAGGTGGTGTGATTATTTATTTTACCAATATGATACTTGTTTAAAAGATCTAACATGGCTAGATGTCCATTTCTATATTATTCTTCATTAAGAAGGCCCCAAAGGGAGATGTGAAGGATAGGCAATTATACCTCTAAGGGTTAAATAGATTTATAAAAAAATATTAATGAATAAGGGGTTGCTCTCATGGGTGTTTTAATAGTTTTTATGCAAGCCCAAAATGCTAGATAGAGATGCAAAAGCTAATCCCATTTAGAGTCCTTGCTAGTCTTGACTAAGATTGACTTCAAAGTCTTGTTGGTAGCCTCAGCTTAACTATTAGCCTATGGATAGTACACAAAATATAGGTGGTGTGATATTCTGAATTTATCACTAAGTTCATGAAATTTGGGGTTCTTAAAGGTGGATCCATTATCAATAATGAGGACCTTTGGGATCTCAAATTGACAAAAGAGCTAGTTCAGTATAAAATTTATGATAACAAATCTGGTCAGGGTTATCAAGGACATCACCTTTACCCATTAAGTGAAATATTTAGTTGTTGTGATGATGAAATGATGTCTATCTAAAGAAGTAGGAGAAAGTTTACCTACTAAATCTAGGACTCAAGTAGAAAAGTGCCACAAAGTGATGATGGCTTGTAAAATGTTGTCACTTCTCACATTTATGTTCATACTTGATGAAGTCATGCTTTAAGGTGGGCTACAAATATCCCATCTTGTGGACTTTTTGGGTGGTTGCATGGCCACTGAAGTGTCCACTACACACACTATTATGACAATGAAATGGGACCTTTTTTGACTCCTCTTGGTCGATACACTAGAGTAAGATTCCATCAAAGGCATTTAATAAAGGATTGTTTATAAGATGACATATTTGGATGTGATAACACAAAGGCATAAACTCTATTTCAAATTGGAATCTTTAGGGGAGGCTTAGTTAACAATGTAATTGATTATGCCTATGCATAAAGGAGAGTAATTAATGGTGGGTTTTTCTATATGGAATATTAATTCATTGGGAAAATTGGTATCTATGAGGTTGTTAACCTCTAAAGGGGAATCCACTGACCAATTTGTGATGATTTATCCCTTAGTGAAATTTTGGTTGATGTTAGTCAATTTGAACTTGATCAAAAGTGTGATGAAATGACCATAATTTTGAGAGATGGATGGTTGTGTTAGGAAATTCCATAAGGATTAGGATCTTAAAAAATATCTTATTTATTGATTAAGCATATAATTCCTTAATCATTTAGTTGTAAAAATTATTGCTAGGAATTCTTTCTTTTTCTGGGTATATCATGTATCATAACCAATAAGTTTTGACTAATGAAATAAATAATGTGTTCCTAATGGGTGTTATCTTTTTGATCCAACATACTCGTGAATGGCACCTTAGTTTCCCTTTTTTAGAGTATCAAAGGCTTGTTTGGCTTAGGTTCCATGAATGCTAGAGGGGATATAAGAAAACATTTTACTTCTTTGAATGCTTCCTAAAAATTATTTATTCGAGTTAATACAGTTGTATTTTTTAGTAGGTTATTAATGGGATGCATAGTGTAGGCAAGGTCAAGGACAAATCATCAAATAACTCCCAATTTTCTTTAAAATGTCCTGATTATAGATTCATCCATGAGAGGGTTCATTTATAAGATAACTCATATCTTGGTTAGGTCGATCTCTATCCCCTATTTATAGATGATGTATCCCAAGAGTTTCCCATTGGTGACTCCAAACATGTATTTTTTTGGATTGAGGGTATCTTCATATTTGATCAATCACATAAGGATAATACATAATAATCCCAAGATTTCTTTATGCCACATTGATGTTTTAAGAAGGTTATCTATGTATAACTCCACTATATTATGAATGAGGTCATGGAAGATGTGAGTCATGGCCCTTTGATACATTTCCCTAGTTTTATTTAAGCCAATAAACATTAAAACATAACAAAAAATTCCCCAAGGTGTGGTGAATAAAGTATTGTTTTGATCTTTGTCATAGATGTGGATCTAGTTATATCCTAAAAACCATTCACGAGTGATAGCAACTCATATCCTATGGTTTCATCGATAATGATGTCAATAGATGAGAGGGGGAAGTCATATTTAGGCATGACTTATTGATGTCTTGAAAATTTATTCATATGTAAATCCTATCATCATTTTTTAGAATGGGTATGATGTTAGACATCCATTTGGAGTAGTCAACAAGCTTAATGAAATTCATATTTAGGAGCTTAATGACCTCCTCCTTTACCATTAATGTGACTTTGGGATTGATGGGTCTAATACTTTATTTGACATATTTCACATCAGATGTTATGACTAGGTTATAGATGACCACATCAGGATTCATTCCTATCATGTTAGTATAAGAGAAAGCAAATGCTTGAGAAATCTGCATGAGGATTTTTTTGTGGTCCTTCACCTCTTATTTAGATAGGGATGATCCTAACTGGATAATTTTGGGGTTATCCTCTATCCAAATATTAATGTCAATAGTTTCCTCAATGAGGGATGAATTTACCTCCTCAAATATGTTAGGAGCTAGGGGAAGGCTAGGGTCTTTATCTTTGGTGTTTAATACATGCTCATCATTAGAGTAAGGGTAATTCTCTATGTGGAAATAGGATTTATGAAACCAAGTCCTAAGGGCCAAATTGGGATAGTAGGTAAATGAGAAACCCATTTTATGATGAAAAGAGGGGATGCCATCATAAACTTATAAAATACATCTTAATTGTGATTATAAAATATAATTCTAGGATTGCCAAATGGGGGATGAAATGTGAAGATGAGGCAACCATAGAGCTAGTAAGTTGGTTAATTTCTCTAAGGATTACTTTAATAGAGATGAAATAAAAGCCCTTGGTGACATTGTGAACAATGTTATTATAATATTAGACGTGTTTAACCTTGGTTTGATAGAATTTATAAAATTTGTTTTCCACTAGTGGTGAATCCCCCTAGATCTTTAAGTTTTGGATACTTAGGCATTTTTTGATGAACATACCAAGTAGTAGGGGTTTATATTCAAACTCCATTATTTATGCACTCAAAGTTTAGTTTGAATCCAAAAGGTATAACTCACCCCTTAGGGGAAATTAGAATGACCTATGATCTAGTGCCTTGGTAGTACTTAGATCCATTATAATGTATGGTCCACTGATCATGTGTAAGAAGGGGGTCATTAGGTAGATCATCCCATTTTTATGAAATTTCAGCCATGTGGATGTTGGGTCCAATGATATTTTGATCCACTCTAGTATGAGATACAATGTTTGCTTCTTTTTTGACCTCTAATTCTATGAGTCCTATCATTTGAGTTTCGACTTAAAGTCATAACTAAGGAGCCACATTAGGGTTTGACACACCAAAAGTTGAGGCTTTGATGTAATGATTACCTACTACCATGGATTGATTATGTTGAGTGGTATAACCTAATGGGTTATTTTTCTATTGACCTTAAACAAAGTGCATTTGGTGGTTAGGTAAAAGGTTGTGGTAAATTTATAGGTTCTATTTTTGTGGAGTGATAGGACCATTTAAAAGGGTTTGGGTGTTTACATGTACACCTCCTAGGAACATATTCACAAACATTTACCTTTGATCCTCTGAGAGCCTTTTTATAAAATTGTTATATTATCGACAACCTTGAGTGTCATATCCTATGACTCTATGGAAGATACAATAGGTTTTGGGATCATAATCCCTAGGTCTCATTTTTGTCCTTACTTACTAAACCCTTGTTTGTTGTTTCTTGGGTAATAATTTTAGTTTTAGAAATGGGGATATTTTTCATTTGACTAATACTTATTTTGGTTGTATTTTTGATATTATGTATTAGGAGGTAGTGGTTGGTTGAAATCAACCACACAAATGGTAGGAAGTGGAATTTGATTCCCACCAGTACATTATTGGTTTTAGTGATGTTATTCTTAGGTGGGTATTGACCATTATTTACGAGGTGTTGTTTCTTGGCCTGATCAATTATTCCACTAGTATTAATGTTCCTATTGTATTTTAAAATCTTTAGACCTTGGTTGTTCATGTTGTTTGGGTTTTGGTTGTTACATCATGATTCCTCTCTAGACTTAATAACCTACTAATTAGTGGATTCTATGGTTATTGATTGTCTAATTACTATTTAGTTAATATGGATTTTATATACTAATGTATGGATAAATCTATATTGCTTATTTACATGATCATTAACTTGTTGAGTTAGTTGTACTTGTATGTTATGTACATGATGATCATGTTTATTTAGTTAATTATAGAAGTATATTATGGATTTCATATTGATTTAGGATAACCACCTTTATTGTTTTGAGGTGGATGTAGGATATATCCATCCCTCAAACTATGATGGAGGGAGAGAATCATCAGAGAGGGGGCATAAATGGAGGCATTTGGGGATGATATAATGAAGACTATAAACCCTATACAAACCACAATAATATGATATGCTTTTGACCAGTGTTTGACTTAGATAGCTTGTACTTGATTTTAATTGTGATCTTGGTTAATACATTTAAATATGGTTACATGTTTGTAATTACAAGATTGAAATATTTATTTTGTTTCACTTAGATTATTTTGTGTCATGATGTTGCCATAACATGTTCTTAGAATCAAATGTGTTTAGTATGCCTTGTTTCTACCTTTAGATGCATTTGAATTTTTTTATGATAGTGTCTTGTTTATCAATGCACTATTATATAAGAGATAAGGAATTTAATTGTTTGTGTTAGTTAATTGTTAACTTTAATATTTAGCAAGGTGTGGTTAGTGATAATGTTTAAATGATTATTTTTGCTAGGTCAATGTTTAATATTTATTTCATTATTAATGTTAATAATCATAACATTTAGGATGTTATTGGGAAGTCAATATTATTTTGAAATCATTATTAATAATAATATGCATAATGGTTGAAATAGATTGTGATTTAATGAAGAAAGTTCACAAGATTAAGGTTTGAATTGCATTGACTTGAGCTATTTTGAGTCACTTTGCCAAACAAACACTTCATTTTGATTTTGATTTTAAAATATTTAGTCTTTCCTAGTGTTTTTAGTTACTTTTTTCATGTGAATATTTATTTTCCAAGCTCATGAATATCACTGTCAGTCTGGCAGAGATATTGGGGGTTTTGGTTAACAAGAAAATAACATGCAAAAGGTTAAATGATGGGGGGAATATATGCCTAGGTACATGATAAACAAAAAAAGAAGGTGGAATGTGGGAGTGAGATTGGAGAAGGGATTATCAGTGTGGCATAGCCATGGTCTTATTTACCAAGTTAGTCTATTGGTTAAATTTCATATTGAGAATTGTATGAGTTAAATCAACTAAAACTGGTAAAATGTTTTGATTAGGGTTTCATTTTCATTATGTTGATATTGTAGGAAAAAATTTGATATATTTGGAAATTTGGATGGCTCAACCATCCACAGAGCCAAATATATATCTTTAGAAACCTTAATGAAATGGCTATGTTATGTAAATCCTTTTAATTGAGTTTTAGTGTAGGAATTTTGTGTATTTTAGGAGGGTTAAATGGATTTGAGAAAATTTAGTATAAGATGTATAATTTTTTTAAAATGAAACTCTGATGGTAGAAACTTTGTCAAAATATCTAGGGTAAAATTTGTGACAAAATGGATTTATCAGTTTGAAATTTATTATCATTCTAGATTTCAATTTTTAACCTAGCCTTTTAACATTATTGATGAAATCATTATTACCTTATACAAATTTATACATTATGTTTTTGTTTGTTTAAACCAAGAAAAATATTTGTAAAACTAACCCAAGTAGGGTACAACTAGAAATATTAGGTTAGACTTAGTCTTATGAAAATAACATCAAATCATCCTTTTCTTCATACTAAGTAATAGCTTGATTTTATGGTAAATTTGGTTAAAACTATTAAGGCCAAACTAGGGCATGGTTGTGTGTATTAGTTTAGTTGAGACAAAACTACAATAAAAATATGTAGTATAAACCTATAGATGGGTATTAATTTCCATATAAGTCACCTCAGCTATATAAATCTCTTTTTAATAAAAAATAAAACAAGTACGGTTTTGTTTCATTTATAAGACTTGTAAAAAATTATATAACTATACATAAATATATGTAATGTTTAGGACTTTGTCGACCTATCGATATATTTATATCAATGCATATATACATATATAGTTTAGGTTATAATGCACCTCTATAAATATACATCATTATGTTAATATCATGACTGAACCAAAAATGGAGATATAGATCGATTGGATATCTATTATTTTTATATTTATGGATTTATTTTTGTGTAAACTTGATTTATATGATTATTTTTATATTGAGTGGATGTAGGATTGAACTCTTAAAATCTATAAAAGTATAAATATATATATACCCACTCCACATTCAACTATGTTTATATATAGATGGTTGTGTATTGTAAAGACTATTGTAAATTGATCCATATGATATGTATGTTATGGTCTGTTGATTATAAAGAATAGAACACTGTCAAAACACTATATTCTAGTCTTTGCACATAAATTGGAAAAGAATTTAATAAATCTTGTGTTTATAAATTCATATAATTGTATACATAATAATCTTAAATGGAGGAAAAAATACTTGTCTATTAGAGTATATTGTATACAACTTGCATATACTATTGATGATTGAATATGTTATAAATTATACAATGACTTTATATGTGTGTATCTAATTACTTAAATTATCAAAATTATATGCATTTTGAGATAGTAAATTAAGCGTTGTATTTTTAGAATGCAGCTATAACACTATTGTTAAATCTTTTTTTGGGAAATTGGAAGTAATTTAATATGGTTGTGCGTTAGTATATGCATAAAAATATTTATAAGTGATAATCTTGCATTGTTATTAGAATGCTATTTCTATTTGAGTATACCATATGCTCTTATCTATATACTGATGGATAAGTAAACACATTATATGTTAAATTAGGATGTATTAAATTACATTATACTACTTGATTTAATAATGCTAACTTAGAAGTGAACTTACGGAATTTTATGAACTTCTAGTTGGTAATATTTGATAATATTTAGTTCAATCCATTTAGCATTAATTGGTTTTATGAACAATTTAATTATGAAATTTAAATAAAGTGGTTGTGGAATGAGCTATTAATTGTTGATATGATTGTCTAGCAAATTATAATATTACCTAGATGGTTTGATTTTTATGCTTATTTTACCTAAATGTTATAATAGTTTAAAATCTGATTATATATCTAATTTTATTGTGTTATAAATAAATAGATGTTTATATATTTTTTTATGTTGCATTTGATAGAATAAATGATAGTATTAGAGACTTTCTTGTATTAACACATAATATAGATGCTAGTAAGGGAAAACTCATTCTAAAATCTATTGGCTTTATTATTTTTAAATATATGAACCAATCTAGTATTAATGACCATAAATAAGTGAGAGAGATAGATTCCAATTACATAATTAATGTCACTAATATGTAGATAAGGTGTAATCTAATTGAGTGGTGTGTTGGATTATTTTTATGATCCAATGTTAGCTTATTTTTAGCTTGTTAAATTAAATAATTATTTGTTATTCGGGTTAGTTGAAACCTATAATACAGTTTGTTTATTATAGCTTCCCATGCAAGTTATTTAAGCCTTCACCTATGTTGTAAATGATAACTTGATATAATAGAATCTGTTATATTTTTATCAAATACTATATCCATAATGTAATTTCATAATTCTTATTCCATTGTCTGTGGGGCATCAATGGTATCAGAGCCAAGAAATTTGAAGAAGAGTAAAGAATTTTTTAGAGTAGCTAAGATTGCACTTGTATAGTATGAAGCTTTGAAAAGTTTTAATTTTTTTATGTACTCTCAAAATTGTCCTAAATTATTGCATAAACCATACATCCTCCATCAAAAATCATATATGTTTGTTATTATGAGACCAGATCTTTCATATTGCTTTTAACCTCCATAAATTCCATCTCATTCATACCCTCACCTATATACGAGTGCAAGAAATCCTTTTCCCTATTTTTTTAATAATCTAACCATTTTTGTGAATGGTACCCACTTATTATGAGTACATCTTTAAGAGTCTTGTGTGATGCTTTGGATCAAATGTCTCTAAACATATCTAAGAATAAAAAGTTTCATAACATATCTAGTATTAACAAAGCCTCAATAATTTGATATATTGACCTATCATTTGCAAGTCTTGCAATTTTTACCACTCACCTACAAGATAAGCTGAAATAATCAATTCTTTATATTCTATATAGAAATGTCAAAATAGTAGTTATCTACACCAGTCATTAGCTTCCATGAATTTTCATTTCTCCTAAAATTTGAGCAAAACCATTATGATATTTACATAGAATGTAGAGACAACATTACATAAAAAATAGATAAAACAAATGTCACCCTATATTGGTCGGCTCACTCAAATCATGCTATATAGATTTTATTAGATGCACATATATTAACCTTGCACAAATCATGGAGGAATCAAACAAGGTAAAAGATTATAAATGCTACAGTGAGCTTATAATTTAGGATTTATTTGTTTTTATTAATTTGCATTGATGAGTGGGTCCCTTCAAAAATCCTCTATTTGTGAATGAATAGAGTGGAATATTTTATTTTTATATGTAGAAAGTTTGACAAGTGAATTAATTTCACATACCTATACCTTTTTTGTCAAAACTAAAAAATGAAGTTGAAATAGAATAACTTCCCTTTATAATTCATAATTACTTGTAGAGCAATTGGTGAAAATTGTTTTGTGAAGACCTTGGAAGTTGGGGAGGTCCAAGTTTCAAATCCCCTCTAATTATGTTTTTGGATCAAATCAGTGATATAAGGGTGTATTTATGACTTCTTGAGACAAATTTTTGACAAATCATTATTTTGTTTGAAGATAGTCATGTGACTAGGTGATTTTTAATTTTTTAGATGTTTTAAAGACATCATAATCATTAATTTTGTAACTTGAAGTGTCCTTATATGATTTTTGTAAAAACACACTCAATGATGTATAAAGGTGCATTTTCAATGGAAACTAACAAAATCCTCATAAAATGTTTCACAATATCACTCCATTCTTATGTTGTCAAAGACAATACCATCAATTACATGTCCTAGGATCCTTTTTATTGACACTATCTATGTGACAACTGGAGGTTGGAGGATCCCTTGGAAGCTAAGGGATAATTACCCTCTCTAAGTAGCTATTCATTTAGAGTATGGGTTGAATGATTAATGGAAAATTTTGACTTGTATTATTACTTATAGTTCTATTTTTAGATTTATATATCTGATGTTCATGACATGGAGTAGACATAGTTATGTATTTTTATTTCTCTCAATGTAGGGATTCTCACCTCTTACCTGATAGGGGTAAAATATTTAGGTATTGGTTAGACTTTGATCAGTTATCAATGAAATACAAGTTGATAGGGGTTGCTAGCACTAAAAGTGTTGATCAAATGTCATCAACATTTGTTGGGCATCAAGAAGATGTGCCATCTAAATTATAGTTTATCACTTGGATGGGTTCCTATGTGGGACCTTATATGGGTCAATGTAGTTAGACATGCTTGAGTGTATTATAATATAGTATGGTATAATGATCTCCATGAATGAGTAGGACTTGATCATGTTCATTAACCATTTTCTGCTATAACTCACAGGGGAAAGCTTCTTTATGGAGTGCCACATTTTTTGGTCATTTCCAGAGGTACAATGCACCACTTACAGTTATGAGAGAGTTTTTTTGATGAATTAAGAGTCATTTCTCTAGTTCATTCATCTATTATACCCCTTTGGATAAAGGGAGAGTTTGATGGATTATTTTTTTGATCCAAAGTTTATTTTTAGTTTGTTAAATTAAATAATTCTTTATTATTTGAGTTAGTTAAAACCTGTAAGGTAGTTGGTTTTATTATAAATTCCCATGAAAATTCTTTAAACCTTCAACTATGTGGTAAATGATAACCTAATATAATAAAATTTATTATATTTTTATCAAATACTTTATCAATAATGTAATTTCATATTTCTTCTTCCATTGTTTATGGGCCATCATGGTGTGTATGAAATTAACTAATCCTCAATTTCAAATAATTATATGAAAACTTTGCCCAAAGTAGTGTTTATGGTTAAACATAGTCATTTCATCTATTTGATTTAGTTTACATGTTTAGTACAATATCATGTTAGAATGGATTTCTTAATGATATACTACATGTAATAGTTATCTTATAGCACGGGTTCTAATTATCACTCTTTATTTTTTCACCATCATTATCTACCCATTTATGAAGTGAAGACTATTCCCTAGTTGTGAGATTGTGTAGGGGATTGATGTTTCATGGTTGGTGTGGAAAAACACTTTGATGATGCTCTCCCTCCCATCCATAGTAATTTTATAGTGATTACAATCATGATTAATTATGACTATTATGAGTTTGTTGAGACTCGTATGCTCCATGGAGGATTGTATCATTGTAAATTATTATTAAGACATGTATTAAGCTGAAACTATATTAATTTGCATATTTTATCATTACAATAGTTGGATATAACATTGGATCACTTGTGGCTAAATTTGTAGATATAATTTTATGAAATAAATACATTATTCATTATATATCAACATTTACTTGATCTTTATATTTTGATCATTATCTAAATATATTATCTCTTGACCTTATTTATGGTTAACTTAAAAACTAATGTATTTAATGAGAGATCATTATCTTGTAGGTTCCATCATGATGGAATCTATTCATTGAATTTGTGTAAATGTTTACATAAAAACTTTACCTTATTCTAGAAAAAACCTGATGGGGTTGTTACATTGGTTCATACTTTAAGATACCCCATTAGTTTGACTGGGGGTGATGATGCACCTATTGGATCCATAGGTCCACTGTCCATTATCAATGACTACTTAGTCAATGCATATTTCAATTTCAAGGCCTCTTCAAATTAATATTATGGGGACTTTTAGATGTCTTCATGTCTTTGTTATGGTAATAAAGGACAAGATCACATAACTCTTATTGGTTTATGTTACGTGGACTAGTAGAGTAATATAAGACATGTCACCATGTTGTGATGAAATAGGTAGATGATTCATTATATTATTATTTGATATGTAAGTACTCTTGTATGCTAGTCTTTAGGAGTTTTTTCATGTCAAAATCTTTAATAAACTCAGCCATAAGTTGGTAGAAGGCATATATGGACCCTTCAGGGAGGTGATAGTACTAGTCAAAGGCTATCCCATTGAGTGTCTTGGGGAAGATATTTGATACAAACCCATTAGAAGGAAAAAAATACTTAACAATGGTGGTATAGGCCTTGAAATGTGTATTGGGATCCCTTCCCCATTAAATTTGGGAAGATCTAGTAGGGGACATGGGAGAAGGACTTCTGCATGCTAATTTCAAGGGGATATTTAATGTATTTGGCATAGGTTCCCATGTTGTTAAAATATATCGCTATTATAGTGATGTTAGTATGAGGAGGCAAGGTAGTGTATGGGTTGGATTGATAGCTACCATGAGGTGTGGATGAAAATTGATAGGGAAACATGAATTAGGTTAAAGAATAATTGTGTGGTTGAGTAGACTTAGAATTATGTGGAAGTATGAGGGGACACTGTTATATGCAAGAGGTGTCATGAATTATTATGGAAAAGTGCACAAGGTTTATTATGGTGATAAATAGGTTATCTATGTGTAGCCTAGTGAGATATAAAGTGGGACATATCCAGTCTGTGGAGGATTACTATATGTAGGAAGCATGTGACTTGAAGGCATGGGTAATGATGGATTATTTGCTACTACATTATTTGGTAGTGGTGGAGCATACATGTATACACCACCTAATAGAGTTTGAATGGGAAGTTGGTAAGATGAATAAGGTTTTGAGAGATCAAGGTTGGGGACCCTATAGGTGAGAATGTCCCTAAGAGGTTGATGAGAGATGTGGTTATGATGTGGTATTTTCTCTTACAATAGTGAGCATGGAGGTTTTTTATTACAATGTGGGGTAAGTTGTTACTAAAAATGGGAAAGAATAGGGATGAGTTAGTGTAAGGTGGTGTTATCCTATCCCTTGGCTTAGAGCTTGTTGATTATTTTCTAGGTCATGGATATGACCCACTAGAGTGGTAATGAGATGATTGAGTCTTGTGTTGGTATTGGGTCCTTGGGTCTTCGATGTAAGGAAGTTAGATTACTAAGATGATGCTATAAAAGGGTGTTAATTTAGGTGAAAAACCCTAGGACTAACATTAGTATTGGTTACTAGTGGGTTGAAGGCATCATGATTCCTACTTATAGGATTAATAATAACTTGCATGTGATTGACCTTGTCTTATCAGTGATGGATCCTTCCTAAGTAGTGATCATATTTAGCAACACTTTCTATGTTTGGGATTTATAAGATGATGGATGACCTTATATCCATGCAAGGAGTGACCACTCCTCCACCCATAAGAGTCAATGTGCTAGATTTAGGTTTATTGTATATAGTTTTTGATACATCATGTGTCTCTTAAATGATAACCCTACTCTTTGCTTGAATGCCAAGAAGGGAGTAGTCATAGTATTGGTGTTCTACAGTAGTGTTGAAGGTTGGGTTGTTATAAATCATAAATTATGGTTTTCTAAGTCTAAAATAGTCTCTAATATATCCCTTTAAGATAAGAGATGTGTTTATGTCTTATTTAGACATATTATAGGGGTATATGGATACTTACAGAATAAATAGAAGGAGAGAAGATGGAGAAAGGAAAGGGTACAAAGAAGAAATGGGTATGAAAAGGATGAAGTCCTTCACATAATGTTCACTAATTTTTATAAACATAAATTATCACATACTAACCTATGCACTCGACTCATTAAGGTTTGGATGAGGTAGCCAATGTAATGAATGTGATAGGGGTTTGGCTGGTTGTCGAGTGGAATGGGATTTGGGATAAGTGGTGACAATTGGCTCTCATGATGGAACCAAAAGACCTCAAAAGCCTCTAAGGCCATCCCATATTTGATATCACAAGAAGGTATAGTTCTTGATCAATTCTAAGCTTAAGGAAATGATGGATATTGAGATAAATGACTCATGGGAGAAGATCTATTATTTTGGGTTGACTTTGCCTAGCCAATGTTATCCACTAAATGTGAATGAAATAATATGAAGATAAACCCAATAAGAATAATATGGGATGAATGGGTGAATAAGATTAGATAACATTATATTGGTGTCCCCTATTCTAAAGGATAATAATGATAGCTAGATCAGGGATGTGCTCTTGTTTTGCTAAAATGGTTAAGGAATATACAATATGGGGAATTAGAGTGGATTGAAAGACCTCATGTATCAACTTAGAAATAATGTCATATTTTGTGAAAATGGTAGGAATAGTTCATCTAAATTTAGGTAATATACCATGTAGGATAAGACCTAGTGTCTCTAAAAGGGTTATCCAAAAGAGACTAGGTAGAAGACAGGAAAAAACATATGAGTTTATTAAGTTAATGGCTTGCAAAGTGTGATTGCTATAATATTAAAGCAAGGATTTAATATTTATTGGTTGTGTGGATGCACAATGCTTATTTATATATGATTTATTTCACATATGAACAAGGATTTTGATGTGATGTGATTTTTTGCACGGATAGAAAGGCTTTTATTATTGAATATTTTTGGGTTTTTCTAGTTTTTTGACCAATGAATAATTGATTACTGAAAACAAAGTGATGAAAGTAAAGAATATAAAAATTGAAAACAACTGAAATAAAAACTCATTTTTAATCCTTTTTAATGTTTGGAATGAATTAAATGGGAGAGGGAAGAGACTTATAGTACTATGCAAGATGTTAATTTATCCTATATCTATTTGCATTCAAATTGGATGCAATGTTTTTTTATATATTTTAATTAGTTTATGTGAAATAAAATAAATATATGAATTGAATCTATTTTTAAAAATTAATATGAGAATATATATAATTTAAAACAACATCAATGAAACACTTTCTATGAATTTTCCTTGTAAGCAAACTAGGCTAGCTTTTCAAGCTTTCTAACTTACTACAAACAATAGTATTCTAATGAATTACTAGGATGAAATAAAAAGATATAAATTTTGATTTTATATTTTAAAAGGAGAAATGAAAATTATTTTAAAATTTTAAAACCAATAATATCAATAGTTTACTACCTTCATACATTTACCTATGATTGTTTATATTTCTATGTTTGCCTAGGTGATTGTTTAAAATACAACAAGTTTGTCTAGATCTTGACTAAAATAAAATTTATCTTGGATAGAAATGAATTGAAGAGTTTCTAATATATATTTTTTGAATTATTGAAAAGATTTATTGATAACTTTAAAGGAAACTAAATCTTTTGAATGCAAGCAAAAATCAAATATAATTATTTTTTTTTAGCAAAGATAAAAGAAAGAGATAGATATATTTCAATATCAAATTTACTTTTTTTATATTTTTAATAAAAAAATAATTTATTAAAAATAAAAATATATATTAAATATATTATAAAAATTAAAAATTATTGGAAATAAAAAGATGTCCAACATAATTCTGGAATAAATCATTTGAAATACAAGTAGTGTGTTTATAGAAGAATCTTCAGTATGCTAGATTTGTATGATCTCAATTAGATTCAATGAAATATATTTCTAAAGGATGAAAAAAATATGGAAAAATATTTAAAAAAATGGATAAGACACAATCCAAAAAAATAAGAGTAGCTAAACTGAGGCTGGAGTCTTTGCTTGGAAGGTCTATATTGCTTTCAATAATGACACTTCTTCATTTACAAATATGTAGTTGAATCAAAAATACTATGGAATAAATATTATATAAATTATATAAAGGTTATGTATATAAAATATTATCTATAATAATCTCTAATATAAATTTTTAGATCTACAACTAGGCCCAAATTGGGATTTTTATAAGATGAGAATAGAGTTTGCATGGGAGAGTTCAACTAAGTGTGACAATGAGTTCAAATTGAAATTAACTAAAAAATGATATAATTATGAGAGTGAGTGATATGGGAATGATTTAAATCAAACAAAATTCATAAAAATAATAAATGTGAAGATAATTATGAAAAATGCATGAAAATTAGAGTCATGAGAGCTAATTGTGGAAGGCATTTTCACGATGATGGAATCATCACTTTATGAAGGGGGTGGTTTCAAAATTATTGCTTATCTTGACAAAATTTCCCTTTAAGATAATGTAACCTCCACTAATTTAGTGTATAAAAACCATTTATAATCAAAACCAATGCCAAAATTATACAACTACCATGGCAGTTGTGTAAACCAAGGGGCAAATTTGGAATAGAGGAGGTTAGTTTTGTTACTTGGGGTGACAGTTTCTTTACAAATGGCTAGTTTTTGAAATAGAGTAAAAATGGCTAGTAAAATCATAATAAATGGGACCAAACGGGGTCAAAATAGGAATTTTGAAGTTGTTGAGCATGATCATTGATGTTTGGTTGTCATTCATGTCACAGAGAGTATGTTGTATTAATGCATTAATGACAAAGTGATTAGATTGATGGTTTAGAGAGATATGGAACATTTTAAAGTTTATAAGGATAGATAAGAAGATATGAGGAATCCATAAATGTCTTTATGATGTCATGATATGTCTTTTAATAATTTGGAATGAGGAATGTACATATTCTAGCTTAAGAGAAGCCAGACTGTCACATATCATCATGTATGAATGAATGAACCAACAAGTTTTTGTATTTATTTCAGGTACCTAATACGTTAAATGAGGTCAAATTAGTTCATGGAGATGTTTTATATATTGTAAATAAGCTACCCTAAAAATTTAGAATCTTGAAGTGATTTGTAGCTCAAGTTATAAAGCTTCAAAGTTGCTCTAGTAGACTGTGATGGGCCAAAGACCCTCAAGTTTAATCACATTGAGGTCTAAGGTCATCTAGTTAGTAAATATAATGGTGCAAACTAAATCATAGATATTAATTTAATAGTATGTATAAAATTCAATATTTCAAATAATGAATGTGATAGTGATATGTCACATTTATGGAGCTTGGACAAAAGATCAATGGATTGTGGGTGTTCATACTATCAGAAGATTGATGATATGAGTCAAAGTCAAAGGGTTAAATGTGAAAAAGGAATGTATAGATAAAAAGTGGTATACTTTTATGATCTTATAGATTATATGTATGGTGAGTGATAAAATATAAAGACCTACTTAATATACAGAGTTTGATAGAGTGTTTTGATTCTAAATTATGAGGAACCAATGAGATGATAACAAGTGTTCGATGTCTAACAGTGAGCAAAGGTAAATAATAAGCTACTTCTAAGGAATATAGACATTGTGTTTATTTATTAAAGTTATGATAGGGCATGATATTTTGACAAAGTGTTTGAAGTTTAATAGTTTTTTAGTGACCATTGGAATTCAAATATTTGAAGTTGTGATGGAAACCAATCTACAGGTTTTATGCTATAACTTTTGATAAATACAAAATTTGATCATGGTGTAAAATTCAAAGTTGTAGAGGACTTAATGGTGCATCTAGATAACTTAGATAGAATGTCTAATTGTATACAATCAAATATATGGATCTCCAAATTTGATTGTGTATGTGTTCATGATCTACAAGTAACCCAAGAAGGTTAATTAAGTTTTTCTTGATGGTATTTCAATGTCTTAAGATGAAATAAGTATTGAAGCATATTGTAGACTTTATGAGGACTATCTGTGTGGATTATAGAGGTTTTACCAGTCAATATTATGTATGATCAAAGGCTTAGAAGTTTAATGTGTGTTCATTCTTGTTGATCATATGTACAAAATGTTGTTTGAGCAAATTGCACTTTCGCAGAAGAATGTTTTTGTGGGTATAATGAATTGAAGATGTCTTAGAGATAATATGGAGTGGACCCATGTACTTTAAAGTTATCTTATATTATTAATTTTCTTATTAAAGTGATAAATGGGTGAATAGGTCTCCATGAGACCTATAAGGGCTAATAAGGCCTAATTGAAAGACATAGCTACCTAAGTGTGACCCATGAATGTTATGGGTGACCTGGGAGGATATTATTAAGTTATGTTATATGTCTTAATGGTTGAGGCAAGAATTATGGCTGACCTATATTGTGATATGCATGATGAATCTATAAATATTAGAAATTAAGGAAATGGTTTCTTGTGATATATATGTGTATATGTTGAGAGAGTAAAACATAGAGACAAAGGATAGAAACTAGTTAGAGTGTACTCAATGGATAGAATAAAGTATAAAGTAGATTGAGGATGAGTTGAAGAAGACTACAGAGATCCAAAAGTGTGTTTTGTATACATTGCTTGTATGAGAAATTTTATGAGTGTGTGATGAGTTGAAATAAAGGTTCTATACATTGTGTTTCCAATCAGATTGGTCTATGATTAAAATTTTGGATTTGTTGATTAAACAAGGTGTTGAGTGGGTGTTTAACATCTAGAAAAATTGGGTGATTCTTCATACTTAGGGGTAGTTACTCCTTGTGAAGTGGGTGATTCAATAAAAGGTTCTCATGCTTTTGATCATCTTATAGGACAAGTAGTCCATGTGTTTATAGGCTTGAGAGTGGGTTTTATTCCCCAAGAGGGTTTCCCACGCAAATCTTGTGTTATGTGTGTGGTCTTGCTTATTCATTATTCTAAACATCTTATATGCTTTATGAATGCATATGGTCATTGAATAAGAATTTGAAAGGATTTCAATTGAAGTTTGAAATAACTTGAATCACTTATTCACCCCCTTTCAATGATTGTACCTCCAATAATTGGTATCAAATCCAAACCTTCATTATAATTTTAACCACTTAATGGTGATCCAAGGTACAAAATAACAAGTCAACATTTGTAGGGTTTCTATATAAAGAAAGCACAATTATTCAATGGTTCAAATTAGTACAAGGATGAGGACAAACATTATTTCTATAGGTTTTGATATTTGGCAATTTGTCATGGATGGTTACACTACGCCAATTACTCCTCTAACAAGTGTTGCTAACAAGAAGTTGAGTGAGAATAATTATAAAGCTATGAATGCTATCATTTATGGTCTATCTAAGGCTGAGTTCACCAAATTAATTCATTCAAAGTATACTAAGAAATTTTAGGTCAAAATACAAATCATATATGAAGGAGACTCAAAGGTAAAATTGGCCAAGTTTCAGGGCTACCGAAGACAATACGAAGGTCTCAAAATGAAAGAAGAAGGCATTGTATCATCCTATCTTCTAAGGGTTGATGAGATAGTAAACATGATAAGAGGTATTAGAGAGGTGATTTATGAAGATAATATAGTACAGAAGGTATTGAAGACTCTTACTCTCAATTTTGTTTTAAAGGTTTTAGCTATAGAAAAAAGTCATAATCTCACTCAATTAAATTTGGATGAACTGCATGGCATCGTTGCTACCTATGAGGTGAGAGTTGATGAGGATAGACGTCCTAAGAAATAAGTAGCTTTCAAAGTGATCAAGGAGACAAAATCCAAGAAAAAAAAGTTAAGTCTTGAATACTTTGATCTTAATGAAGATCAACTTGAAGCCATGATTGCAAAAAAAATTGAATGTAGGATCAAGTAAGTATATAGGAAAACATCCTTTCAAATGTTTGTCATGTGGTTAAGTTGGTCATTTTTTATCTATATGTCTAGGTAGAGAAAAGTCTAAACATTAAAAAATGGTAAGGAATCTCATGATGATGAACACAAGAAATCTGAGAGTCCTATCAAGTAAAAAAAGTTTTTTAATAAGAAAAATGGAAAGAAGGAATCATACAAATTAAGTAATATCCTTTAACATGAATAAGATTGAAACTCATCTACAGAAGAAGTAAACACATCTAATAGTGATGATTATTTTTATAATAAGGACATAGAGACATTGTTCATGGTTCTTAGTGATTATGAAGGTGAATGTTCTTTAAGAAAAGATTTATTTAGTGAAGATAACTCAGAGGAAGAAGATGAAAAATTCAGTCTTGAAGATAATTATATAGACACTGTGGAAGAAATGAAGATGCTACAAGGAAAGAACAAAAAAAAGGATTAATTAATCAAATACTATAAGGTGAAAATTGGACTCTTTAAAGTAAAGATAAGTAATGAATTCAAGGATAATTATGATATCACACAATATCTTAAAACTCATGTGTGTAATCTTAATGAATAATTAAAGAATAAGGATGAAGAGTGTATCATGTATCAATTAGAGATAGAGTTATTATAGGTGAAACTAAATAATGCTATAAGCAAAGATATAGCTGATGATTTAGATAATAAGGATGATTTGATGAATGCTCTTGAAAATCTTAAGATTGAGAAGAAAAATAATGAGATGATGTCATAGGTCAAGGACTATGAAGAGAAATTTAGTTTATTTGAATCAAGATTGAATGATGACACCAGGGATCATGAAGATACGATCAAACATATTAATGTTCAATTGGAAACTATGTTTGCACTCCTAAAATCCAAAGAAGATGAGTACTTAAGCTATGTAACTAAATTTGAATCATTAAAAATTGAATTGAACAAGACATATTTTAAGGTGAAGTCATTTATGAAGTTTGAAAAGAGCTCAAATGATCTTGACAATATCTTGAATAGCCAAAAACATTCAAGTTATAGAGTTGGTCTTGGATATAAAGACAAACAAGAGAAAGTAACTCAAGACAAGATAAAATATTATGTGAATAAGACTTTGGATATTAATAATTAATGAATACATTAAGGTATTGAAAGGATGAAGACAAAATAGATCAAACAACCAAATGCAATAAGGTATGCAAGTTTCAATGGTCATTATTACTCTTGCAATCAGTTTGGTCATAGGTCAAAATATTATAAATGATCCTCAAGTGAATTTTCATGGAATTATGAGAAAAAAAATGGCAATCATGAAGAACATCATCACTCAAGATAGTCAATAGGTTCACAGGGAAAGAATGATATCTTTTTCTACAAGTGCCAAGGACTTGGTCATATTGCAAAGTTTTGGAATATCTTTATTAGGAGACCAAATGATCAGGTACATGAATGGATTCATAAAACTTCACATTATCATCATATATATCAATCAAAATTTATTTATAATATAAGAAACATAGTTTGGTTCAATTGTCATGAGGAAGGTCACATAACAAGGTTCTACAAGAATGATCAGTATTCTACTTCAATGATTGTCAATCTTGTCAAAGAGGAGCCATAATGAATGGAGGCCTAAATAGGTAAATGAAAAATAGGATAAAAATGGATTATTTTCCATGTCATAATAGGGAAAAGGTTCAATTATCAAGGAAAAATCCTTGTTTGCCCAAATGGACAAAGAAATCAAGCATGATCCTGAGATAAAAGAAAAGAATAAGGTTGAGAACTCATTTAAATACAATATGAAGATGAGGAAGGACTACAAGTCAAGTAAGAGCATGAATATATGGGAGTTTCCTAAGTTTTGAGATATTTATTCCCTCTATGACAAGTGAATATCTCTACCTATGGTTCTTAGGAGACATATATCATGTGTCAAAGCAAGTGTGTATGCTCTAGGTAATGATCAAAATGCAAATCAATACAAAGTTATGTTCCTTTCAATTTGATATTATGCAAGAAGTGTTTGACTAAGGGAGAACATAAGTGAATATGTTTCAATAATGATAGAAGTATGAAGATTTCTACTAAATTTTTTTAAATTCAATAAAATTGACATGATGACTTGATCAAACAAAGTCATATATTTTGACAAGGTATTGTATCTTCATGCATGAGCAAAAAAATCTTGTTATTTCTATAGGTAGAAAGGTCCAAGGATCAGAAAATTTCAATTTTAGACTGATGTATATCAAAGAATAGATGACATAAGATGGAGTTTGATGTTAGGGGGAGGTTTCAAATTTATATGAGTAGTTTATCAGGTCTTAAGATCTGAGAAGTCTAAATTCAAATAGGTGCATGGAAATGGGGAGTAATTAATTCATATGCTTAAATTTTTTTAAGTATCCTAAGCATATTAATAATACTTTAATTCATACATAATGTTGAGGAATATTTATTGGAATGTTAATGTAGAGACCCTTTGTCATTAATGTCAAAGAAAGATCAGAATGAAGGAGTTCAAATGAAGTAATTTTGAGGGTGTTTTTCCATCAATGAAAAAGGGGGAGATTTTTGAGCATGGTCATTGATGTTTGGTTGTCATTGATGTCAAAGAGATCATGTTTTACTAATGCATTAATGATAAAGTGATCATAT
Source organism: Torreya grandis (assembly GCA_037957365.1). Classification (NCBI taxonomy): domain Eukaryota; kingdom Viridiplantae; phylum Streptophyta; class Pinopsida; order Cupressales; family Taxaceae; genus Torreya; species Torreya grandis. The sequence goes on along the minus strand of JARHVA010001065.1, from coordinate 430,624 downwards.
TGATGGTTTGGATAGATATGGCACATTTTTAGGTCTATAAGGATAAAGAAGAAGTTATGATGTATCCATATATGTCTTGATATGTATTTTGATCATTTGGAATGATGAACTTACATATTATAACTTAAGATAATCCAGACTATCACAAAGCTTCATGAGATCTGAATAAACCAACAAGTTTTGTATTTATTTTAGGCATCTAAAATATCAAATGAGGTCAAAAGATTTCATGGAGATGTTTTATATATTACCAAAAAATATACCTTGAAAATTTGGATCCATGAAGTGATTTCTAGCTCAAGTTATAAAACTTCAAAGTTGCTCTAGCAGACTGTGATGGGTTAGAGACCATAAAGTTTAATCACATTAAAGTCTAAGGTCATCTAGTCAATATATATTACTATACACATTAAATAATATATCTTGATCCAATGGTGCATGTAAAAGTCAATATGTCAAAGAATTAACATGTTAATGACATGTGTCACATTCATGGAGCTTGGACAGAAGATCAATAGTTCACAAACATTTGTATTATTATAAGATCAATGATGCAAGTCAAAATCAAAGATTCAAATATGTATAATGCCAAATAGTATAATCATGGGAGGTTAGCTATTAGATCAATGATGAGCACTGCAAAATAAAAACCTGGTTAATCCATAGAGATCGATGGAGTGCATTTGTTCCAAATTGTCAGGAAGCAATGAGATGATAACAAGTGTTTGATGTTTAACAATGAGCAAAGGTAAAGACTGAGCTATTTATAAGGAATATTTATGGTTAATATTATTTCAAGCTATGAGAATGCACAAGATGTTTACAATGTGTTTGAAGTTTAATAGTTGCTCAGTGACCGTTGGAATTCAAATATTTGAATTTGTGAAGGAAGACCAATCTACAGTTTTTGTTCTATGACTTTTGATTTATGTAGAACTTGATCATGGTGTAAAAGGAAAAGTTTTAGAGTACTTCATGGAACATAGAGAAAACCTTTTTATAAGGTTTAATTATTTTTATAGTCAAATATATGGATCTTCAAAGTTGACTGTGTATGTGTTCATGCTCTGCAACTAACCCAAGAAGATTAATTGAGTTGTTCTTGATGGTATTTTGATGTATTAAGATGAACTAAGTGTTAGATAATGTTTTATAATTCATGATGACCATATGTGTAGATTATTTAGGTTTGACCAATCCATATTCTATATGATCAAAGACTTATAAGTTTACTTGTGTTTATTCTTGGTGATCATATGTACATAATGTTGTTTGAGCAAATTTTGCTTTATTAAAAGAATGTTTTGGTAGGTATAATGTCTTGAAGATGTCTTAGAGATAATATGGAGTGGACCTATGTAATTTAAATTTATATTATGTTCTTAATTTTCTCATTAAAGTGCTAAATGTGTGAATATGTCTCCATGAGACCTATAAGGTCTAATAAGGCCTAATTGAAAGGCATAGTTACTTAAATGTGACCCATGAATGCTATGGGAAACCTTGGAGGATGTTATTATTTATATGTTATATGTATTGATGGTTAAGGCAAGTATTATAGATGATATATATTATGATATATATGATGACTATATAAATATTATAAACCAAGGCAATGGTTTCTTGTGTTATATATCTATATGTGTTGAGAGAACAGAACATTGAGGCAAAGGATATAGATCAATTAGAGTGTACTTATTAGATGGAATAAAGTACAAAGCATATTTAGGATGAGATGAAAAAGACTATAGAGATCCAAAAGAGTGTTTTGGATGCATTTATTATATGATCAAGTTTGTGAGTGTGTGATGAGTTGAAAGAAATATGTTATACATTGTGTCTCTAATCAGATTGGTCTACAATAAAAATTATGGAATAATTGATTGAACAAGGTTTTGAATGGGTGCTCAACATCTAGAAAAAGTGGGTGATTTTTCATACTAAGGGGTGGGTGTTCCTTGTGAAGTGGGTGCTTCACTAAAAGGGTCTCATGTTTGTGATAATCTTATAGGATAAGTAGTCCATGTGTTTAAAAGCTTGAGAGTGGGTTTTATTCCTCAAGAGGGTTTCCCACGTAGATCTTGTGTTATGTGTGTGATATTGCTTATTCATTTTTATGAACATCTTGTATGCTTTGTGAATACTTATGGTCATTAAATAAGATTTTGAAATGATTGTAATTGACTTTTGAAATATCTTAAATCACTGATTCACCCACCCCTTTCAGTGATTGTACCTATAATAGCAGTATAAGGGGTTTATATCTATATAGTTTATTATGGAGCATAAAAAAATAGGTCATTGCATCATTATAGGATTTTACTCACAAATGTTACATTGTATAATCCTTAGGTGCATAAAGTCCCCATGCTCTTCACTAAAAGTCCAAATTTTTTTCCCTATCATTTTTTTAGCTAATACATATCAAATCCTCCATGGGATTGGTTCAATTTGGAAATATAATAATAAGGTACCTTGGCTCCTACTACCTTATAATTTTGGTCACAACATTGTTAAATAGTGAAAGGAATTGAGTCCAATGAAAACTCACATGGGCTCTAATTTTAATGATCATGAAATTCATCATTGAGATCCAATGGGTAAGGTTAGAGCCCATATAGATTATATAAAATGGAATTTGAATACTATCTACAAACACACTACACACCCCAATTTATGGGTTTATATAAATATAATAGAAATCGATAATGTAAGGAGAAATATGGACATAATAGGAATTATGCTCATCTTGGTACAAACCCAACAACTATGGTAGTTAGAAGAAAGGCTAGGTACCTCTCATGTACAAGAAGAGGAGTCATCAAGTATCAAATATGCATTGGGGAAGAATGTTTTCTAAGGTATACATCCACCATAACTAACCCCAAGGATTTTCAAGATGAAAAAGGCAAGCCAACATATGTCTCCCTCACCCTCTCTAGTATCTAATTATTTTGTAGAGGTTTAAAACATGTGTCCACCCCAAGTAGATGTATTAATAGAGTAAGATCATTTAAATCCCCCTCTTTCTACTTCAATGCCCCAACTTAAAGATGCCCCATTCAACACTCCCATTCATGTATCCAAAATGGAGAGCACTTTAGTGGGGACTACCATTCAAAATTCCCTCATTATCACTATTTAAACCACAAAAATTATAATCTATATCATGAAGGTTATGTACTCTCATGTCTATAGTAGTGTGGCTACCACCCTTCTAAGCATAGTCATTCTAAGACCCCTTCAAGATTAAGATCATATGTTAGAGGTGGACCTAGTATCAATGACACCATATTTTAGTTTTAATATTATGTGTGCACCCCATTTAGTCAAGACTTTAAACTTTATAAAATGGAGAGCCTAAAGGAAAAGAGGTGAAATCCCCATCCCTTTCTAATCAGTCTCCAATGACCACCTTGAAATATACTCTTTCCTTGTTAGATCCATTTGTGACACCTCCCCATTCACTCCCATAGTATCATGTATAATATTTGTGTTGGTGAAATTAATACAAATTTTAATAGACCTCCAATCCACACATCACCCTCAAAAAATCCCATCCTTTGTCACCACAGTGTCACATTCTAGAGAAAACTAGATGGAAGGATTTTGATTGGCCAAAACCCAAAAACCAAGGATAGTCATCACTGTAGATATTGAAGTCAAATTTGAATTTGAGAATTCCACTAGAAAAATCAAGAGAGTTAATATAAGAAGAGTTGAAAGAGAAGGGTCACCCATGTTTCATATATTGGAAGAATACTTTTTACCTTAATTAAAATAAGAAAGGCAAACCAGGAAAATCTGATGAGTGGGTAAAAGATCCCAAATTTGTAGTTAACACCAATGGTGTTGAAGTGAATTGAGTTTTTGAGGGCATGAAACAAAATATATAGAGATTATTGTACCTAACATCCCCCTTTTATTTAAGAATAATGGGGACCCAATTTTTATAAGATTTGGCTTTGTTTGTTAGAGTTTTCCTCTATGTAGTAATACAAGTTCTATCAGATTTCTCCTTAATATTTACACTTGGAAGTAAAAACAATGATATTATATATTGTGGACTAAATTATTAACATATATTTGGATTTTTTTTACTATGGAGGTTTTGGGACTTAGTTTTATTTGGAAATTTTTTGTTTAGGACTTGTTCATCAAAAAAAATTATTCAAATGTTTCATCAGACATTTTGTTTAGAGTTTCTACATTAGGGATTTTGTTCAAAATATTTTAAGGTATTTGTTCATTTTTTTTATTCACAACTTATTTTTGGGTTTTCTTTATTTGGGGGTTTCATTTAGAATAGTCTTCATCAAAGTTTATGTATCAAACATTTTGTTTGGTGTTTTTGTATTAGATATTTTGTTTGAATGATGTTTCAAAGGTCTTGGTTTTTATTTGTAACTCCTTATTCAATATTTTTAATATCATAACTTAAGTTTAGATATTTTTATCAAAAAAACTGTCTAGAACTATCTTCATCAGCTTTAAGTGCCTTGGAGGTTTCATTCAAAGGTTTTGTTCAAAGATCTTGATTGGATATTTTATTCAAATGAAGTTCCAAAGGATTTGGTCTTTAGACATTTTATTTGGGTTTGTGTTTAGAGCCTTTGTTTCACAAAAATTATTATCTCAATCCTAACACGAAGCCCAAATCCTAACTCTTAACTACCAAAAGCTCACTAGACTTATCTAGCAAAGCCAAAATACTTCACGATACTTGTCAAAGATCATAACCCACCAACTAAAATAATGAGATTTGAAATATGTAGGTAAAACAAGTATATGAATGTTGGACATTAAAAGCATACAAAATAGAATAGAATGCAAAATGTTATATCAATGATGTGTAGCTATCTATGTTTTCATTACTCACAAGTGAATTAAAATTTGATTGTTATTATATGAATAAATCCATATCCATCTAATAATCCCTTATAAAGAAGTTCCCAGTGAAGAGGAGTTTTCATAGTACATGATATTAATTTTGAGAAAACTAGACAATTATAATGGCTTCATCATTCAAGAGCTTTAGAGGATAACTTCCAGCATCCACATTATTTATCAATGACTATTTAGAGTTTAATACATGATGTTTTATGCAACAATATATGTATGTTAAATTTTTGGAACTATGGGTTGCCATTGATGCTATTGATGTATTTCTACATAAAGGAAATCTATCACCTATGTAAGACTAATTGGTTATAGACTTACTCTCTCTTAAGAGACAAATAATGTACAGCCTACTGGCTAATCCCAAGGTCATGCCATGTATTTACTTCTTATGGAATTTTAGATTTATTAGTAGGGTGACTCAAGATTCCTTATCTCATCACATGGATCACTAGATAGTCTTGGCTTGTATCATTGGTGATGATTCCAAATGTTACTTATCTCTACCGATTCCAGATGTAATATTTGATAAACACATGTTGGAAACATAGAAAAATCATAATTTAATTGAAAAAGTTTTGATCTCATGGCTTCTTCCTATGGAGACTATGGTCCTAAAAAGAAAGGCCCCAACCCCCATAAATAAGTTTAGAATAGGGGTTCGTATTGGGATGGCCTTATTGAATAGATTTTATGGCATGCCAAGTATCCATTTTTTCCACTTGGATTCGGTGCCATTACTATATATGTTGATGAATAGAGACATGAATTTTTACCTAGGAGATATTATTAGTCTCAAGTTGAGGGATCAACTTATACTTAAAAACAAGTGACCTTATGGATGTAGTAATAGGCATAGTGCATAGGTACCTTGGGGATATTTTGATCCTAGCTACTGACTATATAAAGAATCACATTAACGATTAATATCAATTTATGAACATATATTCATATACAAAAAATATCACCTAGATTGCCAAGGATATATATCCACAAGTATGGTAGGCAATTCATGAGGTCCCACTACCCAAGATTTCAAAGAGCATAGTAGATACACTGGCTCCTCGAGGTGACTATTGGTTATACAAATACTATATGGTGATCATGGTTTCCAACCATAATTTCAACCCCCTGTACCTCCCCAAGTATGTGTTAGATAAGTTTTTAGAGTAATAAATTACATATCAACTTTAGTGGAATGTAGAAGAGGATTTGATAAAATAGAATAAGGGCACATTTTATGGATCTCACATGATCATAGGAAAAATGTGTTATATAATGTGGAATCATTTTAGGGATGTAGGAAAAAAAGAAAGTACTATCAATTGTCTACCCTTCCTCATAGAGACTGAGATCCTCAGGGTCGAATCTAAAAGCATATCTAAGGGTTTTGGTATTCCATACCAACATGCCCCTTATGATCATGATTTTTTATTCTTGAATTCTAAGGATGATGCCCAATTCATATAAAGAGCACAACTTGTAGGACTTAAAGAGGATCATTTGAGGATAATTCACCAAGAATCTTCAATTTTAGTACAAGAGATGAGTACAAGGCTGCCACCCCCTAGAGGATGGGATAATTAAAACTTTTGGGGCAATATACCCCAATAATAAATAGAGATACAAGAAGGGAATTCTCAAGAAATTCCACTAGTATTGAGCGTTAATAATAAAGAGCCTGGTCTGGGTGAGGCTAAGCATAGAGGAGCTCAAGGGTATTTGATTGACTTGGACTCTTTTGATGCAAAGGACTAAGAACATCTCACTACATTGCCATTACAAAAATCCATAACTACATTGCCTATGAAGGAATGCATAGTGGAAGAGGTTGTTATTGCCTCAATCTAGTGAGCCTCCTCCCTACCATTGAAGGCTTTAATTTTTTATAAGAGGAAGACAAGGGCTCAACCCCTCATAAAAATCCTAACTATTGATCAACCATAAATATGCACACCTTCAATTCAATAATAATTAGTGGAAGAAAAAGACATAGATGAAGAGGAGGAATTAGAACTAACCAAGGCACTAAGACTTACAGATTTTAAAGAGAAGTCACCAATGAAAGAAGATAAATTAGGTAATTAGGCTCAAATTTTAGTCCCTTCTTCCCAAGTTTCCTCTTATGTTCCTAGTTTTCGTTGAGTTCCCATTAGTGCTATTTTGAAAACCCCTTTACACACTCTAAAAGTGGAGGATGTCACTTCCACCCAAAATGTTTCAATTCCCCTCATAAATATCTTACAAACACCTTTACTCACTCTAAATGTAGAGGATGTTTCTTATACTACCCCTGGTGTTTCAATTTCCCCCATAATACTAGCCATGTCCATTGATGCCACCATTATTGACATTCACTTTAAGATTGCCATAGTCTAAACCATGAAAAAGAAAACTACCTCTAAAAATATTAAAACTGCACTAGCCAACTCCAAACTCCATATCTCTTCCACCCAAATCAGTTTGCCAATGCCTTTTACTAGCTCATCCCAAGATACTACTATCACATCCTTAGGGAAGGCCAAAATAAATAATAAGTATATATAATCCATCCACTCCCCCAATATGTAGGTTTAGATTGATCCAAAATAATATGGCCATCTATTCCTAATATAGTTCTTAAAGGAGATATATAATAGTCATCAAAATATCAATTGGTTGAATCTATAACTAAGAATACATAATCAATAGACACAACTCAACTAGTTATCCCACCATGGTTAGTTGATCTTAGGTCAAAGGCTTCCCAAAAGTGAAATTTCAAAATTACATAAATACCATCAATAACATCCTTATTTGATAAGCCCTCAGGAAATATTCAAAGGGTTAGGAAGAATAAATTAGAGGATGAAGATGGGAAGGAGATCATTCGTGAGGAAAGGCAAGAAGTTTTTTCCTTGTCCAAAAGGAAGAACAAATAGTTGGGGCAGTCCCCATACATAAAAGATTTTAAGTCTCTTGCATAAACTCACAAGGATGCTATGATAACATTGCATGAGGGGACTGAAATGGAAAGACAAGAGATGGAATAAGAATTAGAGAAAATCAAAGAATAACAAAAAATAGTCCACATTCTAACAGGAATTGAGAATGAAGTTTAATAATCTATATCAAAATGTTACAATTTTATAGAGGCTATTGGGGTAATGAGGGGATAATTACCACCCCATATAGCTCAGACACATCAATTTTTTAATTCTTTAAATCAAGATGAAAATAAGTTAAAATTATTGATTCTTTATACTACTAATAAGGCATATAGCCTTTTGGACTTAATAACACTATTGGAGGCACCAAATGCCCTTAATTTGGTGGTGATCAAAACTAAGGAGGCCACATATTAGGTTACAACAACTGGGGTGGTAATGCCCAAATATCAGGAACATGAAGTTCTCATCTTGTAGATTTAGGATGAATTGAAATTATCTAAGGCAAGGGATGTTACTAGCAAGATGATTAGTAGAATTAATTTTGACCAACTCTTTCAAGGAGCATCTAAGAATTTCAATCAGAGTCTATAGGGGCTAACACTTAAAGTTATTGAATTTGAGTTATGTTTTTAAATAAAAAGGTACTGTAAGTTGAAAATTTCAAGATCAATGTCCAAATTACAAAGGACAAGCATGTAAAACTCCTAGATCAGGTTAACAAGGTGCACATACCCTTTTTACTTAATGTAAACATCATAAGGCAATAACATGATGAAGGCAATAAATGTTATCTAGAGTTAATGGTGAAGAAGAAGAATATTGAGGCTGTAACATCTAGTTCAGTACCAACATCAATAGTAACAACTCTTACAAAAGTTAATGCATCTATGAAAATGTCCACTCAGCCTTAGTTGAAAGGGCTAGTTTTGTGCATATCAATTTAATATAGAAGTGTCAATTTTGTACTTGTAGTAAAAATTTGTTTGAAATTGAATAGAAAGTTACCTAATTTATTTATAATCATGCACCCATTACATACTATTGTAAAGGCTAACTTTAAATTTTGATAATTATAAGTTAACTATACATATACATTACATACAATTTTGAAACTACTGTTAGAATTGAGGTTCTAATTATGTCATGTAATCACAATTTTTCATGTACTTGGAGGATGAGGTGACCCCTCTCCAAGTCTATTTAAATAAATGTAACCCTCATTTTCAAGGGTCAAAAAATTCAATACATAATCAAAATCAATTTTTGATTGTTAGTAAATGTGTTTGTGTATTTTATCTCCAAATTTTATGTAATTAGTTTTGATATTTTAGTTGTTTGATTCAGTAATTAGTAGTGTGCAACAACTATGAGGAATTATTTCTTATTATGATTAGTATGATAGTTTTAGATCTACAAAATCTATTAGATAATTAACAATTATATTGATTATTTACAAGTTGACTATTTCATATTTCTAAGTGTGTAGATGTATTTTCAAAGATATAGTATTATATGAATATGCAATAGCCATCTCAGATACCTCCTTGGTATGATCCGTAATCTCCTAAGTAAGGGTTTGAAATAGTTACTCTAAAAGGAGCAACATTTGGTCTAGACATCTAAATTTTTGATATCAAACCATATCAGACTACTTGACCATGTTTGTTTGCATGTGTATAAAAGATATTAGCATCAAAAATTGGTTATGAAATCACTTATCCACTAAGAATCTAGTCTGAGAAGTGATTCTTGAAGCCATAAAGTCCTTATTTTCTACTCTAACCTTCCCTCTATTTTTGAGTTTATTTATGATATCTACCCACTCTAGATTAGTATTCATCTGACCACAAAATCACCTAATTTTTACTTTTTTTAGAAATCATCCATTCATACATACTCTTGGTTAACAACTTGCATGCCCTTCCTTTTATTCCATCACCTAGTTATAAAAACCGCATATCTGTAACTTGTGCCCTAGAGTGGAGTTTACCTCCATTAAGATATAAAATGTTAGAGGCTACCTTTTTATGAATTGGTGTACATAAAAACCACATCAACATTATTTATGGTGCTATAAGGAGGGATTAAGCCTCTAATGAAATATGTTAGTTTCTATGTTGAGTTGAATTGGAGTCACCTAGGAGTGACCAGATCTAGTGCTTAAGATAATATTTTAGTATCATCCTTATCAAATCATACAAGCCCTAGATTTATAACAACTACCCTTATTAATAGTAGAGATAGAACACCATCCCTAGTAAGGAAGATTGTCCTTGTTAATCATCCCATGGATCAACCACCTTGGTTGGTTTGATATGCTATTTCCATCCTAGGGGATGTACATGACCTACTAAGGAATCCTAAAAACTATCTACCATCCTTCTTTACCACATGAGGAAGAATGGAATAAGAACACATCAAGACTTTAAAATCTACATTGAGATTGATGAATGTTATTAATGAATATGTTTCATGTAGACTTTTTCCTTTCATAATAATGGATGCTACTTATGATTGGTATATTAGTCTAAAAGGGAATTCCATGAATTCTTAGAACGTATGTCAAGATGCTTTTCTTGCATAATTTGGGAAAGTCACCAACCCTAGTTTGATATACCAACACTTTACTAGAATGAAAAAGAATCCCAATAAACTAATTTGGGCCTTCAATGTAAGATTATAGAAGATGTACACCTAGTTAAGCCCATCTTATAAACCAAATGAGGTGTTGGTGTTACAAATGTATAATATTGCTCTAGATCCAATTACTACAGTCATATTGTGAAGCACTGATACTATTAATAGTTTGGCATTGACTTATGAAAATGATATAAACATTTATAAATAGCTTAATCCATAGGTGTTTATCACACCTAGTGTCAATAATAGCCTCCCAAATTTGAATCTAGTTCCACATGTGAAGTACAACAACCTTGCATTTAATCAGAATCAACTATACATGCTACCTCCTATGACATAGATGACACATCCAAAATATAATTTTTTAAAGAACCATGCACAAGACAATGGTTACCAATATAATAAAAATTTAGCTACATCTTATACTATAGTTTCCTAGAACACAAACTCTACTAAAGCAGAGCTAGATGGAATACAAAAATGGTTCAAAAATTAAGCAATGGCTTCCTCAACATGAAAAAAAATATAGGCAATGCTAGTGGCCTAAATAATAATTATAATTCTAGGCTATAAAGGTGTAATATACCATTTAATAAACCTAAAAATAATACAGAGTAGTCCATCAAGCCTTCAAAAATTAATATAGTGGAGATACCCTGCCCAACTAGTGTAAAATTCACATGTCTCAACATGGTAAACTTGACTATGTTGAATTTTGTGTACATTTTGAGATCATTAAAAAAGAGGTGTTAAGATAAGATTTAATGAATAATATACTATAATTCCAATAGGGCTTTGTTCCTTCAAGCACTGCTATGTTCTTTGAGACTCATGACATTCCTTTCCTGAGCAAAGATGATAACTTACTAGAAGAAAACATTGATGAGATTCATGATTTACATAAATTTCCATAAAGGTGGTTACAAATAGATGAATATGTAGCCCTTGAAAAATTCTACTCCTCTAAATAGCATAACCATTCCACCAAATTTGAAATATGATAATAATTCACCTCCCCCAAAAGGGAATGATCAGCCTCAAACTAAGGAGAAACAAAGTAGAGGAGGGTATAACATTGTTGAGGACATGAAGAAAATTAAGGAAAACATCACCCTTTATGAATTAGCTAAGATAACTAAATATAAGGAACTACTATGGAAGTCCATCATAGGGAATGTCCCTATGGAAAATACAAAAGCTCCTATAGAGAAAACAAAGGCTTTTAACACCAATGTCACATATAAAAGTAAGCCAGAGGTTTTACCCTTTTTACTAACCATCAGGGAATTTGGTGAGAATATTCATAATTGCTTAGTTGATTGTGGAGATTTATAAAATATGATGCCTACTTATATTTTTCAAAATCTTGGCTTAACTCCAAGCCCATAAAAGAGAATAGTCTCACAGTTGGATAAAATAATGGTACCAATGATTGGGGAGCTGACTGATGTTCATATTCAAGTAACATCTAATCCACGAGCATAGATAACTATTGACATTATTATGATATTCATACCTAGAGGGTATGGATTATTACTAAGTAGGGACTAGTTTAAGACACTCAATGGATACCTCTCAATAGATTTTTCTCGCATATGGCTAACATAGAGAGGCTTTCTAACCAAATCTAGATTGATTGGGAACTAATAATGAAGCACCCCATCATAGATTAAAATGTCAAGAATGAAGAGGTAAATTATGAATCCCCTAGCCTTGGTATTTATAATTTCACTACACAAAATTAAGTATAAGAGCCAAAATCCCTGGGCCTAATGAGCAATGGACTCTCCACTTTGATGGTGCTAGATCTAAAAAGGGATCAGTTGTAGAAATTGAATTTATTAACCCACAAGGGAAGAAGTTCCTGGACACATACAGATTATAGTTATTTTGTGCCAATAATAGGGTTGAATATGAAGCATTGATATTGGGATTATACTTTATAATCAACAATAATGTCAAGCAGTTGCTAATATATGGGGATTCAGAGCTGGTAGTCAATCAAGTTAGAAATAAAAACCACTTTAAGTTGTCATATCTAAATGGATATAAACACATAACTTGGGTTTTGATTCAAAGATTTAAGGATTTCAATATAGTAGTTATTCCTAGAGAATAAAATCAAGCTTCAGATTCACTAGTTGTTTCTCCTACCAATTTGGAGCCTCTCCAAGAATCTCAGATAAAAAGATCCTCCATTGAGTGAGTACCTTATCCTTTAATTCTTGAAAATGTAAAAAATTTCCAAGTCTTCGATGATGACCAGTAGATCATTCAATTTCTAACCAAATTAGGAAAATTTAAGTCCCAAATCATTGATGATAAGGAAGTTAGTTATCTTTATCAAGAGGAGTATGAGGAGGAAGGTGTCATCTATCTCAAAGAAAATTATCTTCAAACTAGTTTGGTTTCCTTAGAAAGAGCATTTGATATATATCCCCAAGATCAATAACAAAGGCAAGCCAATGTTGACAAGTTTGACTTCAAAAAGGATAATTTGGGGGATGAGAGTATCCCACACTACATCAACATTGGCCTTAGCTACACTCCATAAGAAAGATAATGGGTGAAGGATTTACTCACCCAATATAAATACGTGATTGCATGGATGTATGAGGATTTGAAGGTTTTTGACCCAAAGGTTATCACTCATATAATTCCATTGAAACCAAACCATAAACAATTCAAATAAAGATAAAGACTAGTGAATTTTATCCTAGAACCTCTCATTCAAAGACAAGTGGAAAAGATGTTAAGTGCAAGGATAGTCTTCCCAATTAGGCACTCTACCTAGGTGGCCAATTTAGTCCCAATCACAAATAAAAGTGGAGAAATTAGATTATGTGTTGATTTCAAAAACTTAAACAAAACTTTTGAGAAGGGAATCTATCAATTGCCTTCCTTGGACAAGTTTATTTAGATAATTAGTTGCTTTTAAAGGATGTTCTTCTTGGATGAATTTTTAGGTTATAACCAAGTGTTAGTACAATAAGAAGATATAATGAAAACTATATTTACTATAAAATGTGGTACATATACATACAAGAGGATGAGTTTTGGCCTAATAAACACATGAGACACATTTTAGTGAGCAATAGGTCATGCATTTAAAGGATTAACATGTAAATATATAATATTATATATGGATGACCTCACTATTTTCTCCAAGAATATGAATTATCATGTATGACATCTACTATCAATCTTTGATTGATGTCAAAGGTTTGGCATTTTATTGAACCCAAAGAAGAGCATATTTAGAGTTACTTAGGGAAATATTTTGGGACATATCATTACCAAAGAAGGAATCATCATCGATCTAGATAGAATCAAAAAGATTTAAAATATTGCACCACCAAACAATAAGAATGAGCTCAAGTATTTCTTTGGGAAAATTAATTTTATAACGAAATTTATCTCAAGAGTTGCAAAAATAGTGAGACCCTTGAATTCAATGCTAAAATAGGATGTTAAAGGGAATGGACAATCGAGGCCCAAAATCCTTTTGAAGACATCAAAGATGCTATATCTTAAGCCCCAATATTGATTAGTCTAGATTTTACAAAGGATTTTTACTTGTACTCATTTGCTTTAGAATTGTTTTTATCATAATGTAAAATAAAGATAAGATAGAACATCCTATTACATTCATTAGCATGAATTTTAAGGATGCAAAACTTAGGTATTCAATGATTGATAAATAGATATTTATTTTTGTGAAAATAATGAATAAATTCCACCACTACATCCTAAGAAATAATACTATTGCTATCTTGCCTGACCCAACTATCAAGCTTAACTTATCACAAAATTAATTAGGAGAATGCAAAGGCAAATAGATGGAAAAGATGTAAGTATTTGATATAAAAATCAATTCCTACTAAAATTATCTAGGGTTAGGGCATCATCCAACTCATGATTGAGCCTAACCCATGTATTACTATTAAATAGGTTTATGAAGCCTAAGTATCCATAGGGGAATGGTATACTAGCATAATTCAATATCTACTTATAAGTACTTGTCCCCTAGAACTTAATTGAGAAAGAAGGAGAGCTTTGAGTCTCAAAGATTCTCACAAAATGATTTAAAAAGGAGTTATTTATAAGATAAATTATGAAAGAATCTACCTTAGATGTGTATCAATGGAAGAGGCTCAAGAAATTTTGTTAAACTTGCATCAAAAGATAGATAGTGGTCATCCATTTGGGAACACCACAACTCACATAGTCTTAATAATGGGCTATTATTGGCCAACAATATTTAAGGATGCCGATGACCATGTTAGGACATGCCATGAATGTCAAGCATTTGTAAAAAGTGAAGCACATGTAGCAGTGCCCTTTTAACCTATTATTGAGGTAAGGCCATTTGCCTAGTGAGGATTGGACTTCATTAGTGTCATTAACCCAAAGTCCTTAGTAGGTCATAAGTTTCTACTCACTGCCATAGATTATTACACCTGATAGACTGAGATAGTGACCAAAATGAATTCTATAGCACAAGATGTGATTTGATTCTTAGAATAACACATCACAATTATATTTGGCACTCCCATTTCTCTAGTTTGTGACAATGACCTAACATTCATATTAACTAAATTTATTAAATGGGACCATGAAAATAAGATCACCATCAAGTCATCTTATAACCACTATCCTCAAGGAAATGGATTGGCTAAATAACTAAATAAGACCCTAATATATTCAATTAAGAAATAAATTAGGGATAAATCTAAGAACTGGCACAATCTACTTAAGTATTCTCTTTGGGAAAATTCAATAAGATATAAGCAAGCCCTCAAGGCCTCACCCTACCTACTGGTATAAGGATGTAAACCAATATTCACAATCATGCTAAAGTTAAAAACATATCAATTCATGTAAGAATATATGGAACTAGATGATAAATTAGAATCTTGATTACTAGATATAATAGAAATGGAAGACTCGAGGATTGAGGCACTATAAACTTTCAACAAATATCATGACATAATAAAGAGATAGTTTGACAAAAGGGAAAAAGTCAAAGCATTTAGGATATCTAATCTAGTGATTTTGTGGGATAAATACCATGAAAAGAAAGAACAAAATTACAAATTTTCCCCATTGTGGGTTGGACCATATGACATTTTAGAGATCCTAGGAAATAATGCACTACATCTAAGGGACCTTCAAGGCTATGAACTCATATATCCGATCAATGGATACTTTTTGAAGCATTAACTCATAGTTGTACCATATAAATAAGCCACCAACTAATAAATAAAATGTGGTAAAGGTAGTGATGGTTTAATTTTCCTACTTTATAGTTTAGTTTCTAGCTTTTTAGGTTATGTGTTTTGTTATTTTTTGTGACAATCTAAATTAGCTTATTTTGACATGACCAAGATAAAATCCTACAAACTTTTTACCTATATTATGCCTAGCTTTATGTATAAGGGAAAGGGAAATTGCAAAGGTATTCACATCTTGGGGTTTGTTCACAAACTAATTATACTTTATTGTTTAAGTGTTTCAGGTTGGGTATGTAATGACAGTCATTCATGGTTGTGTCATAATTGAATATTTCCACTAGATATGTGAAATTTGATCTCAAATAATTCATATGAATCTAGAAATTGTTCTCAGTCCATTGGAACAATCACACTTTTCATATTAATGCTTGTTTGGAGGTGATAATCACCAATGTAGATGTAGCTAGCAAGGACATTCTAGTAAATGATTTAATTTATAATTACACTAGCTCATAATAATTTTGGCTCTCCTCTTTACATTAAAATAAAAAAGAAATAAAAAGAACTAATGTGTTCAAAATAGTGATCAATAGATCCCAGAGAAAATTTAAAGGAGATTAAAGTCTTACATGATGAAATAAGGTTAATATACCATGTATCATGATCCAAGAAGAGAAGGAATAAGAGAGGAGAAACCTAAGGTATCTCTATGAGGGATATGGATGCATAGGTGGAAATAAAACAATGCTTGAGCTTCCATGATTTAATAATCTTTAAAAGTACCAGACTGAAACCTAAAACTATGCCAAGTCTTTGAAAAGATCCTTATAATAAGGTTTAAATGAACATCACCTTAGCACACACTGATCTATGGATATGAAGGTAAGTATGTTGTATGATGTAGTTGGGAATCCCTTTCATATCTCTGGTTCTAATATTTTTATGTGGCATAATTCATGTCTAATTTGAAATTCTAACCAAAGTTCTAAGTTCTTTAATACTTGAAAGTATTCGCCCTGTATGTTACCAATTTTTAACCCAAAATCCCCCTTTATTTAAGAATAATGGGTACCCACATTTTTGTGATTTGACCTTGGTTTTAAAATTTTTCCTCTACATAGCTTTTCAATTTCTATCAGATTGATCCTTAATATTTACACTTGGAAGTACAAATAATGATATTGTATATTGTGGACTAACTTATTAATTCTTTTGGGGAGTTTTTATACTATGTGTAGAGAGGATTACATAACATGATTATTCAAACATTAGTTCAATAAATCAAAGGAAAAATGCATAAGAACAAACCAAATTAAGCCTATATATTCATGTAGGAGTTATAAAAGATTAAAAAAAAAAAATGAAAGAAAGTAACATCATATTACCTTCCCAAATGTATTCACCATACCAATGTAGTTCAAAAGCATGTTATTCCTTGATCAAGAGATCTTTTCTTCAACAACAATGGTGGCCAACTCCTCCAATGCTTCAAGAAATCCTTGTAAAACCTAGGATCATGATTTGGGATCACAAAACTAGCCTATAAATGAAGCTTGCATAAAAGATCAATGATAAAATGTAAAGGATTGTGGAGATAATTAAACATTATAACTTTTCATAAATCAAGATTAAAAATGATGTTCATGGCCTCTCTATTTATATATTTTTGAGATTGATCAGGTTTAACCATGACCATCCATCTCAAGATTGAGATGTGTGGCCATGGATTAATCCAATTATATAATTAAATCCATAAATACCCCTCATAAATATTTGGGATAAAAGGGAATTTAAGAGGCATGGAGAGTCTTAATGAGGCATAAAAGACCCATAATCCTAATATTTTATGTATTTATGGCTTATGGATGCCACCCCATATGATGATGTCATTAGGTGATGTAGTTAATAAAATTAATTTACAAAAATAAATATTCAACAACTATCATGGAAAACATACTTAAGCTCTTGATTTGGATCAATTAGCCTTAAACAAGGTTAATCAACATTTATGTAATTATCTAGAAACTAGCCCTCAATTAATCAAAATGGTTAGAAAGTCATATTACTAGGTCATAATTTGACTCAAGAAGAATTGGAAGGTGATGTTGATGTGTTGGAACTATATTCCCATTTAGGATGCTGCCAACATAAAATTACAAAGGTATGTGATGTGTACTAATGAATTTGGAGAAAAGAGTGATCAAGAGCACAAAAGGCAAAATCATCATTTTGACTTGAAATGAATTGATAAAAGTTAGATATCACATAAAATTCATTACCCTATCTAGGGATACATTATCCTTAATCTGCACTTGTAAATGACAAGCTCAAACCATTTAACACATTTTATGGATTTTGACCTAAAATGTGCATTTTAGTGCAATTCAAGTAAGATTGACAATTTCAACATAATTGGTGTTAGGAATTGGATGTCTATACTATGTAGGTTTTGGGACTTAGTTTTATTCAAAACTATTTTTGTTTGGGATTTGTGTTCAGGACTTATTGATAAAAAAATATTGTTTAAAGTTTTCATCAAATATTTTGCTCAGATTTTACGTGTCAGGAATTTTGTTTGGAAGACTTATTTGGTATTTATTCATCATATTTTTTTGTTCACGACTTATGTTTAGGTTTTCCTTTATTCAAGGGTTTCATTCGAAATAGTCTTCATCAAATTTTCCATATTAGACATTTTATTTAGTGTTTTGACATCAAATATTTTGTTTAAATGGTGTTTTAGAGGACTTGGTTTTTATTTATAACTCCTTATTTGGGATTTTTGATATCAAAACTTAAGTTCAAAGCTTTTAATTAGATAATTTATCTGGAACAGTATTCATCAACTTTATTCACTTTAAAGGTTTCATTTGGAGGTTTTATTTAGATCTTTTGATTAGGCATTTTGTTTGAATGAAGTTCTAAAGGATTTTATCTTTGGACATTTTACTCAAAGTTTGTGTTTGAAGAATTATGGGCTCCTCCCAAAAAAAAATCCCAACTCCTGACTCCCAACTATTAAAATCCCAATGGACTTAGCCAACAAAGCATAAATACTTCATGACACTTACTAAATAATGTAACCCACCATTTAAAATAATGAAATTTGAATTATGTAGATAAAACAAGTATATGAGTGTTTGACATTAAAAGTGCATGAATTGGAACTAAATGCAAAAGGTTATATCAATGATTTGTAACTATCAATGTGTTCATTTCTCACAATTAAATTCAAACTCAACTACTACTCTAAGAATAATTCCATAGACACCTATGAATACACTAAAAATAAGTGCCCAATGGAAAGTATTTTTCATAGTACACAAAACTAACTTTTAGAAAAATAGATAATTGAAATGGCTTCATCATCCAAGAGCTTCAAAGGAGTACTTCTACCATCCCCAGTCTCCATCAAATATTCTACAAAGTTTATATACATGATGTTTGATGGAATTATCTTTGATAATATGTATGATAACTATTCAAAATTATGAGATGCCATTGATGTTGTCAACATGTTCTCAAATGAAATAAATATATCACCCATGCAGTGTGAATTGGTTACAAACTTACTCTCTCTTAAGAGATAAAGATTGTACTTCATAGTGGCCAAACTTGAAATCATGCCATATATTGACCTATTTTAGGACTTTTTATTTTCCAATAGGGTGACTCAAGATACCTTCTTGCATCACATGCATAACCAAATAGTCATGGCTTGCATCATTGGTGATGATTTCTAAATGTACTTATCTCTATTGATCCTAAATAGAATATTTGATAAACAAAGGTTGGTAACATAGAACAATAATTATTTAATTGAGAAAGTTATAAGCTCATGGATTATTCTTGGGGAGACTATGGTACTAAAAGGTAAGACTCCCACCCCCATCATCAATTTTAGAATGGGGTTACATATTGGGATGGCCTTATTAAATAGACTATATGGCATGTTAAGTGCATATTTTCTCCACGTGGATTGGGTGCCATTACTATATATGGTGATAACTAGAGATGTGAATTTTTCCCTATGAGAGTTTATCAGTCTCAAGTTGAGGGAGCAAGTTCTACATAAAGGTAAGTAGCCAAATTCAATAGGCCATTTTAATATGATGTCTTACCTTATAGATAAAGTAATGGGCAGTGTGTATAGGGACCTTGGGGAGATTTGGAGCCCAATTAATGACTCTATAAATAATAAAATTTGAAATTAACATCAATTTATTCATATATATGTGTATACAAATAATATCATTGGATTGTCAAGGATGTATATCGATGAGTATGGTAGGAAATTCATGAGGCCCCATTGTCAAAAATTTCAAAAAGAATAGAAGATACAATAGATCCTTGGGGTGACTACTGGTTATACCCAGACTATATGGTTATCATGGTCATTGGATATAAGGTTAACCCTATTCCTCGCCAAGCATGTACCAGATAAGCTTGTAGAGTAAGAAACTGCATATTAGCTTTGGTGAAGTGTGGAAGAGGATTTGATAAAATAAAAGAAGGGCAAATTTTATGGATCTCACATGATCATAGGTAGAATGTGTTATATAATGAGGAATCATTTTAGGGATATAGGAAATAAGAGAAAGCATTACCAATTTTCCATTTTCCCTCATAGAGACTGGGGTCCTCATGGTTAAATCCAAAAGCATATCTAGGGAATTGGTATTCCATACCAACACATCTGATATGACCATGATTTTTTGTTGTTAAATGCTAAAGATGACAACCAAGTCATATAAAGGGAACAACTTATAAGACTTAAAGAGTATCATTTGAGGATTATTAAAAAAGAACCTTAAATTTTAGTACAAGAGATGCAAACAAGGATATCACCCCCTAAAGGATGGGCTACTTCAAAATTTTGGGGAAATATACCATAGCAAAAAATAGAGATACAATAAGGGTCTTCCCAAGAACTTTCCCTACTATTAAAGGATGTTAAGACAAAGCTTGGTTTGGGTGAGACTAAGCACATAATAGCTAAAAAGGATTTTATTGACTTGGACTCTTATAATGTAAAGGATCAGGAGCACCCAACTACATTATCATTGTAAACATTCACAATTGCATTTCCTATGAAGGAATCTATAGTATAAGAGGTTACTACTATGTCAATCCATTGAGCCTAATTCCCACCATTGAAGGCTAATTTTTTTTATAATAGGAAGACAAGGGTTACTCCCCTCATAGAGAGCCTATATGTTGATCATCCATAAATATGCACACTTTTAGTTCAACTGCAAGTAGTGACAAAACAAGACATAGATGAAAAGGAGGAATTAGAAAGAGGAAATACACTAAGACTTACATCTAATAAAGGTAAGTCACCAATGAAAGAAGATAAATCATGTAAGAAGGCTCAAAATTCAATCCCTTCTTCTCAATTTTCTTCTTTTGTTCTTATTTTTGGTTTAGTTCCCATTAGTGTTATTTTGAAAACCCCTTTCCTCACTCCAAAATTGGAAGATATCACCTCCACCCCTGATGTTTCAATTCACCTCACAAATATCTTAAAAACAAATTTTCTCACATATAAATTAGATGATGTTTATTATACTACCATTGATGTTCAGTTTCCCCCATAATACTAGCCATGTCCATTGTCACCACCACTATTGACATTCCCTTTAGGACTACCATAATACAAACCATGAAAAATAAAATGGCCTCTAAAAATATCTAAATAATAATATCAAACCCCCAACTCCATGTCTCTTCCACCTAAATAAATTTTCCAATGCATTATAGTAGTTCATCCCAAGATAATACTATCAAATCTTTAGGGAAATCCAAAATAAGTAAGCAAATATATATAGTCCATCCACTCCCCTAATATGGATGTATGCATTGGTCTAAAATCACATGGCCATCCCTTCCTAATATAGTTCTCAAAGGAGCCACATAATATTTAGTAGAATATCAATTTATGGAAGCTATAACTAAGGATACATAATTAATAGACCTAGCCCAACTAGTTATCTAACCATGGGCATTTGATCTTAGATCAAAGGCTTCCCAAAATATTAATTTCAAAATTATATAACTAACATCAATAACACCCTTGTTTGATAAGCCCTCAGGAAGTATTCAAAGTTTTAAGAAGAGGAAATTGGAGGATGAAGATAGGAAGGAGATCATTCTTGAGGAAAGGTAGAAATTTTTTTCCTTATCTAAAAGGAAGAGAAGACAACTAGTGTTGTCCTCATACATAGAAGATTTCAAGTATCTTATAGAAAATCATAAGGATGTTATGAGAGTAATAAAATGGCAAGGTAAGAAATGGAACAAGAATTAGAGAAAATAAAATAATAATAACAAATATTCCACATTTTAATAGGAATTGAGACTAAAGTTTAGCAAGCTACATAAAAATATTGCAATGCTCTAAATTCTATTGAGGTAATGAGGGAAGAATTGGGACTCCATATAGCTCAAACACATCAATTGTTTAATTTTTTAAATAAAGATGAAAATAAGTTAAAATTATTGATTCTTTACACTATTAATAAGGAATATATCCATCTAGACTTAATGACATGATTAGAGGCATCAAATGCCCTCAATCTAGTGGTGATCAAAACTCAGGAGGCCAGAGAGTGGGTTATAATAGTTGGGGTAGTAATGACCAAATATCAATAACACTCTCATCTTTAATATTTGGATAAATTGAAATTATATAAGGTAAGGAGTGTTATTGGTCTTTTTTTTACTAATAAAAAACTCCAACTAGATTTTAGAATAAATTAGTTGAAGTGCAATTAGAGTGTTGATAGAAGAATATTCAACATGATAACTCTATATATAGTTATATATATTTATGAAAATTTATATCTATAGGATGCACAAAATATTTAACAATATATAAAATTAGAGAAGACACAATCCAAAAAAATAATAGAAACTAAACTAAGGTTGGCTAATGTCTTGGCTTGGAAGGTCTGTGTTATTCTCACCAATGACACTTCTTCATTTTAAATTGTATAGTCAACTTGAAAATAATATGGGATGAATATTATAGAAATTATAGCATGGTTGTAGCTACAAATAATTATTGATAACAATCTCTAATGGAAAATTTTAGATCTAAAATTAGGGCCAAATTGGCCTTCTTAGAAGAAGAGCATGGAGTTTCCATGGGAGGGTTAAACTAAGTGTGACAATGAGTTCATATTGATATGAATTGAAGAAGGATAAAATTAAGAGAGTAAGTGAACTAAGCATTATTGTAAGAAAACATAAGTGATAATAATAATAAATGTAGATCTAATTGTGAAAAATACATGAAATCGAGAGTCACAAGAGTTAATTTTAGAAGGCATTTCCACTATGAAGGAACTGCCACTTTATATAGGGGTAGTTTTAGAATTGCCACTTATATTGATAAAGTCACCCTTTAAGATAATGAAACCAATGTTATTTTACTTCATAAATACCCTTTAGAATCAAAAATTTTACCTAAATTTCATAACCGTCATGGTAGTTGTGTAAACTAAGGGGCAGTTTTATAATAGAGGAGGGTGGTTCTATTACTTGGGGTGATGGTTTCATCATCCATGGTCATTTTTTGAAACATAGTACAAATGTATAGGAAATTCATAATCAATGGGATTGAAAGGGGTCAAAATAAAAATGTGGAAACATGAAGGAGTTTAGAGCTAAAGATTTCCTTGTGGAGTACAAAATAAGAGGTCATTGCATCATCATTGAATTTTTATGAGAAATGTCACAATGTGTAATTTTTAGGTGCATATATATTTCCCCCTTAGGAGGGCACATTTTCATGAATTTTAAAGGTGTAATCCTAAACAAGGTGTACTAAAAGGAAATTGGAGTTTAGAAATACTTACTTTACTTACATATATGGATGAATGAAGCCTATTGGGACTCCATGCAACCTACAAAAAGAAGATGATATTCAAGCATGATTTTTAAAGAATCCTAGAAGTAGGGTATGTAATTGGAACATAGAAAGAATAAATACCATATGTGTGGGTAAAATCATACAACCTTGACCATCCCATCAAGGGAATAAATTTGGTGTGGATCCATGCATACCTACAAAATCATAAAATTGTGCTACAAAGGAAAGAAATGTAATTGAAATGTTAATGATAGAACATTGATTTACAATACTCATAAAAATAAAAAATACAAGCATAATAATAAATTTATAATTTGAAATATTATTCCAAAAATGGAAAACTTTTAAACTAAAATAGTTAGTTTATGACCCAATATATTAAAAAACTTACAAAAAACAATTCATTTATGTTATTTGCATTAAAGGAGATTTTTTAGCTCTAGTTTGTCAATGACCATTTTGAGAGTGGAAGTAGTAAAAAAGAGGATGATGTGAGGATGGTGAATGTTCTAACAAGAGCCCTGGTTGGTCCACATATGATTAGTTTTTACTGACTTTTCATTTTTCCCCCAATTTTAGAAATTTGTTCAAAATGTAGCTAAAATCTAGCCAAATTTATTTTTTTTGCTTTATGATCACTATGGGGGAGGGTAGATTAGGATTTTGTCATGTTTTCTATGATTTAAATGAATTTTGGTGGATTTTAGGGGGGATTTAGGGAACCTATGGATGTCTGATAAATCCACCCTTCAAGATACATAACCTCTACCTATTGTAAGGGTAGTTTCATAACTATCACAATAGGTTTTCAACCACCATGGGGTGGTTTTGGCACTTCCATAATTGGGTATTTATGTAACCACATAAGGTGTTTATGCTCTCACAATGGGGAGGTTTCACAACTACCACCTACAAACAAAGGTAGTTTTGTGAATATAGAATAAAGTGGATATTTTTAGCTTGTTTAGACTATGAGATTAGTTTTCTTAACTGAATAACTGATGTAGGGCCTCTTTTCTTGTTTCAGAGAGCCTATATCCAATGGAATAGAGTCAAAGAGTATGATTGGATCCCTTGTGTCTTATCAATTTTAAATACTAATGAGTTGGTTTTGTTTCACTGAATGGGGATTCTTCATATTCCATAGGTAGGAATCACCCCTTTTTGCAAATAGTTTTTATGTGACCTATTGACATACTAGGTCCCTAATCAAAACACCTTTGTGTTTCCTCAAGACTTAGGAGAGTGGATGATCACTCTCATAGATGTATATCTAGTTATTTCTCTTCATATGACTATGTGTTTAGTGTCCATTCATGATGTCGATAGTCATCATGAGACTCATAGTTGGGTAGAACATTTTGGTGATGCCGACACACTTAACTCAGGGTGCAATGTGAAACATGAGGCTTTCTCAAGTGGAAAGATTAATGATCCCCATCCTAAATAAGGACATCATTGGTATCCTTACCCCCTAGTTAATTAAAGGAAGATATAGACATAGATGAGTAAGAAGTCATAGATGACAATTTTGATCCTAAATGATAGGAGGGATATCCAGGTAAATTGTTGATTTTATTCATTCATGATTTGTAGCTTATGTTTTGACTTCTCTTAGTTTTTTATCTAATTTTACATACAATATATTTCTTATGTCATTTGGATCTAATTCATATTTTGTGATTTATATTTTAATATATTATGGGTGTATGGAGGAGGATGATTAAGGATACCCTAATCAATCTATTTTAGTTGAGCTTTGGCCAGACATGGGACTAGTTACTAGTAGATCATAGGATTACTATAGGGATTGGGTGGAATATAGATGTGTTTACCCTGAAATTTCATGCCTAGGATATCTTGATGAGATTGAGGACATATAACAAGACTATGTTGTCCATGAAAAGGAGAACAAAGGCCCTGGTAGACACTATGGTGAAGGGAAAGTGGTAGATCCTCTAGTAATAGGACCAAGAGGACAAAATCAAAAGGAAGATCAGATAAGACTCACCCTACCAGCTACCTATTGATAGAGAGTGGATGGGTGATAAGAGGAGAGGTGAACATGATACATTATCAGAGTGATAACCATGGTCATATACTACTTTATAACCCCTCCAAACAAGGAGGACATATTTATGAGACTTATTTTGTAGATGTTTGGTGACATCAATGTATATCTAATTCTAATCTATATGACTTGATGAACATTGGATTTATATGGAGGTGATTGTATCAAACATTTTTATTTTATTAACTTGAAAACCTACATGACACACAGACACACACACACACAGACACACACACACACACACACACACACACACACACACACACACACACACACACACACACACACACACACACACACACACACACACACACACACACACACACACACACACACACACACACACACACACACACACACACACACACACACACACACACACACACACACACACACACACACACACACACACACACACACACACACACACACAAATAAAAAATAAAACACTGTGTGTGTGTGTGTGTGTGTGTGTGTGTGTGTGTGTGTGTGTGTGTGTGTGTGTGTGTGTGTGTGTGTGTGTGTGTGTGTGTGTGTGTGTGTGTGTGTGTGTGTGTGTGTGTGTGTGTGTGTGTGTGTGTGTGTGTGTGTTTTGACATATCTTTTATTGGTCATTATATGATGAAATTTATTTATTTTTATCATATATTTTTAGTTTATGCACTCTATACGATAATACATGTGGTGATGTATGGATATGTGTATTTTATTTCATTTTTGATATGTTTCTATTGGTAAAATACTTATGTATATGTAGAAACAAAATATATGAAAATTTTTTAACTATGATATAAATTCATATGTGATTAAAACTATGCTAATATTTGTTTATTTAGGTGATTAATTTATTTCTTTGTTCACATAATACATTAGTTCCAATTTGCATCAAGGGATGTAAAAGGGGAAACATAATATATGGGAGGTGAATCATGACTCAAGTTTTCATAGGAAAAAGGAAGATGACCTCATCCTTATGATCAAAATGGGATGTGTAATTCTTAAAAAAATTATAAAATATTGAATTTATGGGCTAAAAATAGAGGGAACCTAATTTGAAAAAGTTGGTGGGTGGAAAATGGTTACCTTGTTTGATCACAAACATATAAATAAACCTCTCTAAAAAAATTTATTTTTAAACACTCTTTCCTAATTAAACATTGATTTTGAATTTATATTTTATTCCTATATGTGACCCCCTAGACCTAGTCTCATGTGACCAAAAAGACACATGAACTCATCACCAAAGGCTAGATGTAAGAGAGCAAGGGCATCTTTCCCTCAATATCAACCCCACACAACTAGTAAGATGTGAGGGATCAATACCAAAGGTTAACAAAGGGAGAGAGATGCATGATTTTGAATTTTTTATTTGCATAAGCTTTCAACTTTCAATTTTTATCTATTTTATTATAAGATTCTTTCCCAATAACCTTGGTCCCATACAACTAGTAGGATGAAAGGGCTCATCATCGAGGGCCAAGGTAGGCAAGCAAAGTCACTTATGTTTGAGCATGTTAATGTTTTAATTTTCAAAGGCACCATAAATGGGGATCCCATCATATGTAAGTTACAAAACTCCATTTTACAATATATTTTTTCTAATATGTGCAAGAAGATATAGGGAAATAGGTCTCCTCTTCTCATAAGAACTAGGATAAAGACAAGTATAACATGATGATTTTGAGGTGGTGAAAAAATGTGAGAATTGGATGAATGTTATGTGTTTTATTTTAGAAATCTTCTTATTATGTAAACTTACCAAATAAATAACCATAAAATAATAATTTTACCATGATGGTGTACATGTAACATATGGAACTGCAATGCAGGTGAAAATGGGGTGGTACATGACAACTATGTATAGAAACATTTTAGATGTGAATATTTTATGAACAAAAAAAAATATCTACCTTCTAAAGTGCATAATCGATAGGCTCCATTATTGAAATCTTATGTTACTAGATAGGTGCTTAGCCAATTGGGTCTAAATTCCTAACCCTCTCCTTTATTTTTATTGATACGACTATAAAGTATAAGGACAAAATCTCCAACATAAATTAGATGTAATCAAGGAAGTTTTTTTATATTTTATACACATGCAGTTAGTGTAGGTGGTGTGATTATTGATGGTAGTGATCTAATACTTGTCTAAAATATCTAACATGGTAAGATGTCCTTCTCTATATTATTATTCATCAAGAAGGCCCCAAAGGGAGATGTGAAGGATAGGTATTTATACCTCTAAGGGTTGAATAGCTTAATAACAAAATATTAATGAATAAGGGGTTTCTCCCATGGGTGTTTTAATAGTTTTTATGAAAGCCCAAAATTCTAGATAGAGATGCAAATGCTAATCCCATTTAGAGTCCTTAATAGTCTTGATTAAGATTGACTTCAGGGTCTTGTTGGTAGCCTTGGCTTAACTATTAGCCTATGGATAATGCATAAAATATAGGTGGTGTGATATGTTGAATTTATCACAAAGTTCATGAGCTTTGGGGTTCTTAAAGGTGGATCCATTATTGGTAATGAGGACCTTTGGGATCTAAAATCAACAAAGGAGCTAGTTTAGTATGAAATTTGTGATAACAAATCTAGTCAGGGTTATCAAGGACACCACCTCTACCTATTAAGTGAAATATTAAATTATTGTGATGATGAAATGATGTCTATCTAAAGAAGTGGGAGAAATTTTACTTACTAAATCTAGGACCCAAGTAGAAAACAACCATGAAGTGATGATGGGTTGTAATTACTTGTGGGGAATATGTATCTCATGTGAAATTTGTTGTCACTTCTCACATTTATGTTCATACTTGATGGAGTCATGCTCTAGGGTGGGCTAGAAATATCCCATCTTGTGGACCTTTTGAGTTGTTACATGACCACTAAAGTGTCCACTACACACACTATTGTGATAATGAATGGGGACCTTTTCTAACTCCTCTTGGTTAGCACACTAGTGTAAGATTCCATCAAAGTCATTATAATAAAGGATTGTTTCTAAGAGGACATATTTTGATGTGATAACACAAAGGCATAAACTCTATTTCAAATTGACATATTCAGGGGAGGCAAAGTTGATAATGTAATTGATTATGTCTATGTACCAAAGAGAGTAATTAATGGTGGGTTTTTATATATAAAATATTAATTCATTGGAAAAATTGGTATCCATGAGGTCCTTAACCTCTAAAGGGGAATCAAATGACTAATTTGTGATGATTTATCCCTTAATGGACTTTTGGTTGATGTTAGTCAATTTGAACTTGCTCAAAAACATGATGAAATGCCCATTATTTGGAGAGATGGATGGTTGGGTTAGGAAAGTCCATAAGGATTATAATCTTATAAAATATCTCATTTATTGATTAAGCATATTATGATATAATCATTTGGTTGTAAACATTATTATTAGGCATTCTTTATTTTCCTAGGTATATCATGTATCATAACCAATAAGGGTTTGACTAATGAAATAAATAATAAGTTCTTAACTGGTGTTATCTTATTGATCCAACATACTCATGAATGGCACCTTAGTTTCCATTTTTTAGAGTATCAAAGTCTTGTTTGGCTTAGGTTCCATGAATGTCAAAGGGGATATAATAAAAAAATTTACTTCTTTAAATGCTTCCTAAAAATTATTCATTCAAGTTAATATAGTTGTATTTTTTAGTAAGTTATTGATGGGATGCATAATGTAGGCCAGGATAGGGACAAATCATCAGATAGCTCCCAATTTTATTTAAAATGTCCTAATTCTAGATTCATCCATGAGAGGGTTCATTTCTAAGATAACTCATATCTTGGTTAGGTTGATGTCTATCCCCTATTTGGAGATGATGTATCCCAAGAGTTTCCCACTGGTGATTCCAAACATTTATTTTTATTGATTGAGGGTATCTTCATATTTGATCAATCATATAGGGATAATACGTAATACTCTCAAGAATTATTCATGCCACATTTCTTTTCGAAGAAGTTTATCTATTTATAACTCCACTATTATATGAATGAGGTCATGGAAGATGTGAGTCATGGCCCTTTGATACATTTCCCTAATGTTATTTAAGCCAAAATACATTAAAACATAACAAAAAATTCCCCAAGGTGTGGTGAATAAAGTATTATTTTGATCTTTGTCATAGATGTGGCTCTAGTTGTATCCTAAACACCATCCATGGGTGATAACATCTCATATCATATGGTGGAATCGATAATGATGCTAATAGATGAGAGGGAGAAGTAATATTTTGGGCATGCCTTGTTGATGTCTTGAAAATTTATTCATATTTAAATCCTATCATAATTTTTTAGAATAGGTATGACGTTAGACATCCATTCGGAGTAGTCAACAAGCTTAATTAAATTCACCTTTAGGAGATTAATGAACTCCTCCTTTACCATTAATGTGACCTTGGGATTGATGGGTCTAAACTTTTATTTGACATGTTTCACATCAGATGTTATAACTAGATTGTAGATGACCACATTGGGATTCATTCCTATCATGTTAGTATAAGAGAAAGTAAATGCTTGATAAATATGCATGAGGAGTTTCTTGTGGTCCTCCACCTCTTATTTAGAAAGGGGTGATCCTAACTTGATGATTTTATGTTTATCCTCTATCCAAATATTAATGCCAATAATTTCCTCAATGAGGGATGAATTTACATCCTCAAATATGTTAGGATCAAGGGGAAGGTTAGGGTCTTTATCTTCAGTGTTTAATACATGTTCATCATTAGAGGAGAGGTAATTCTCTATGTGGAAATAGGATTTATCAAACTCAGTCCCGAGGTCCAAGTTGGGATATTAGGTAAATTTGAATCCCATTTTGTGATGAAAAGGGATTCCATCATAAAATTATAGGAATTAAAGGATGGCCTCATCATTTTTTGATAGATGACAAGAGGGTCCTTATATTGCCTAATCTAGGTGATTATTTGTTCATTAGGGGAATTACTTATAAGAGGATCCATATTAATTAAGATTATAAAATAGAATTATGGGATTGTCAAATGGGAGATGAAATTTGATGATGAGGCAACCATAGAGTTAGTAATTTGGTTACTTTCTCTAAGGATTTCTTTGATAGAGATGAAATCAAATCCCTTGGTGACTTGATGAACAATGGTCTTATAAAATTAGAGGTGTTTAACCTTGGTTTGGTAGAATTTATAAACTTTGTTTTCCACTAGTTGTGAATCCCCCTAGATATTTAAGTTTTGGATACTTAAGAATTTTGTGATTGATCCGAACAACAATTCAGATGACAATTTGGGTGATGGATCCACCCCATTTGATGGTAGAACTTCTGGGAGCCATAACTTTTGCACCGTAGCTCCAATTGACTCACCGTTTGAACCATTGGAAAGATAGTAATGAGGGGAAAACCATGAGATGGTACTAAGCTCCAATTGATGAAGTTTGACCCCATAAAATCCAATGGAAGTGTCCTAAATTTCAATTTTAGTAATGCAGTCTAAAAATAGTAAGTTTCTAAAAATAGTAATTCCTCAAATTTTGTATTGTTGTAAACCGTGGAAGTCAAAACAATTCATCTCCCTTGAGATTGGTGACCTTCCATATCCTCCCCACACCTTCAAAACATGTATAAATGAAGATGTAACCTGAAATGGAAATTAGACCTCTCTTCTTAGAGATAAGCATATGTTTGGGTCTGTAATTTTGATAAATAAAACATCTCTTTTTAGAGATAGCATTATTTGAATTTTGTTGTTCTTATTTTTGAATTATATTTCAACCAAATATTTTCAAGTTTTGGATCAGTGGTATCAGAGTGGTTTGTCCTGAGAGTGTATGATCCCAAGGACAAGGTCAGGCTACAAGAAGCTTGGGTGGGAAACAACAGAACTTCCAAATTTTCCACCCATTCGCTCCAAATGACTTCAAATAGCAGATGACACTGAGATATCCAATCCTTTCAAGGAAATGGTGAATGAAGCCCTCCAATGGCAATAAGCACAGATGCTACAACAATTTTCCCAAATTCTTCAAACACTTCTAATGGGAAATTTTGGCTCTACGGCTCCACTTCCTGGCTCCTCAACTAGGGAACGTCCTTTTAGTGCCCCAACACCCTTCAAGGTCCAGGTAAATTTTGATATTCCTACATTTGAAGGCAAAATCAATGCCGATGTAGTAGAAAATTAGTTGGATCAATTGTCTTCCTACTTCTCTATAAATAAGTTCACCAATGGAGAAAAGATTACTTTTGCTCTTTTGAAATCAACATTGCCTGTGAAAAACTGGTGGGAAGTGTACAAAAAGAGGTTTAGTATAGATGACATTGGCCTTGAGGTGGAACCTACTTGGGATAATTTTGTGGAAGTGGTGAAAGACGAATACTACCCCATTAGAGCATATGATGATTTGTATATAGAGTGGCAATAACTTTGCCAAGGTAAGGAACAATCTGTTCAAGATTACACTGACATTTTTCATTCTCTATCTATGAGATTGGGCATCCAAGAAAGTGAGAAACATAAAGTTCTCAAATATCATGGCAAACTACAATGGTACATATGGGGAGAAATAGAACTCTTCAATTTGGAAACCATCGGTGAGGCATACAAGTTCATAGTGAAGATTGAGCAAAAGCATGGAAGAATGAATATAAAGAATCAGTCTTTGAAATGGAAAAGTGACAAAGAAGGTCAAACACGAGGCCAAAATTGGAAGCAAAAGGAAGGAAAGTCTGGGAAGTGGTGTGATTATAATAAATCTAGAACTCACTCCAAAGAAGAATGTTGAGCTATCAAATCACTACTTTTTGAGTCACAATCCTCTGCTCTACTTCATACAGACCCTGTAGTTGAAGAGGTTGAAGAAGAAATTATAGATGTTGATCCTGAAGCCATTTTTGCTTCATCACATACACATGACAAAATGCTAGATGACAAGGAAAGGTATTTTTACTCTAAGTTATGGGTGAAAGGTAAGCCTCTACATTTCATTCTTGATAGTGGAAGTCAAAAGAATTCAATATATACTAATGTTGTGAAAAGCCTAAATCTATCTATGAAGCCTCACCCAAAACCATACAGTATTGGATGGTTGAGTCCAGGGAGAAACCTCCATGTTACCCACCAATGTCTTCTCTCATATGCAATATAAACTTTCCAAGATGAGGTCTTATGTGATGTGGTAAATCTAGATGTTTGTCATGTACTCTTTGGTCAGCCATTCATGTATGATCGACATGGTATATATGAATCAAAAACTAGAAGGATCACTCTCACTCTTGGAACACGGTGCTGTAGGGTACCAGAAGTACCACCTTTTATAGCTGTCTCTCTAATTAGTGCCAAGAAATTTATTCTCATGGTGGTCAAGCCATAGGAATCCAAAAGGGCTGATGTTACA
Organism: Torreya grandis; assembly: GCA_037957365.1. Lineage (NCBI taxonomy): Eukaryota > Viridiplantae > Streptophyta > Pinopsida > Cupressales > Taxaceae > Torreya > Torreya grandis. The sequence continues at coordinate 397,582 of JARHVA010001065.1, read as the reverse complement.
ACCCTGACTACACAAACAACACAACAATAGAAGCAAATAGATATTGAGCTGAAGAAGTTCACAACCTTCCATCCACAGACTGATGGTCAGATAGAAATGGTGAACAATCGGGTATGCAACGGGAATCAAATCAAAGTAAAACTACCACACTTGATGAAAAATCTCAATGAAATGGGGAACATTGCTTCTCAAGGAGGGAGGAATGATCTGAACAACAATTCATATGACAATTCGGGTGATGGGTCCACCCCATTTGATGGCAGAACTTTCGGGAGCCATAACTTTTTCACCATAGCTCCAATTGACTCACCGTTTAAACCGTTGGAAATCTAGTAATGAGGGGAACATCATGAGATGGAACTAAGATCTTCTTGATGAAGTTTGACCCCATAAAATCCAATGGAAGTGTCCTAAATTTCAATTTTAGTAGTGTAGTCTAAAAATAGTAAGTTTCTAAAAATAGTAATTCCTCAAATTCTATATTGTTGTAAATCATGGAAGTCAAACAAATTCATCTTCCTCGAGATTGGTGACCTTACATATCCTCCCCATACCTTCAAAACATGTATAAATAAATATTTAACCCAAAATGGAAATCATACATCTCTTCTCAGAGATAATCATATGTTTGGGTCTACAATTTTGATAAATAAAACATCTCTTTTCAGAGATAACATTATTTGAATTGTGTTGTTCTTATTTTTGAATTATATTTCAACCAAAGCTTTTTGAGTTTTGGATCAGTGATGAACATACCAAGTAGTATGGGTTTTTATCTAAATCCATTATTTATGCACTCAAAGTCTAGTTTGAATCCAAAAGGCATATATCACCCCTTAGGGGAAATTAGAATGACCCATGATCTAGTGCCTTGGTAGTACTTGGATCCATCATAATTTATGGTCCATTGATCATGTGTAAGAAGGGGGTCATTAGGTAGAGCATCCCATTTTTATGATATTTCAATCATGTGGATGTTGGGTCTAATGATATTTTTATCCACTCTAGTATGAGATACAATATTTTATTGCTTTTTGACCTTTAATTCTATGACTCCTATCATTTGAGTTTTGAATTGAAGTCCCACTAAGGAGCCATATCAGTGTTTGGCACCCCAAAAGTGGAGGCTTTGGTATCATGATTACCTACTACTATGGAGTGATTATTTTGAGTGGTGTGACCTGATGGGTTATTATTCTATTGACCTTGAACAAGGTGCATTTTGTGGTTAGGGAAAAGGTTATGGTAAATTTTTAGGTTCTATTTTTTTGGAGTAATAAGACAATTTAAAAGGGTTTGGGTGTTTACATGTACACCTCCTAGGAACATATTCACAAACATTGACCTTTGATCCTCTAAGAACCTTTTTATTAAATTTTTATATTATCAACAGCCTTGAGTTTCATATCCTATGACTCTATAGAAGAGAAAATAAGTTTTGGGATCATAAACCCTAGGTCTCATTTTTGTCTTTGCTTCCCAAACCCTTGTTGGTTGTTTATTGGGTAATATTTTTGGTTTTAGAACTAGGTATATTGTTCATTTGACTGATACTTATTTTGGTTGTAGTTTTGATATTATGAAGTTATGGTTGGTTAAAATCAACCACATGAATGGTAGGAGGTAGACTTTGATTCCTACTAGTACATTATTGGTTTTAGTGGTGTTGTTCGTAGGTGGGTATTGACCATTGTTTATGAGGTTTTATTTCTTGGATTGATCAATTATGCCACCAATAGTAATGTTCCTATTATTTTTTATGATATTTAGATATTGGTTATTTATGTTGTTTGGGTTTTGGTTGTTACACCCTAATTCCTCTCTAGACATAATAACCTACTGATTAGTGGATTATATGGTTATTGATTATCTAATTACTATTTAGTTAAGATGGATTTTATATACTAATGTATGGATAAATATATATATTGATTATTTACATGATCATTAACTTGTTGAGTTAGTTGTACTTGTATGTTATGTACATGATGATCATGTTTATTTAGTTAATTATAGAAGTATATTATGGATTTCATATTGATTTAGAATAACTACCTTTAATTTTTTGATGTGGATGTAGGATAGATCCATCCATCAAACTATGATGGAGGGAGAGCATCATTGGAGAGGGGGCATAAATGGAGGCATTAGGGGATGATCGAATGAAGACTTTAAACCCTATACAAACCATAATAATATAATATGCTTTTAACCAGTGTTTGACTTAGATATATTGTACTTGATTTTAGTTGTGATCTTGGTTACTACATTTAAATATGGTTACATATTTGTAATTACAAGATTGAAAAATTTATTTTGTCTCACTTATCTTATTTTGTGTCATGATGTTGCCATAACATGTTCTTGGAATCCATGAATGTGTTTAGTATGCCTTGTTTCTACCTTTGGATGCATTTTAAATTTTTTATGATAATGTATTGTTTATCAATGAATTGTTATATAAGAGATAGGGAATTTAATTATTTGTGTTAGTTGATTTTTAACTTTAATATTTAGCAAGGTGTGGTTAGTGATAATGTTTAAATGATTATTTTTGCTAGGTCAATGTTTAATATTTAATTCATTATTAATGTTAATAATTATAACATTTAGGATGTTATTGGGAAGTCAATATTATTTTGAAATCATTGTTAGTGATAATATGCATAATGCTTGAAACAGATTGTGATTTAATGAATAAAGTTCACAAGATTAAGGTTTGAGTTGCATTGAATTGAGCTATTTCGAGTCACTTTGCTAAACAAACACTTCATTTTGATTTTCATTTTAAAATAGTTAGTCTTTCCCAATTTTTTTATTTAATTATTTCATGTGAAGATTTATTTGCCAAGTTCATCAATATCACTATCAATCTGGCAGAGATATTGGGGGTTTTGGTTAACAAGAAAATAACATGTAGAAGGTTAAATGATGGGGGGGCAGATATGCCTAGGTACATGATAGGTAGGAAAAATAATGTTGATGGTGGGAGTGAGATTGGATAAGGCATTATAAGTGTGGCATAGCCATGGCCTTCTTTACTAAGTTTATTGGTTAAATTTCATATTGAGCATTGTATGAGTTAAATCAACTAAAACTAGTAAAATGTTTTGATTAGGGTTTAATTTTTCATTATGTTGATATTTTAGGAAAAAAAGGTGATATACTTGGGACTTTAGATGGTTTAACCATCCACAAAGCCAAATATATGACTTTAGAAACCCTAATCAAATGGTTATGTTATGTAAATCCTTTTAATTGAGTATTAGCATATGAATTGTATGTATTTTGGGACGGTTAAATGGATTTGAGAAAATTTAGAATAAGATGTATAATTGTTTTAAAATGAAACTTTGATGGTAGAAACCTTGTCAAAATATCTAGGGTAAAAGTTGTGACAAAATGTATTTTCCAGTTTGAAATTTATTATCATTATAGGTTTCAATTTTTAACTCAGCCTTTTAACATTATTGATGAAATCATTATTGCCTTATACAAATTTATACATTGGGTTGTTTGTTTAAACCAAGGAAAATATTTGTAAAACTAACCTAAGTAGGGTATAAATATAAATATTAGGTTAGACTTAGTCTTGTGAAAATATCATCGAATCATCCTTTTCTTCATACTAAGTAATAGCTTGATTTTATGGTAAATTTGGTTAAAACTATTAAGGCCAAACTAGGGCACAGTTGTGTGTATGAGTTTAGTTGAGAGAAAAATATGATAAAAATAGGTAGTATAAACCTATAAATGGGTATTAATTTTCATATAAGTCACCTCAGATGTATAAATCTCTTTTTGAGTAAAAATAAAACGAGTATAGTTTTATTTCATTTATAAGACTTGTAAAAAATTGTATAAATATACATAGATATATGTAATCTTCAGGACTTTGTCAACCTATCGATATGTTTATATCCATGTATATATATACATATATAATTTAGGTTATGGTACACCTCCATAAATATACATCATTATGTTAATATTGTGATTGAAATGAAAATGGAGATATAGATCAATTGGATATTTATTGTGGTTATATTTATGGAGTTCCTTTTGTGTAAACTTGATTTATGTGATTATTTTTATATTGAGTGGATGTAGGATTGAACTCTTAAAATACACACACACACACACACACACACACCCACTCTACATTCAACTATGTTTATATATACATGGTTGTGTATTGTAAAGAATATTGTAAATTGATCCATATGATATTTACGTTATTGTCTGTTGATTATAAAGAATAGAACATAGTTAAAATACTATAGTTTAGTCTTTGCATATAAATTGGAAAATAATTTAATAAATATTGAGTTTATAAATGCATATAATTGTATACATAATACTCTTAAATTGAGGAAAAAATACTTTTCAATTAGAGTATATTGTATACAACTTGCATATACTATTGATGATTGAATATGTTATAAATTATACAATGAATTTAGATGTGTATATTTGATTACTTAAATTATCAAAATTGTATGCATTTTGAGATAGTAAATTAAGAGTTGTATTTTTAGAATGTAGCTATAACACTATTGTTAAATCTCTTTTGGGAAATTGGAAGGAATTTAATATGGTTGTGTGTCAGTGTATGCATAAAAATATTTATAAGTGATACTCTTACATTGTTATTAGAACGTTATTTCTATTTGAGTATACCATATGCTCTTATGCATATACTGATGGATAAGTAAACACATTATATGTTAAATTAGGATGTATTAAATTACATTAGACTACCTGATTTAATAATGCTAACTTAAAAGTGAACTTATGGAATTTTAAGAAATTCTAGTTATGTAGTATTTGTTAATATTTAGCTCAATCCATTTAGCATTAATTGGTTTTATGAACAATTTAATTATGAAATTAGGAAATTGAAATAAAGTGGTTGTGGAATGAGCTATTAATTTTTGATATGATTGTCTAGCAAATTATAATATTACCTAGATGGTTTGATTTTTATACTTATTTTACCTAAATGGTATAGTAGTTTGAAATCTATTTATATATCTAATTTTATTGTGCTATAAATAAATAGATTTTTGGATATTTTTTTTATGTCGCATTTGATAGACTAAATGATAGTATTAGAGACATTCTTGTATTAACACATAATATAGATGCTAGTAAGGGAAAACTCATTTTGAAATCTATTGGTTTTATTATTTTTAAATATATATGAACCAATCTAGTATTAATGGCCCTAAATAAGTGAGAGATGGATTCCAATTACATAATTAATGTCACTAATATGTAGATAAGGTGTAATATAATTGAGTGGTAAGTTGGATTATTTTTATGATCCAAAGTTAGTTTATTTTTAGCTTGTTAAATTAAATAATTATTTGTTATTTAGGTTAGTTGAAACCTATAATGCAGTTGGTTTATTATAACTTCCAATGAAATTTATTTAAGCCTTCACCTATGTTGTAAATGATAACTTTATATAATAGAATTTGTTATATTTTTATCAAATACATTATCCATAATGTAATTTCATAATTATTATTCCATTTTTTGTGGGGCATCAGTGGTATCAGAGCCAAGAAATTTGAAGAAGAGTAAAGAAGTTTTTAGAGTAGCAAAGATTGCACTTTTATTGTATGAAGCTTTGAAAAGTTTTAATTTTTTATGTACTCTCAAAATTGTCCTAAATTACTGCATAAACCATACATCCTCCATCAAAAATCATATATGTTTGTTATTATTAGACTAGATCATTCATGTTGCTTTCAACCTCTATACATTCCATCTCATTCATACCCTCGCCTATATACGAGTGCAAGAAATCCTTTTTCCTATTTTTTAATAATCTAATAATTTTTGTGAATGGTACCTGCTTATTATGAGTACATCTTTAAGTGTTTTGCATGATGTTGTGGATCAAATGTATCTAAACATATCTAAGAATAATAAGTATCATAACATATCTAGTATCAACAAAGCCTCAATAATTTGATATATTTACCTATCATTTGTAAGTCTTATAGTTTTTGACACTCACCTACAAGATAAGTTGATATAATCAATCTTTATATTCTAGATAGAAATGTCAAAATAGTAGTTATTTACACTAGTCATTAGCTTCCATGAATTCTCATTTCTCCTAACATTTGAGCAAAACCATTTCGATCTTTACATAGAATATAGAGACAAAATTACATATAAAATAGAGAAAAAAAATGTCACCTTGTATTGGTTAGCTCACTTAAATCAAGTTATATAGATTTTTTGAGATGCACATATATTAACTTGACACAAATCATGGAAGAATCAAACAAGGTAAAATATTATAAATGCTATAGTGAGCTTATAATTTAGGTTTTATTTATTTCTATTACTTTGTATTTATGAGAGGGTCCCTTCAAGTGCAAAATTCAAACACTCTATTTGTGAATTAATAGAGTGGAATATTTTATTTTTATATGTAGAAAGTTTGACAAGTGAATTAATTTCACGTACCCATAATTTTTTTTGTCAAAACTAATAAATGAAGTTGAAATAGAGTAACTTCCCTTTATATTTCATATTGTAGAGCAATTGGTGAAATTTTTTTTGTGAATAACTTGGAAGTTGGGGAGGTCCAAGTTTCAAATCCCCTCCAATTATGTTTTTGGATCAAATCAGTGATATAAGGGTGTATTTATGACTTCTTGAGACAAATTTTTGACAAATCATTATTTTGTTTGAGGATAGTCATGTGACTAGGTGTTTTTTAAGTTTTTGGATGTTTCAAAGACATTAAAATCATTAATTTTTTAATTTGAAGTGTCCTTATATGATTTTTTTAAAAACCTATTCAATGATGTATAAAGGTACATTTTCAATGGAAACTGACACCTTCCTCATAAAATGTTTCACAATATCATTTCATGCTTGTGTTCCTAAAGACAATACCATCAATTACATGTCATATGATCCTTATGATTGACACTATCTAAGTGACAACTGGAGGTTGGAGGATCCCTTGGAGGCTAGAGGATAATTACCCTCTCTAGTTAGCTATTAATTTGGAGTATGGGTTCAATGATTGAATGGAAAATTTTGACTTGTATGCTTACTTACAGTTCTATTTTTAGATTTATATATCTGATATTCATGACATAGAGAAAACATAGTTATTTATTTTTGTTTATCTTAATGTATGGATTCTCACCTCTTGCCTGATAGGGGTAAAATATGTAGGCATTGGTTAGACTTTGATCAGTTATCAGTGATAATACAAGTTGATAGGGGTTACTAGCACCAGTAATGTTGAGAAAAGGTCATCAACATTTGTTGGGCATTAAGAAGATGTGCCATCTAGATTATAGTTTATCACTTAGATGGGTTCCTATGTGGGACCTTATATGGGTCTATGTAGTTGGACATGCTTGATTGTATTCTAATATAGTATGGTATGATGATCACCAGGGATGAGTAAGACTTGATCATGTTCATTAGCCATTTTTACCATAACTCATAGGGGCATGCTTCTTTATGGAGTGACAAAGTTTTTGGTTAGTTTCAGAGGTACAATGCACCACTTACAATTATGAGAGTGTTTTTTTGATGAATTAAGAGTCATTTCTCTAGTTCATTAATCTATTATACCCCTTTGGATAAAGGGAGAGTTTGATGGATTATTTTTTTGATCCAAAGTTAGTTTATTTTTAGTTTGTTAAAATAAACAATTCTTTATTATTTGAGTTAGTTGAAACCTGTACGGTAGTTATTTTATTATAAATTCCCACAAAAATTATTTAAGCCTTCACCTATATTGTAAATGCTAACTTGATATAATAGAATTTATTATATTTTTATCAAATACTTTATCCGTAATGCAATTTCATAGTTCTTCCAAAATTTGTGGGCCATCATGGTGCATATGAAATTAACTAATCCTCAATTTCAAATAACTCTATGAAAACTTTTCCCAAAGTAGTGTTTATGGTTAAACATAGTCATTCCATCTATTTTATTTAGTTTACATGTTTAGTACAATATCATGTTAGAATGGATTTTTTAATGATATACTACATGATATAGTTATCTTATATCACATGGGTTCTAGTTGTCACTCTTGATTTCTGCACCATCATTATCTACCCATCTATGAAGTGAAGACCATTCCTTAGTTGGGAGATTGTGTAGGGGATTGATTTTTCATGATTAGCATGGAAAAACACTCTGATGATGCTCTCCCTCCCATCCATAGTAATTTTCTAGTGACGACACTCATGATTACTTATGGATATTATGAGTTCGTTAAGACTCACATGTTCTATGAAGCATTGTATCATTGTACATTATTATTAAGACATGTATTACGCTAAAACTATATTAATTTGTATATTTTATCATTGCAATAGTTGGCTATAACATTATATCAGCAATGGCTAATTTGTAAATATACTTTTATGAAATAAATATAGTTTCATTCTATATCAACATTCTACTTGATCTTTATATTTTGATCATTATCTAAATAGATTAGCTTTTGACCTTATTTATGGTTAACTTAAAAACTAATGTATTTAATTAAAGATCATTATCTTGTAGGTTCCATCATCATGGAGTATATTTATTGAATCTATGTAAATGTTTAAAGAAAAACTTTACCTTATTCTAGAAAAAACCTGATGGGGTTGTTACATTGGCTCATATTTTAAGATACCCCATTATTTTGACTGGGGGTGTCGATGCACCTATTGGATCCATAGGTCCACTATCCATTATCAATGGCTACTTAGTCAATTCATATTACAATTTCAAGGCCTCTTAAAATGACTCTTATGGGAACTTTTAGACATCTTCATTTTTTTGTTAAGGTAATAAAGGACAAGATCACATAACTCTTATTGGTCTGCATTAGGTGGACTAGTAGAGTAATACAAGACATGCCACCATGTTGTGATGAAATAGGTAGATGATTCATTATATTCTTATTTGATAGGCAATTACTCTTATATGCCAATCTTTAGGAGTTTTTTCATGTCAAAATCTTTAATAAACTCAGCCATAATTTGGTAGAAGGAGTATATGGACCCTTCAAGGAGATGATATTACCAGTCAAACGCTATCCCATTGAGTGTCTTAGGGAAGATATTTGATAAAACCCCATTAGAAGGGAATAAATCTCTAACAATGGTGGCATAGGCCTGGAAATGTGTATTGGGATCCCATTCCCCTTTAAATTTTGGAATATCTAGTAGGGGACATGGGATGACTCCCTGTATGCTAATGTCAAGGGGATATTTAATGTATTTGGAATAGGTTCCCATGTTATTAAAATATATCACTATTGTAGTGATGTTAGTATGAGGAGGCAAGGTAGTTTATGGGTTGGATTGATAACTACCAAGAGGTGTGGATGAAAATTGATAGGGAGACATGAAGTAGGTTAAATAATAATTATTTGGCTGAGTAGACTTGAAATTATGTGGAAGTATGAGGGGACACTGTGAGATGTGAGAGGTGTCATGAATTATTGTGGAAAAGTGTATAGGGTTTATTATGGTGATAAATGGGTTATCTATGTGTATCTTAGTGAGATATAGGGTGGGACATATCCCATCTATGGAGGATTACTATATGTAGGAGGCATGTGACTTAAAGGCATGGGTAACAATGGATTGTTTGATACTACATTATTTTGTAGTGGTTGAACATATATGTATACACTCCCTACTAGATTTTGAATGGGAAGTTGGTAAGATGAATAAGTTTTTGAGACATCAAGGTTGGGGACCTCATGGGTGAGAATGTCCCTAAGAGGTTGATGAGAGATGTGGTTATGATGTGGTATTTTCTCTTATAATAGTGAGAATTTAGGTTTGTTATTGCAATATGGGGTAAGTTTTTACTAAAAATGGGAAAGAATAGGGATGAGTTGGTGTAAGGTGGTGTTATCCTATCCTTTGGGTTAGAGCTTGTTTATTATTTTCTAGGTCATGGATATGACCCACTAGAGTGGTAATGAGATGATTAGAATGAATATCAAAGGAAAATGTATCTTTTTGAGATAATGATTAGTTTTTTAGAGTGGTTGTCATCTAGTGTGTATGAGGTATAAGTCATAAGAAGCATCATTTATTGAGATTATATTTTGTGTAAGATCCATTATCATTAATTTCAAAGGGGGATATAGACCAAAATGAGGAGATGAGAATGATTAGGTTATAGTGTGTTTGCCATCAATGATAAAATTGGAGTTTATGGCATGTTATTGTAATTGATGTCAAGGTTGTCATTGATGTCATTAATGTCAAGGTGCATCTTGTGAAGGTGCATGGTAAGTGGTCATTAAGGTATATGCATGATATGACAAGGTGACATTATTGAGCTAAGTCTTGTGTTGGTATTGAGTCCTTGGGTCTTCAATGTAAGGAAGGTAGATGACTAAGATGATGCTATAAAAGGGTGTTAATTTAGGGTAAGAACCCTAGGACTAACATTGGTAGTGGTTACCAGTGGGTTGAAGGCATCATGATTCCTACTTAGAGGATGCATAGCAACATGCATGTGATTGACTTGTCTTCTAAGTGATAGATCCTTCTTAAGTAGTGATCATATTTAGCAACACTTTATATGTTTAAGATTTATAAGATGATGGATGAACTTACATCCATGAAAGGAGTGACCATGCCTCCACCCATAAGAGTCATGGTGTTAAAGTTAGGTTTATTGTTTATAGTTTTTGATACATCATGTATCTCTTAAATGATAACCCTACTCCTTGCTTGAATTCCAAGGAGGGAGTAGCAATAGTATTGGTGTTCTAAAATAGTGTTGAAGTTTAGGTTGTTCCAACTCATCAATGATGGTTTTCTAGGTCTAAACTAGCCTCTAATACATCCCTCTAGGATAACAGATGCATCAATTTCCTATTTAGACATATTCTAGGGGTTTATGGATACTTATAAAATAAATAGAAGGAGAGAAGATGAAGAAAGGAAAAGATGAGAAGAAGAAATGGGTATAAAAAGGATGAAGTCCTTCACATCATGTTCACTAATTTGTATAAACATAAATTATCATATACTAACCTATGCACTCAACTCCATAAGGTTTGGATGAGGTAGCCAATGTAATGAATGTGATAGGGGTTTGGCTAGTTTTCGAGTAAAATGGGAGCTGGGATAAGTGGTGACAATGGGTTTTTATGATGGAACCAAAAGACATCAAAATCATCCAAGGCCATCTCATATTTTATCTCACAATAAGGTAGAGTTCTTGATCAATTCTAAGCTCAATGAAATGATGGAGATTGAGATAAATGACTCATGAGAGAAGATCTATTATTTTGGGTTGACTTTGCCTAGCCAATGTTATCCACTAAATGTGAATGATATAAGATGAAGACAAACCCAAGAAGAAGAATATGGGTTGAATGGGTGACTAAGCTTAGATAAAATTATATTGGTGTCCCCTATTCTAAAGGAGAATAATGATATCTAGATTAGTGATATGTTCTTGTTCTGCTAAAATGGCTAAGAAATATACAATGTGGGGAATTAGAGTGGATTGAAAGACCTCATGTCTAAACTCAGAACTAATGTCATATTGTGCAAAAATGGTAGGACTAGGTGATTTAAATTTAGGTAATATACCATGTAGGATAAGACCTGGTGTCTCAAAAAGCCTTATCCAAAAGAGACTAGGTAGAAGACAGGGAAAAACATATGAGTTTATTAAGTTAATGGCTTGCAAAGTGTGATTGCTATCATGTTAAATCAAGAATTTTATAATTATTGGTTGTGTGGATGCACAAGGCTTATGTAGATATGATTTATTTCATATATGAATAAGGATTTTGATGTGATGTGATTGCTTTCAAGGATAGAAAGGATTTTGTTATTGATTATTTTTGGGTTTTTCTAGGTTTTTGACCAATGAATAATTGATTACTGAAAACAAAGTGATGAAAGGAAAGAATAGAAAAATTTGAAAAAAATTGAAAGAAAAAATCATTTTTTATCCTTTTTAATGTTTTAAATGCATGCAATGGGAGAGGGAAGATACTTATAGTACTATGCAAGATGTTAATTTATCTTATATCTATTTGTATTCAAACTAGATGCAATGTTTTTGTTTGTTTTAATTAGTTTATGTGAAATAAACTAAATGCATGAATTTAATCTATTGTGTAAAACTAATATGAGAATATATCTAATTTAAAACAACATCAATGAAATACTTTCTATGAATTTTCCTTGTTAGCAAACTAGGCTAGCTTTTCAACCTTTCTAACTTACTACAAACAATATTTTTCTAATGAATTAATAGGATGAAAGCAAAATATATAAATTTTTATTTTATATTTTAAAATGATTTTAACCATTAAAATCAATAATATAAATAATTTACTACCTTCATACATTTACCTATGATTGTTTATATTTCTATGTTTGCCTAGGTGATTGTTTAAGATGCAAGAAGTTTGTCTAGATCTTGACTAAAAGAAAAGTTATATTGGATAGAAATGAATTGAAGAGTTTCTAATATATATTTTTGGAATGATTGAAAATATTTATTTTTAACTTTAAAGGAGACTAAATCTATTGAATGCAAGAAAAAATCAAATCTAATTATTTTGTTATAGCAAAGATAAAAGAAAGAGATAGATATATTTCACTCTCAGATTTACTTCTTTTATATTTTTAATCAAAAAATAATTTAATAAAAATAATAATCTATATTAAATATACTATAACAAATAAAAAATACTGGAAATAAAAAAGAGCTCCAACCTAATTCTAGAATAAATCAGTTGAAATACAAGTAGTGTGTGTATAGAAGAATCTTTAGTATACTAGATTTGTATGATCTCAAGTAGATTCAATAAAATATATTTCTAGAGGATAAAAAAAATATGGAACAAGATAAAAAAATGGATAAGACAAAATCCAAAAAAATAAGAGTAGTTGAACTAAGGCTGGAGTCTTGGCTTGCAAGGTCTGTGTTGCTTTCACTAATGACACTCCTTCATTTACAACTATGTAGTTGAATAAAAAATACTATGGAATAAATATTATATAAATTATATAAAGGTTGTGTATATAAAATATTATCAATAAAAATATCTAATAGAAATTTTTGGATCTAAAACTAGGCCCAAATTGGCCTTTTTGTAGGATGAGAATGGAGTTTGCATGGGAGAGTTCAACTAAGTGTGACAATGAGTTCAAATTGAAATTAATTAAAGAATGCTAAAATTATGAGAGTGAGTAAGATTGGAATCATTTAAATCAAAAACATGTCATAAAAATAAGAAATGTGAGGATAATTATTAAAAATACATGAAAAGTAGAGTCATGAGAGCTAATTGTGGAAGGCATTTTCACCATGATGGAATCATCACTTTATGAAGGGGGTGGTTTCAAAAATTTTACTTATCTTGACAAAATTTCCCTTTAAGATAATGCAAACTCCACTAACTTAATTCATAAACACCATTTATAATCAAAACCAATGCCAAAATTACACAACTACCATGGTAGTTGTGTAAACCAAGGGGTAGATTTGGAATAGAGGAGGTTGGTTCTATTACTTGGGGTGACAGTTTCATTACGCATGGCTAGTTTTTTAAATAGAGTAAAAATGGCTAGTAAAATGATAATAAAGGGGACCAAAAGGGGTAAAAATAGGAATGTGGATGTTTTTGAGTATGGTCATTGATGTTTGGTTGTCATTCATGTCAAAGAGAGTATGTTGTATTAATAAATTAATGACAAAGTGATTATATTGATGGTTTGGAGAGATATGGAACGTTTTTAGGTATATAAGGTTAAATAATAAGATATGAGGCATCCATACATGTCTTGATGAAGTCATGATATGTATTTTAATCATTTGGAATGAGAAGCTTACATATTCTATCTTAAGAGAAGCTAGACTGTCACATATCATCATGCAGGAATGAATGAACCAATAAGTTTGTGCATTTATTTTAGGCATCTAAAAATTCAAATGAGTTAAAATGATTTAATTGAGATGTTTTATATAGTGAAAATAAGCTACCCTAAAAATTTAGAATCTTGAAGTGATTTCTAGCTCAAATTATAAAGCTTTAAAGTTGCTCTAGCAGATTGAGATGGGCCAAAGACCCTCAAGTTTAATCACAATGAGGTCTGAGGTCTCTAGTTAGTAAATATAATGGTGAAAATTAAATCATAGATATTGATCTAATAGTATGCATAAAATTAAACATTTTAAATAATGAATGTGCTAGTGATGTGTCACATTTATGGAGCTTGGATAGAATTTCAATGGCTTGTGGGAGTTCATACTATCAAAAGATCGATGATGTGAGTTGAAGTCAAAGAGTTAAATGTGAAAAAATAATGTAGAGATACCAAGTGGAACAATTTTAGGATCTTAGAGCTTATATATATGGTGAGTGTTAAAAGATAAAGACCTACTTAATCCATAAAGTTTGACAGAGTGTGTTTCTTCTAAATTATCAAGAAGCAACGAGATGATAACAAGTGTTGGACGTTTAATAGTGAGCAAAGGTAAATACAAAGCTACTTATAAGGAATATAAATAGTGTGTATTCATTCAATATATGATAGGGAATGATATTTTGACAAAGTGTTTGAAGTTTAATAGTTGTTCAGTGACCATTGGAATTCAAATATTTGAATTTGTGATGGAAGACGAGTCTATAGGTTATATGCTATAACTTTTGATAAATGCAAAATTTGATCATGGTGTAAAATTAAAAGTTGTAGAGGACTTTATGGTGCATCTAGATAACTTGGATGGAATGTATAGTTTTTATACAGTTAAAGATATGGATCTCCAAATTTGACTATGTATGTGTTCATGATCTGTAAGTAACCCAAGAAGGTTAATTGAGATTTTCTTGATGGTATTTCAATGTCTTATGATGAACTAAGTATTATAGAATATTGTAGACTTCATGAGGACCATTTGTGTAGACTATGTAGGTTTGAACAATCAATATTATATATGATCAAAGGCTTATAAGTTTAATGTGTGTTTATTCTTGGTGATCATATGCACAGAATGTTGTTTGAGAAACTTGTGCTTTAGTAGAAGAATGTTTTGGTAGGTATAATGAATTTAATATGTCTTAGAGATAATATTGAGTGAAACCATGTACTTTAAAGTTATCTTATATTATTAATTTTCTCATTAAAATGATAAATGAGTGAATAGGTCTCCATGAGACCTATAAGGGCTAATAAGGCCTAATTGAAAGACATAGTTGCTTAAGTGTGACCCATGAATGTTATGGGTGACTTGGGAAGATAGTATTAATTTATGTTATATGTCTTAATGGTTAAGGAAAGAATTATGGATAACATATATTTTGATATTCATTATGACTCTATAAATAGTATAAATCAAAGCAATAGTTTTTTATGATATATATGTGTATGTGTTGAGAGAGCAGAACACAAAGACACATGATAGAGATTAGTTAGAGTATACTCAATGGATGGATTGAAGTATAGAGTAGATTGAGGATGAGTTGAAGAAGACTAGAGAGATCCAAAAGAGTGAAATGCATGCATTTCTTGTATGAGAAAGTTTATGAGTGTGTGATGAGTTGAAATAAAGGTTCTATACATTATGTCTCCAATAAAATTGGTCTAAAATTAGAATTTTGTATTTGTTTATTAGATAAGATGTTTAGTGGCTACTTAACATCTAGAATAAGTTGGTACTTCTTCATACTTATGGGTGGTTACTCCTTATGAAGTGGGTGATTCACTAAAAAGGTCTCATGTTTGTGATCATCTTATAGGACAAGTAGTCCATGTGCTTACAAGCTTGAGAGTGGGTGTTATTCCCCAAGAGGGTTTCCCATGTAGATCTTGTGTTATGTGTGAGGTCTTTATTATTCATTATTATTAACATATTATATGATTTGTGAATGCTTATGGTCATTGAATAAGAATTTGAAAGGATTTTGATTGAAGTTTGAAATATCTTGAATCACTGATTCACCCCCTTTTAGTGATTATACCTCTAATAATTGGTATCAGAGAAAATTTTCATTATAAGTTCAACCACTTAATGGTTATCTAAAGGTATAAAATAACAAGTTAACAGATGTAGGGTTTTTAAATAAAGTGATCACCAATGTTCAATGGGTCAAACTATGCTTTTTGAAGTACAAGGATGAAGACATACATTATTTATCTAGGTTTTGATATTTGACAATCTTTCATGGATGGTTACACTACACTAACTACTCCTCCAACAAATTTTATTAATAAGAAGTTGAGTGAGAATAATTGTAAAGCTATGAATGCTATAATTTATTGTCTATCTGAGGTTGAGTTCACCAAATTGATTCATTACAAGTCTTCCAAGGAATTTTAGGTCAAACTAAAAACAATATATGAAAGAGACTCAAAGGTAAAATTAGCCAAGTTGCAAACCTATCAAAGACAAATTCAAGGTCTCAAAATTAAAGAAGAAGGCACTGTATCATCCTATCTTCTAAGGTTTGATGAGATAGTAAACATGATCAGAGGTATTAGAGAGGTAATTGATGAAGCTAATATAGTACATAAGGTATTGAAGGCTCTTACTCTAAAGTTTGATTCAAAGGTTTTAGCTATAGAAGAAAGTCATGATCTCAATCATTTGAAGATAGATGAACTGCATGGCATCCTTGTTGCCTATGAGATGAGAGTTAATGAGGGTAAACCTCCTAAGAAGGAAGTAGATTTCAAGGTGATCAAGGAGATAAAATCCAAGAAAAACAAGTTAAGTCTTGAAAACTTTGATCTCAATGAAGATCAACTTGAAGCCATGATTGAAAAAAAATTGAATGTAAGATCAGGTAAGTATGAAGGAAAAATTACTTTAAAATGTTTTTCATTTGGTAAAATTGGTTATTTTGAAGCTATATGTCTAGGTAAAGACAAGTTTGAACACAAAAAAAATGGTAAGGAATCTCATGATGATGAACACAAGAAATCTGAGGGTCCTATCAAGTAAAAAAATTTTTTCAATAAGAAAAATGGAAATAAGGAATCATAAAAAGTAATTAAGATCCTTTAACATGAAGAAGATAGAAACTCATATATAGAATAAGAAGTACATGCATCTAATAGTGATGATTATTTTTATAATAATGACATAGAAACATTGTTCTTGGTTCTTAGTGATTATGAAGGTGAATGTTCTTTAAGTAAAGATTTATTTAGTGAAGATAGCTTAGAAGAAGAAGATGAAAAAGTCACTTTTGAGGATAAATATATTGACACTATGGAATAAATCAAGATGATACAAGGAAAGAACAAAAAATAGGATTCATTAATCAAATACTATAAGGAATAAATTGGACTCTTTGAAGTAAGGCTAAGTAATGAATTCAAGGATAATTATGAGATCACACAACATCTTGAAACTCAAGTTTGTACTCTTAATGAATAAGTAAAGAATAAGGATGAAGAGTGTATCATGTATCAATTATAGATAGAGTCATTATAGATGAAACTAAATCAAGCTATGAGCAAAGATATAGCTGATGATTTAGATAAAAAGGATGATTTGATGAATGCTCTTGAAAATCTAAAGACTGAGAAGAAAAATAACAAAGAGATGATGACATAGATCAAGGACTATGAAGAGAAATTCAATGTATTTGAATCAATATTAAATGATGACACCAGGGATCATGAAGATACTATAAAGCATATTAATGGTCAATTGGAAACTATGTCTGCAATCCTAAAATCCAAAGAAAATGAGTACTTAAAGTATGCAACTAAAATTGAATAATTAAAAACTAAGTTAGATAATACATATTTTAAGGTGAAGTCATTTATGAATTTTTAAAAAATCTCAAATCATCTTGACAATATCCTGAATAGTCAAAAACATGCAAGTTATAGAGCTGGTCTTAGATACAAAGACAAACAAGATCAAGTAACTCAAGAGAAGATAAAAGATGTTGTGAATAAGAATTTTAATATTAATCATTAACTAATAAATTAAGGTATTGGAAGGATGAATAAAAAATAGATCAAACAACCAAATGCAATAAGGTATGCAAGTTTCAATGGTCATTATTACTCTTACAATCAGTTTGGTCATAGGTCAAAAGATTGTAAATAATCTTCAAGGAATGAATTTTCATGGAATTATGAGAAAAACAATGGCAAACATGAATAACATCATCACTCAAGATAGTCAATAGGTTCACAAGGAAAGAATGATATCTTTTACTATAAGTGCCAAGGACTTGGTCATATTACAAAATTTTAGAATATCTTTATTAGGAGACCAAATGATTAGGTACATGAATGGATTCATGAAACTTTATAGAATCATCATATATATCAATAACAAGGTATGTACAATATAAGATACAAAATTTGTTTCAATTGTCATGAGAAAGGTCACATATCAAGGTTCTACAAAAATGATCAGTATTATACTTCAAAGATTGTCAATCCTATCGTAAAGAGAAGGAGCCATAATGAATGGAGGCCTAAATAGGTAAATGAAAAATAGGATAATAATGGATTATTTTTCATGTCAGAATATGGAAAAGTTCAAGTATCAAGGAACAAGCTGTATTTTCCCAAATGGACAAGGAAATCAAGCATGATCTTAAGATAAAAGAAAAGAATAAGGTTGAGAACTCATTTAAAGACAATATGAAGATGATGAAGGACTACAAGTCAAGTAAGAGCATGGAGATATGTGAGTCTCCTAAGTTTTGAGATATTTAGTCCCTCTATGACAAGTGGGTATCTCTATCTATGGTTCGTAGGAGACATATATCATGTGTGGAAGCAAGTGTGTATGCTCTAGGTAATGATCAAAATGCAAATCAATGCAAAGGTATGTTCCTTTCAATTTGATATTATGCAAGAAGTATTTGACTAAGGGGGAACATAAGCGAAGATTTCTCAGTCATGATAGAATTATGACGATGTCTACTACAAGTTTTTAAATTAAATAAGATTGACATGATGAATTGATCAAACCAAGTCATATATTTTGACAAGGTATTGAATCTTCATGCATGAGCAAAGAAATATTGTGATTTATATAGGTAGAAAGGTCCAAGGATCAAAAAATTTCAATTTTAGATTGATGTATATCAAAGAACATATGACATAAGATGGAGCTTGATGTTAGGTGGAGATTTTAAAGATCTATGAGTAGTTTATCAGGTCTAAAGATTAGAGAAGTCTAAATTCAAATTGGTGCATGTAAAAGGGGGAGAAATTGATTCATATGCTTGAAATTTTGTAAGTATCCTGAGCATATTAATAATAATTTAATGCATACATAATGTTGAGGAATATTTATTGACATGTTAATGTAGAGACCCTTTATCATTAATGTCAAAGAAAGATCAGAATGAAGGAGTTCAAATGAAGTCATTTTGAGGGTGTTTTTCCATCAATGACAAAGGGGCAGATTGTTGAGCATGGTCATTGGTGTTTGGTTGTCATTGATGTCAAAGAGAGCATGTTATACTAATACATTAATGATAAAGTGATCATATTGATGGTTTGGATAGATATGGCACATTTTTACGTCTATAAGTACAAATAAGAAGTTATGAGGCATCCATAGATGTTTTGATGAAGTCTTGATATGTCTTTTGATCATTTGGAATGAGGAACTTAAATATTATAGCTTAAGAGAATCCAGACCTTCATGAGACATGAATGAACCAACAAGTTTGTGTATTTATTTTAGTCACATAAAAAGTCAAATGAGGTCAAAGTCTTTCATGGAGATGTTGTCTATAGTTATAAAAATATACCCTAAAAATTTAGAGTCTTTATGTGATTTCTAGCTCAAGTTATAAATATTTAAAGTTGCTCTAGCACACTATGATGGGCCAGATATCGTAAAGTGTAATCACATTAAAGTCTAAGGTCATCTAGTTAGTAGATCTAATAATTCACATTAAATACTATATATTGATCCAATGGTGCATGTAAAAGTCAATACGTCAAATAATGAACATGTTAATGACATGTGTCACATTCATGGAGCTTAGACAGAAGATCAACAATTCATGAGCATTTTTACTATTATAAGATCAACGATGTGAGTCAAAGTCAAAGAGTCAAATGTGTATAAGGAATGTAGAGATTCTAAGTGGTATAGTCATGGGAGCTCATATTTTAAATCAATGGTGAGCACTGAAAGATAAAGACCTGGTTAATCTGTAGAGATCGATGGAGTGCATTTGTTCCAAATTATCAGGAAGCAACAAGATGATAATAAGTGTTCAATGTTTAACAGTGAGCAAAGGTAAATATTGAGATATTTCTAAGGAAGATATATGAATATTATTTCAAGCTATGAGAAGGCATGAGATGTTGAATTTTTTTCTAAGTTTAATAGTTGTTCAGTGACTATTGGAATTCAAATATTTGAATTTGTGAAGGAAGACCAATCTATAGTTTTTGTCCTATCAATTTTTATTTATGTATAACTTGATCATGGTGTAAAAATAAAAGTTGTAGATGACTTTATATCACATCCATAAAACTCATTATAATGTCTAATTATTTTTACATTCAAATATATGGATCTTCAAAGTTGACTATGTATGTGTTCATGCTCTGCAACTAACCCGAGAAGGTTAATTGAGTTGTTCTTGATGGTATTTTGAATACTTAAGAAGAAATAAGTGTTGGATCATGTTTTTTAATTCATGAGGACCATATGTGTGGATTATGGATGTTTGACCAATATATATTCTATATGACCAAAGGCTTATAAGTTGACTATGTGTTTATTCTTGGTGATCATATGTACCTAATGTTGTTTGAGCAAATTGTGCTATAGTAAAAGAATGTTTTGGTAGTTATAATGTCTTGAAGATGTATTAGATATCATATGGAGTTGACCCATGTAATTTAAATTGATATTATGTTCTTAATTTTCTCATTGAATTGTTAAATGGGTAAATGGGTCTCCATGAGACCTATAAGGTCTAATAAGGCCTTATTGAAAGGCATAATTACTTAAATGTGACCCATGAATGCTATGGGAAACTTGGGAGGATGGTATTAATAAATTATATATGTCTTAATGGTTAAGGAAAGTATTATGGATGATCTATATTATGATATACATGATGACTATATAAATAGTAGAAACTAAGGCAATGGTTTCTTGTGATTTATATGTATATGTGTTGAGAGAGCAGAACATTGAGGCAAAGGATAAAGATCAGTTAGAGTGTGATTAGTGGTTGGAATGAAGTACAAAGAATATTTAGGATGATCTGAAAAAGACTAGAGAGATCCAAAAGAGTGTTTTAGATGCATTTCTTGTATGAACAAGTTTGTGAGTGTGTGATGAGTTGAAAGAAAGGTGTTATACATTATGTCTCCAATCATATTAGTTTGCAATCTAAATTTTGGAGTTGATTAAAAAAGGTTTTGAGTGGGTGCTCAAAATATATAACAAGTGGTTTCTTCTTCATACTTAGGGGTGGGTGTTCTTTGTGAAGTTGGTGCTTCACTAAAAATGTCTCATATTTGTGATAATATTATAAGATAAGTAGTCCATGTGTTTGTAGGCTTGAGAGTGGGTTTTGTTGCCCAAGAGGGTTTCCCACATAGATATTTTTATGTGTGTGATCTTGATTATTAATTATTATGAACATCTTGTATGCTTTGTGAATACTTATGGTCATTGAATAAGATTTTGAAAGGATTGTAATTGAAGTTTGAATATCTTGAATCACTGATTCACCCACCCATCTTAGTGATTGTAACTATAATATAAGTATAAGGTGTTTAGATCTATATAGTTTATTGTTTAGCATAAAACAATAGGTCATTGCATCATCATAGGATTTTACTCACAAATATTACATTATATAATTTTTAGGTGCATACAGTCCCCATGCTCTTCACTAAAAGTCCAAATTTTTCCCCCTATCATTTTTTAAGCTAACACATACCAAATAATCCATGGGATTGGTTCAATTTGTCAAGAGAATAAAAAGGCACCTTATCTCCTATTACCTTATAATTTTGGTCATAACATTTCCAATTAGTGAAAGGAATTGATTCCAATTGAAACTCACATGGGCTCTAATTTTAATGATCATGAGATTCATCATTGGGATCCAATGGGTAGGGTTAGAGCCCATATAGATTATCTAAAAGGGAATGTGAATACTATCTAAAAACACACTACATACCCCCATTTATGGGTTTATATAAATATAATAGACATTGATGATGTAAGGAGAAATATGGACACAATAGGAATTATGCTCATCTTGGTACAAACTCAACAACTATGGTAGTTAGAAGAAAGGCTAGGTACCTCTCATGTCTAAGAAGAGGAGTCATCAAGTATAAAATTTGCATTGGGGAAGAAGGTATTCTAAGGCATACGTCCACCATCACTAACACCAAGGATTGTTAAGATGAAAAAGGTAAGCCAATCTATGTCTCCCTCACCCTCTGTAACATCTAATTATTTTTTAGAGGTTTAAAGCATGTGTCCACCCTAAGTAGATGTAGTAATAGAATAAGATCATTTAAATCACCCTCTTTCTACTTTAATGCCCCAACTTGAAGATGCCCCATTCGACACTTCCCTTCCTATATCCAAAGTGGTGAGCACTTTAGTGGGGATTACCATTCAAAAATACCTTGTTATCACTATTTTTAACACAAAAATTATAATCTATATCATGAAGGTTATGTCTTCTCACATCTATAGTAGTGTGGCTACCACCCTTCCAAGCATACTCATTCCAAAACCCCTTTAGGATTAAGATCATATGTTAGAGGTGGACCTAGTATCAATTACACCATATTCTAGGTTCAATATCATGTTTTACCCCACTTTATTCAAAATTTACACTTTATAAAATGGAGAGACTAAAGGAAAATAGGTAAAATCCCCATCTCTTTCTAATTAGTCTCTAGTGACCACCTTGAAATATACTCTTTCCTTGTTAGATCCATTTGTGACACCTCCCATTTCACTCGTATTCATTCCCATAGTATCATATACAATATTTGTGTTGGTCACATTAATACACATTTTAATAGACTTATAATCCACACATCACCCTCAAAAAAATCACAATGTCACATTCTAGAGAAAACTAGATGGAAGGATTTTGATTGGCCAAAACCCAAAACTAAGGATAGTCATCACTATAGATACTGAAGTCAAATTTGAATTTGAGAAGTCCACTAGAAAAATAAAGAGAGTTAATATAAGAAGAGTTGAAAGAAAAGGGTCACCCATTTTTCATGTAGTGGAAGAATATTTTTTACCTTAGTAAAAATAAGACAGTCAAACTAGGAAAATCTGATGAGTTGGTAGAGGATCCCAAATTTATAGATAACACAATTGGTGTTGAAGTGAATTAAGTTTTTGAGGGAATGAAATAAAATATATAGAGCCTATTGTACTTGATATCCCCCTTTTATTTATGAATAATGGGGACCCAATTTTTTTAAGATTTGGCTCTGCTGGTTAAAGTTTTCCTCTATGTAGTTCTATAATTTCTATCAAATTGTTCCTTAGTATTTACACTTGGAAGTAAAAAACAATGATATTATATATTGTGGACTAAATTATTAAGATCTATTGGGATTTTTTTTACTATGGAGGTTAAGGGACTTAAATTTATTTGGAACTTTTTTTGTTCAAGACTTGTTCATAAAAAAAATTGTTCAAAGGTTTCATCAGACATTTTTCAAAGTTTTTACATTAGTGATTTTATTCAAAATATTTTTTAGGTATTTATTCATCATATTTTTTTGTTCACAATTTTTTTTTGGGTTCTCTTTTATTTGGGGGTTTCATTCAGAATAGTATTCATTAGAGTTTATGTATCAGATATCTTTTTTGGTGTTTTTGCATTAGATATTTTGTTTGAATGATGTTCCAAAGGTCTTTGTTTTTATTTGGAACTCCTTATTTAGGATTTTTAATATCATAACTTAAGTTCAGATATTTTTATCAAAATATTTGTCTAAAACAATCTTCATTGGCTTTAGGCACTTTGGAGGTTTCATTCAAAGGTTTTGTTCAAATATTTTGATTGGATATTTTATTCAAACGAAGTTCTAAAGGATTTGGTATTTAGACATTTTTATATAGGTTTGTGTTCAGAACCTTCAGTTCACAAAAATTATTATCTCAGTCCTAACACGAAGCCCAAATCCTTACTCTTGACTACCAAAATCCCACTATTCTTATCCATCAAAGTGGAAATACTTCATGCCACTTTTCAAAGATTATAAACCACAAACTAAACTGACAAGATTTAAACTATGTAGGTAAAAAAATTATATGAATTTTGGACATTAAAATCACACAAACTGGAATAGAATGTAAAATGTTATATCAATGACATGTAGCTATCAATGTTTACATTACTAATAAGTGAATTCAAACTTGATTGTTATTATATGAATAAATCCCTAGACATCTAAGAATCCATTCCAAAGAAGTGACTAGTGAAAAGGATTTTTCACAGTACATGAAATTAATTTTTAGCAAACTAGACAATTACAATGGCTTCATCATCCAAGAGCTTCAAAGGATTACTTCCACCATCCACATTCTCCATCAATGATTCTATAGAGTTTAAGACATGATTTTTTATGCAACAATATAGGTATGTTAACTTTTTGGAATTATGGGATGCCATTGATGCTATTGATGTACTTTTACATAAAGGAAATCTATAGCCTATGTAAGACTAATTGGTTATAGACTTAATCTCTCTTAAGAGACAAAGAATGCACATCTTGATGGCCAATGCCAAGGTCATGCCATGTATTCACATCCTATGGGATTTATTCTTTGTAAGTATGGTAAATCAAGATGCCTTATTGCATCACATGGATCACTAGATAGTATTGGCTTGAATCATTGGTGATGATTTCCAAAGTTACTTATCTCTACTGATTCTAGATGTAATATTTGATAAACACATGTTGGTAACATAGAAAAAGAATAATTCAATTGAGAAAGTTTTGATCTCATGGATTCTTCCTATGGAGACTATGGTCCTAAAAATAAATTCCCCCACCCCCATCAACAAGTTTAGAATAGGGGTTTGTATTGGGATGGCCTTGTTGAATAGGTTATATGGCATGCCAAGATCCATTTTTTCCACCTAGATTCGGTGCCATTACTATATATTTTGATATATAGAGACATGAATTTTTCCCTAGGATATATTATTAGTCTCAAGTTGAGGGAGTAACTTATACATAAAAGTAAGTGATGCCATTCAGCAGACCATTTTTATATGATGCCTTACCTTATGGATGTAGTAATGGGCATAGTGTATAAGTACCTTGGGGATATTTGGATACTATTTAATGACTATATATAGAATCAAATTTGTGATTAATATCAATTTATGAACATATATGCATATATAAAAAATATCACCTAGATTACCGAGGATGTATATCCACTAGTATGGTAGGCAATTAATGAGGTCTCACTACCCAAAATTTCAAAGAGCATAGTAGATACACTGGCTCCTCAAGGTGACTATTGGTTATACACATACTATAAGGTGATCATGGTTGCCAACCATAAGTTCAACCCCCTGCACCTCCCCAAGTATGTGTCAGATAAGATTTTAGAACAAGAAATTACATATCAACTTTGGTGGAGTGTAGAAAAGGATTTGATAAAACAAAATAAGGGCACATTTTATGGATCTCACATGATCATAGACAAAATGTGTTATATAATGAATAATCATTATTAGGTATATACGAAATAAGAGAAAGTACTATCAGTTGTCTACCCTTCCTCATAAAGACTGAGATCTTCATGGTCAAATCTAAAAGCATATCCAAGGGTTTTGGTATTCCATACCAACATGTCCCTTATGATCATGATTTTCTATTCTTTAATTCTAAGGATGTGCCCAAGTCATATAGAGAGCACAAATTCTAGGCCTTAAAGATGATCATTTGAGGATTATTCACCAAGAACCTTCAATTTTAATACAAGAAATGTATACAAGGCTACCACCCCCTAGAGGATGGGATAATTCAAACTTTTGGGGCAATATACCCCAATAATAAATAGAGATACAAGAATGGAATTCTCAAGAAATTCCACTAGTATTGAGGGTTATTAAGAAAGAGCCTGGTCTAGGTGAGGTTAAGCACAGAAGAGCTCAAGGGTATCTAATTAACCTGGACTCTTTTGATGCAGAGGAATAAGAACATATCGATACATTACCATTACAAACATCCATAGTTACATTTCCTATGAAGGAATACATATTTCAAGAGGTTATTACTGCCTCAATCTAGTGAGCCTCCTCCCTACCATTGAAGGCCATAATTTTTTATAAGAGGAAGATAAGGGCTCATCCCCTCATAAAAACCCTAAATGTTGATCAACCATAAATATGCACACCTTCCATTTAACAATAATTAGTGGAAGAAAAATACATAGATGAAGAGGACGAATTAGAAATAACCAAGGCACTAAGACTTATAGCTGATAAAGTGAAGTCACCAATGAAAGAAGATAAATTAGGTAATTAGGCTCAACCTTTAGTCCCTTTTTCCCAAGTTTCCTCTTATGTTCCTATTTTTGGTTGAGTTCTCATTGGTGTTATTTTGAAAACCCCTTTGCTTACTCTAAAAGTAGAGGATGTCACCTCCACCATAATGTTTCAATTCCCATCATAACTATCTTACAAACACCTTTACTCATTCCAAAAGTAGAGGATGTTTCTTCTACTACCCTTGGTGTTTCAATTTCCCCCACAATAGTAGCCATGTCCATTGATGCCACCATTATTGACATTCCCTTCAAGATTTCCATAGTCCAAACAATGAAAAATAAAAGGACATCTAAAAATATTGAAACTACTCTAGCCATATCCCAACTCCATGTCTCTTCCATCCAAATCAGTCTGCCAATGCCTTTTATCAGCTCATCCCAAGATACTACTATAACATCCTCAGGGAAGGCCAAAAGAAATAAAAATTATATACAATTTATCCACTCATCTAATATGTAGGTGTAGATTGATCCAAAATCATATGGCCATCCATTCCTAATATAGTTATTAAAGGAGACATAAAATAGTTAGCAAAATATCAATTGGTGGAAGCTATAACTAAGAATAAACAATTAATAGACTAGCTCAACTAGTTATCACACCATGATTTGTTGATCTTAGATCAAAGGCTTCCTAAAAGTGAAATTTAAAAATTACGTAACTACCATCAATAAAATCCTTATTTGATAAGCCCTCATGAAACATTCAAAGGGTTCGGAAGAAGAAATTGGAGGATGAAGCTGGGAGGGAGATCATTCTTGAGGAAAGGTAGGAAATGTTTTCCTTATCCAAAAGGAAGAACAAATAATTTGGGCAGTCCCCATATATAAAATATTTTAAGTCTCCTGCATAAACTCAAAAAGATGCTATGATAACATTACATGAGGGGACTAAAATGGAAATACAAGAGATGGAATAAAAATTAGAGTAAATCAAAGAATAAAAACAAATAGTCCACATTCTAACAAGAATTAAGAATGATGTTCAATAAGCTACATCAAAATGTTACAATTTTCTAGAGGATATTGAGGCAATGAGGGGAAAATTGCCACCCCATATAGCTCAGATACATCAATTATTTAATTTTGTAAAGCAAGATGAAAATAATTTAAAATTATTGATTATTTACACTACTAATAAGGCATATAGCCATTTGGACTTAATGACACTATTAGAGGCATCAAATGCCCTCAATTTGGTGGTGATCAGAACTAAGGAGTCCAAAGATTGGGTTAAAACAACTAGGGTAGTAATGCCCAAATATAAAGAACATGAAGCCCTCATCTTGTAGATTTTGGATGAATTGAAATTATCTAAGGCAAGGGATGTTACTGGCAAGCTGATTAGCCTAATTAATTTTGACTAACTATTTCAAGGAGCATATGAGAATTTCAATCAGAATCTATAGGGGTTAACACTTGAATTTATTGAAGTTGAGTTCAGTTTTTAATTAAAGAAGGTAATGTAAGTTGAAATTTTCAAGATCAACTTCCAAAATACAAAGGCCAAGCATGCAAAACTCTTAGATCAGGTTAACAAGGTGCACATACCCTTGTTACTTAACTTAAACATCATAAGGCAATAACATGATGAAGGAAATAAATGTTATCTATAGTTAAAGGTAAATAAGAAGAAGATTAAGGCTATATAACATCTAGTTTAGTACCAATATAAATAGTAACAACTCTTTAAAAATTTATTTCATCTATGTAAATGTTCATTTAGCCTTAGTTGAAAGGGCTAGTTTTGTGCATATCAATTCAATATA
This sequence comes from Torreya grandis, assembly GCA_037957365.1. Classification (NCBI taxonomy): domain Eukaryota; kingdom Viridiplantae; phylum Streptophyta; class Pinopsida; order Cupressales; family Taxaceae; genus Torreya; species Torreya grandis. Next base: position 369,254 of record JARHVA010001065.1, on the reverse strand, counting down.
GAAGTGTCAATTTTGTAATTATAGTATAAATTTATTATAACATGAATATAGAGTTGCCTAATTTATTTGTAATCATGCACCTATTGCATACTATTGTAAAGGCTAACTTTAATTTTTTATAATTATAAGTTAACTATATGTATACATTACATGCGATTTTGAAACCACTGTTAGAATTGAGGTTCTAATTATGTCATATAATCATAATTTTGCATGTATTTTGAGGATGAGGTTACCCCTCTCCAAGTATATTAAAATAAATGTAACCCTCATTTTTTCTTATTATGATGCAGTGATTAGTAGTGTGAAATAGCTATGAGGAATTTTTTCTTATTATGATTAGTATGATAGCTTTAGATCTACAAAATCTATTAAATAATTAGCAATTGTATTGATTATTTATAAGTAAGTTGACTTTTTCATATTTATAAGTGTGTATAGGTTTTTTCAAAGATATAATTTTCTATACATTGCAATACCCATCTCAGATACCTCCTTGGTCCGATCCATAATCTCTTAAGTAAGGGTGTGAAACAATTACTCTAAAAGGAGCAACATTTGGCCTAGAAATCTAAGTTTATGATATCAAACCTTCCTAGACTAGTTGACCATGTTTGTTTGCATGTGTAAAAAATCTATTAGCATCAAATATTGGTTCTGAAATCACTTTTACACTAAGAATCTAGCTTGAGAAGTGATTCCTAAAGCCATAGAGTCCTTATTTTTTTCTCTACCCTTCCCTCTATTTTTGAGTTTATTTATGATATATACCCACTCTAGATTTGTATTCATCCAGTCAAAAACTCACCTAATTTTGACTTTTTTTTAGAAATCATCCATTCATACATAGTCCTAGTTAACAACTTGCATGCCATGCCTTCTAATCCATCACCTAGTTATAAAAACCAAATATATGCAACTTGTGCCCTAAAGTGGAGTTTACCTCCATTGAGATAATAAAATGTTATTGGATACCTTTTTATGAATTAGTGTACATAAAAACCACATCAACATTATTTATGGTGATAGAAGGAGGGCTTGAGCCTCTAATGAAAGATGTTAGTTTCTATGTTGAGTTGCATTGGAGTCACTTAGGAATGACCAGATCTAGTGCTCAGACTAGTATTCATTATCATCCTTATCAAATCATAAAAGACCTAGATTTATACCAACTACCCCTATTAATAATAGATCTACAACACTTTCCCTAATAAGGAATATTATCCCTATTAATCATCCCATGGCTCAACCACATTGGTTGGTTGGATCTTCTATTCCCATCCTAGGGGATGTGCATGATTTACTGAGTAATCCTAAAAACTATCTACCATACTTCTCTCCCACATGAGGAAGAATGGAATAAGAACACATCAAGTCTTTAAAATCTACATTGAGAATGATGAATGCTATTAATGAATGTGTTTCATTTAGATTTTTTCCTTTCACATTAATGGATGTTGTTTATGATTGGTATATTAATCTACAAGAGAATTCCATTACTTCATATAATGTATGTCAAGATGATTTTCTTTCATAATTTGGGTAAGTTACTAGCCCTAGTTTTATATACCAACACTTTACTAGCATGAAAAGGAATCCTAGCAAACTAATTTGGGCCATCAATACAATATTATAGAAGATGTACACATGGCTAAGCCCATTTTATAAACCAAACGAGGTGTTGGAATTAGAAATGTATAATAATGTTGTGGATCCAATTATTGTAGTCTTATTATGAAGCACTGATACTATTAATAGTTCATCATTAGCTTATGAAAAGGATATCAGCATTGATAGATAGCTTAATCCATAGGTTTTTAGCACACCTAGTGTCAATAATGGCCTCCCAAACTTGAATCCAGTTCCACATGTGAAGTAGAACAACCTTGCATATAATTAGAATCAACTATACATTCTACCTCCTCTAACATAGATGACACATCCAAATTACAATTTTTTAAATAACCATGCACAAGATAATGGTTACCAATATAATCAACATTCAACTACATCTTCTACTATAGTTGCGTAGAGCATAAAATCTACTAAATTATAGTTAGATGCAATATAAATATGGTTCAAAAGTTAAGAGATGACTTCCTCAACGTGTAAAAAAATATAGGCAATGCTAATTGCCTAAATAATAATTCAAATTCTAGGTTACAAAGGTGTAACAAACCACTTAATAGGCCTATAAATAATACAAAGTAGTCTATCAAGCCTTCAAAAAATCAATATAGTGGAGATAGCCTTCTCAACTGGTGTAGAATTCACAACACATCTCAACATGGTGAACTTGACTATGTTGAATTTTACGTAGCTTTTGAGATCATTCAAAAAGAGGTGTTAAGATAAGATTTAATGCATAATCCACCAAAATTCCACTAGGGCTCTATCCCTTCAAGCACTACTATGTTATTTGAGACTCATGTCTTTCCTTTCCTAAGTGAAGATGACAAATTACTAGAAGATAAATCAATGAGATTCATGATTTACATAAAATTCCATAAAGGTGGTTAAAACCTAAGGAATAGGTATTCTTTCACAACTTTTACTCTTCTAAATAGCATAACCATTCCACCAAATTTGAAAGAAGATAAAAATTCACCCCTCGCCGCCCCCCCCCCCCCCCCCCCCCGCCAAATGGGAACAATCAACCTCAAAATAAGGAGAAACAAAGTAGAAGAGGGTATAACATTGTTGAGGACATGAATAAAATTAAGGTAAATATCACCCTTCATGAATTAGCTCAAATCACTAAATATAAGGAGCTACTATGGAAGTCCATCATAGGGAAAGTCCCTATGGAAAATACAAAATCTCCTATAGATAAAACAAAGGCTTTTGACACCAATCTCATATATAAAAGCAAGCCAGAGGTTCTACCCTTTTTACAGACTATTAGGGCATTTGGTGAGAATATTCATAATTGTTTAGTTGATTGTGGAGCTTTAACAACTATGATGCCTAATTATATTTGTCAAAATCTTGGCCTAACTCCAAGTCCATAAAAGATAATAGTCTCATAGTTGGATAAAATAGTGGTACTAGTGATTGGGGAGCTGACTAATGTTCATATTCAAGTAACATCTGATCCATAAGCATAGATGACTATTGACATCCTTATAGTAGACATACCTAAAGGGTATGAACTATTACTAATTAAGGACTGGTCTAAGACACTCAGTGGATACCTCTTAATAGATTTTTCTCACATTTGGCTAACACGGAGAGGCTTTCTAAACAAAATCTAGATTGATTGGGAACTAATAATGAAGTACCCCATCATAGAGTACAATGTCAAGAATGAAGAGGTAAGTTATGAATTCATAGCCTTGGTATTTATAATTTCACTATATAAAATTAAATACAAGAGCCAGAATCCCTAGACCCCAATGAGCTATGAAATCTCCACTTTGATGGTGCCATATCTAAAAAGGGATCAGGTGTAGAAATTGAATTGATTAACCCACAAGGGAAGAAGCTCCTAGACACATATATATTATGGTTCCTTTTCACCAATAATAGGGATAAATATGAAGCATTGATTTTGGGATTGCACTTCACAATCAATAATAATGTCAAGCAGTTGTTAGTATATGGGGATTTAGAGTTGGTAGTCAATCAAGCTAGAATAAATACCATTTTAAGTTGTCATATCTAAAATGATATAAACACATAGCATGGGATTTGATTGAAATATTTGAGGTTTTCAATATAGTAGTTATTCTTAGAGAACAAAATCAAGCTTTAAATTCACTAGTTGCTTCCCCTACCAATTTGGAGCCTATCTAAGAATCTCAAATAAAAAGATTGTCCATTGAGTTAGTACCTTGTCCTTCAATTATTGACAATGTAAATAATTTCCAAGTCTTTGATGATGACCAGTAGATCATTCCATTTCTACCCAAATTAGGATAATTTAAGTCCCAAATCATTGATGATAAGGAAGTTAGTTATCTTTTTCAAGAGGAATATGAAGAGGAAGGTGTCCTCTAGCTCAAAGAAAATCATCTCCACACTAGTTTGGTTTCCTTAGAAAGATCATTTGATGTAGATCCCCAAAATCAATAGCAAAGGTAACCCATTTTAATAAGTCTGACTTTAAAAGGGAGAATTTGGGGGATGAGAGTATCCCATGCTACATCAACATTAGCCTTAGATACACTCCAAAAGAAAGACAATGGGTGAGGGATTTACTTACCCAATATAAAGATGTGATTGTATGGGCAATAAGGATTTGAAGGTTTATGACCCAAAGGTCATCACTCATATAATTCCATTGAAACTAGACCATAAGCCATTTAGATAAAGATAGAGACTAGTGAATTTTAACCTAGAACCTCTCATTCAAAGACAAGTGGAAAAGATGTTAAGTGAAAGGATAGTCTTCCCAATAAAACACTCTACCTGGGTGGCCAATTTAGTCCCAATCAATAATAAAAGTGGAGAAATTAGATGATGTGTTGATTTAAAAAACTTAAACAAAGCTTATGAGAAGGGTAACTATCCACTGCATTCTTTGGATAAGGTTATTCATATAGTTAGTGGATTTGAAATGATGTCCTTGGATGGATTTTTAGGTTATAACCAAGTGTTAGTATAATCAGAAGATAGAATGAAAACTACAATTACTATAAAGTGTGGTACCTATACATAAAAAAAGATGAGTTTTAGCCTAATAAACATAAGAGATACCTTTTAGTGAGTAATTGATCATGCATTTCAAGGATTAACATGTAAATATATAATCATTTATATGGATGACCTCACTATTTTCTCCAAGAATAGGAATTATCATGTAGGCCATCTACTATCAATCTTTGAAGGATGTCAAAGGTTTGGCATTTTTCCGAACCCAAAGAAGAGCATATTTAGAGTTACTTAGGGAAATATTTTGGGACATATCATTACCAAAGAAGGAATCATCATCGATCCAGATAGAACCCAAGGGATTTCAAAGATTGCACCACCAAACAACAAGAATGAGCTCAAGTATTTCTTTGGAAAAATTAATTTTATAAGGAAATTTATCTCAAGAGTTGCAAAAATAGTGAGACCCTTAAATTCAATGCTCAAATAGGATGCTAAAGTGGAATGGACAATCAAGGCCCAGAATCCTTTTGAATACATCAAAGATGCTATATCTTAAGCCCTAGTACTGATTAGTCTAGATTTTACAAAGGATTTGTACTTGTACTCATTTGATTAAGAACATACAATTTATTCTATCATAATGCAAAATAAATATGAGACAGAGCATCCTATTTCATTAGCATGAATTTGAAGGATGCATAACTTAGGTATTCCATGATTGATAAATATATCTTTAATATTGTGAAAATAATGAATAAATTCCACCACTACATCCTAATAAATAAGACTATCACTATCATGCCCGACCCAAATATCAAGCTTACCTTATCAAAAAATTAATTGGGAGAATACAAAGGCAAATAGATGGAAAAGATGCAAGTGTTTGATATAGAAATCAAAGCCTACTAAAATTATCTAGGGTTAGGGTATCATCCAAGTCATGACAAAGCCTAACCCATACATTACTATTAAAGAATTTTATCAAGCCTAAGTATCCATAAAGGAATGGTATACTGACATAATTCAATATCTACTTATAGGTACTTGTCCCCCAGAACTCAATCAAGAAAGAAGGAGAGCTTTGAGGCTCAAAGATTCTCACAACATGATTTAAAGAGGAGATATTTATAGGATAAATTATGAAGGCATATATGTTAGATGTGTATCAATGTAAGAGGCTTAATAAATTTTTGAAAATCTACATCAAAAGATAGGCAGTGGTCATCCATCTGAGAATACCACAACTCACAAAATCTTAATAATGGGTTATTATTGGCCAATAATATTTAAGGATTCCCATGACCATGTTAGGAAATAACATGAATGACAAGAACTAGTAAAAAGATAAGTACATGTAGTAATGCACTTATAACCTATTGTTTAGGGAAGGTCATTTACCTAGTGAGGATTGGACTTCATTGGTGTCATTAACCCAAACTCCTTAGTAGGTCATAAGTTTATATTGACTACCATAGATTATTACACCCAATATCTTGAGATAGTGGAAAAAAGGAATTATAAAGCACACAATGTGATTTGATTCTTAGAAGAACACATCACAATTAGATTTGACACTCCCATTTCTTTAGTTTGTGATAATTACCCAACATTTATATCAACTAAATTTATTAAATGGGCCCATGACAATCAAATCACCATCAAGTCATCTTCTAACCATTATCATTAAGGAAATGGATTGGCCAAATAATTGAATAAGAACTTGATAGATGAAATAAATAAATCAATTGGGGATAAATCTAGGGACTGGCATAATCTACTTAAGTACTCTCTTTGGGCAGATTGAATAAGATATAAGCATGCCCTCAAGGCATCACCCTACCTACTAGTATATGGATGTAGACCAATATTACCAATCATGATAAAGTTGAAAACTTAAAAATTCATGTAGGAATATATAGAACTAGATGACAAAGTAGAATCTTGATTACTAGATATAATAAAAATGGAAGACTCAAGGACTGAGGCCCTACAAACTTTCAACAAACATAAAGACATAATAAAGAGATGGTTTTACAAAAGGGAAAAAGTCAAAGCATTTAGGATCTTTGATATAGTGATTTTATGGGATAAATCCCATGAAAAGAAAGAAAAAAGATGATAAATTTTCCCCATTATGGATTGGATCATATAAGATTTCCGAGATCTTGGGCAATAATGCATTCTATCTAAGGGACTTTAAAGGCTATGAACTCATATATCCAATCAATGGATAGTTTTTGAATAATTGATTCATGGTTGTACCATCTAAATAATCCCCCAAATGATAAATCAAATGTGGTAAAGGTAGTAATAGTTTAATTTTCCTACTTTCTAGTTTAGTTTCCAGCTTTCTAGGTTATGTGTTTTGTTATTTTTTGTGACAATCTGAATTGGGTAATTCTGACATGAGTAAGATAACATCCTACCAAATTTGTCCCTATGTTATGCTTAGATTGATATATAAGGGAAAGGAAAATTTAAAAGGTATTCACTACTTGGGGTTTGTTCACAAACTAATTATACTTTGTTATCTAAGTGTTTCAAGATTTGGGTATGTAATGATAGTCATTCAGGGTTGTGTCATAATTGAATATTTCTACTATATATGTGAAAGTTGATCTAAAATAATTCATATGAATTTAGAATTTTTTCTCACTCCATTAGACCAATCACACTTTTCATATTAATACTTGGTTGGAGGTGATAATCACTAGTGTAGATGTATCTAGCAAGGACATTCTAGTAAATGATTTATTTTATAACTACACTAGCTCATAGTGATTTCAGCTCTCCTCTTTCCATTAAAATAAAAAATAAATAAAAAGAACCAATGTGTTTAAAATAGTGATCAATAGAGCCCAGATAAAGTTTAAAGGAGATTAAAGGCTCACATGATGAAATAAGGTTAATTTTCCATGTATCATGATCAAAGAAGAGAAGGAATAGGAGATGAGGAATGTAAGGTATCTCTCTGAGGGATATGGATGGCTAGGTGGAAATAGAACAATTCTTGAGCTTCCTTGATTTAATGATCTTCAAAAGAATCAGACTGAAACCTAAAACAAATCCAAGTCTTTGAAAAGATCTTTATAAAAAGGGTTAAATGAACATCACCTTATCACCCACTGATATATGGATGTGAAGGTAAGTATGTTGTATGATGTAGTTGGGAATCTCTTTCATATCTTTGATTCTAATATTTTTATGTGGTACAATTCATGTTTGATTTGAAATTCTAACCAAAGTTCTGAGTTCTTTAATACTCGAAAGTATTCCCCCTGTAAGTCACCATATTTTGTACCCAATATCCTCATTTATTTAAGAAGAATGGGAACCCACTTTTTTGTGATTTGACCTTGTTTTTTAAAGTTTTCCTCTACATAGTTGTGCAAGTTATATCAGATTGATCCTTAATATTTACTGTTGGAAGTACAAATAATGATATTGTATATTTTGGACTAACTTAATAATACCTTTGTGGAGTTTTTTTACTATGTGTAGAGAGGATTACATAACATGATTAGTTAAACACTAGTCCAATAAATCAAAGGAAAAATGCATAAGAACAAACTGAATTAAGCTTATCTATTCATGTTGGAATTCTAAAGGATAACAAGAAATAAATGAAAGAAAGTAACATCATATTACCTTCCCAAATGGATTCACCATACCAATGTGGATCAAAAGAATGTTATTACTTGATCAAGAGATCTTGTCTTCAACAACAATGGTGGCCAACTCCTCCAATGCTTCAAGAACTCCTTGTAAAACCTAAGATCATGATTTGGAATCACTAAACTAGCCTATCAATGAAACTTGCATACAAAATCAATTATCAAATGTAAAGAATTGTAGAGACAATTCAACATAATAACTTTGCATAACTCAAGCTTAAAAATGATGTTCATGGCCTCTCTATTTATAGATTTTTGAGATTGGTCAGGATCAACCATGGCCATCCATCTCAAGATTGAGATATGTGTCTATGGATTAATCCAAATATATAATTAAATCCATAAATATACCTCATAAATATTTGGGATAGAGGGGCATTTAAGAGGCATGGAGGGTCTTAATGAGGCATGGGAGACCTATAATCTTGATATTTTATACATTTATGGCTTATGGATTCCACCCCATATGATGATGTCATTAGGTGATGTAGTTAATAAAAATAAATTTACAAAAATAAATATTCAACAACTCTCATGGAAAATTCACCTAATCTCTTGATTTTGATCAATTACCCTTAAACAAGGTTAATCAACATTTATGCAATTATTTGGAAACTAGCCCTCAATTAATCAAAATGGTCAAAAAGTCATATTACTAGATCATAATTTGACTCAAGAAGAATTATAAGTTTATGTTGATGTGTTGGAACTATATTCACATTTAGGATGCTACCAACACAAAATAACAAAGGTACATGATGTTTACTAACGAATTTGGAGAAAAGAGTGATCAAGAGCATAAAAGGAAAAATTGTCATTTTGACTCAAAATGAATTGATCAAAGTTAGGTATCACATAAAATTAATTTCCCTATTTAGGGATACATTATCCTAAATCATCACTTGTAAATGACAAGCTCAAACCATTTAGCGAGTTTATAGATTTTGACCTAAAATGTGCATTTTAATGTAATTCAAGTAAGATTGACAATTTCAACACAAATGGTGTTAGGAATTAGATGTCTACACTATGTAGGTTTTGGGACTTAGTTTTATTCAAAACTATTTTTGTTTGGGACTTATTAAAAAAAATTAAACTTTTTCATCAGATATTTTGTTCAGATTTTGTGTCAGGTATTTTTTTTGAAAGATTTATTTGGTATTTATTAATCATATTTTTTTGTTCATGACTTATGTTTGGGTTTTCCTTTATTCAAGGGTTTCATTCAAAATATTCTTCATTAGAGTTTCCATATTAGACATTTTATTTAGTGTTTAGACATCAAACATTTTGTTTAGATATTTTGTTTGAATGGTGTTTCAAAGAACTTGGTTTTTATTTAGAACTCCTTAATTGGGATTTTTTATATTGAAACTTAAGTTCAAAACTTTCATTGGATAATTTGTCTAGAACAATATTCATCAACTTTATTCACTTTTAAGGTTTCATTTGGAGGTTTTGATTAGATATTTTGACTAGGCATTTTATTTGAATGAAGTTCTGAAGGATTTGGTCTTTGGAAATTTTACTTGGAGTTTGTGTTTGGAGAATTGTTGGATCCTCCCAAAACAAATCCAAACTCCTAACTCCCAACTACCAAAATCCCATTAGACTTAGCCAATAAATCATAAATACTTAATGATACTTATCAAAGAATGTAACCCACCATTTAAACTAATGAGATTTGAATTATGTAGATAAAATAAGTATATGAATGTTGGATATTAAAAACACATGAATTGGAACTAAATTCAAAATGTTATATCAATGATGTGAAACTATCAACATGTTCATTACTCATAGGAGAATTAAAACTCAACTACTAATCTAAAAATAAATCCCTAACCTCCTATGAATACATTGAAAATAAGTGCCTAAGGGAAAGGAGTTTTCATAGTGTACAAAACTGACTTTGAGAAAAATAGACAATTACAATGGCTTCATCATCCAAGAGCTTCAAAGGAGTACTTCCACCATCCCTATTCTCTATCAAGGATTCTACAAAGTTTATATACATGATGTTTGATGTAATTATATTTGATAATAGGTATGATAACTATTAAAAATTATGGGATGCCATTGATGCTGTCAACATGTTTTCACATGAAATAAATCTATCACCCATGCAGTGCAAATTGGTTACAAACTTACTCTCTCTTAAGAGACAAAGATTGCACTTTTTAGTGGCCAAACCTAAAGTCATTCCATTTATTGACATATTTTAGGACTTTTTATTTTCTAGTAGGGTGACTCAAGATACCTTCTTTCATCACATGCATCACCAAATGGTCATAGCTTGCATCATTGGTGATGATTTCTAAAGGTACTTATCTCTATTGATCCTAAATACAATATTTGATAAACATAAATTGGTAACATGGAACAATAATTTTTAAATTGAGAAAGTTATAAGCTCATGGATTATTCTTGGGGAGACTATGGTCCTAAATGGAAAGGGTCTCACCCCCATCATCAAGTTTAGAATGGGGTTAGGTATTGGGATGACCTTATTGAATAGACTATATGGCATGCTAAGTATCCATTTTTTCCACCATAATTGGGTTCCAGTAATAGATATGGTGATAAATAGAGATGTGCATTTTTACATATGAGAGATTATCAGTCTCAAGTTGAGGGAGCAAGTTCTACATAAAGGCAAGTAGCCAAATTCAATAGGCCATTTTTATATGATGTCTTACCTTATGGATAAAGTAATGGGCAGTGTGTATAGGGACCTTGGGGGGATTTGGAGCCTAATTAATAACTCTATAAATAATCAAATTTGAAATTACTATCAATTTATACACATATATGTGTATACAAAGAATATCATTAGATTGTTGAGGATGTATATCCATAAGTATGGTAGGAAATTTATGAGGCCCCACTATCAAAAATTTCAAAAAGCATAGAAGATAAAATGGATCCTTGGGGTGACTATTGGTTATGCCCAAACTATATGGTGATCATGGTAATTGGATATAAGGTTAACCCCTTATGCCTCCCCAAGTATGTACTAGTTAAGCTTGTAGAGTAAGAAATTACATATCAAATTTGGTGAAGTGTGGAAGAGGATTTGATAAAATAGAAGAAGGGCACATTTTATGGATCTCACATGATCATAGGTAGAATGTGTTATATAATTAGGAATACTTATGAGGATGTAATAAATAATAAAAATCATTATCAATTGTCTAGTTTGCCTCATAGAGACTAGGATCCTCATGGTCAAATCCAATAGTATATCTAGGTCTTTAGTATTCCATACCAAACATCCCATATAACCATGATTTTTTGTTCTTAAATGCTAAAGATGATGACCAAGTCACTAAAAGGGAAAAAATTATAGGCCTTAAAGAGGATCATTTGAGGATTACTCAATAATAACCTTTAATTTCAATATAAGAGATACAAAAAAGGTTGCCACCCCCTAGAAGATGGGCTACTTCAGAATTTTGGGGCAATATACCATAACAACAAATAGAGATACAATAAGGACCTTCCTAAGAACTTACCCTACTATTAAAGGATGTTGATACAAAGCTTGGTCTGGGTGATACTAATCACATAGTATCTTAAAAGGATTTGATTGACTTGGACTCCTATAATGTAGAGGACCAGGAGCACCCAACTACATTTCCATTGCAAACATTCACAATTGCATTTCCTATGAAGGAATATATGCTACAAGAGGTTACTACTATCTCAATCTATTGAGCCTATTGACCACCATTTTTTTATAATAGGAAGACAAGGGCTCCTCCCCTCATAGAGAGCCTATATGTTGATCAACCATAAATATGCACACTTTCAGTTTATCTAAAAGCAGCAACAAAACAAGACATAGATGAAGAGGAAGAATTAGAAAGTTCCAATGCACTAAGACTTATATCTGATAAAGGGAAGTCACTAATAAAAGAAGATAAATCATGTAATAAGGCTTAACCTTCAATCCCTTCTCCCCAAGTTTCTTTTTTTATTCTTATTTTTGGATCAGTTCCCATTAGTGTTATTTTGAGAACCCCTTTCCTCACTCCAAAATTGGAATATCTCACCTCCATCCTTGATGTTTCAATTCACCTCACAACTATCTTAAAAACACCATTTCTCACCTAAAAATTAGATGATGTTTATTCTACTACCCCTGATGTTTCAATTTCTCCCATAGTACCATCCATGTCCATTGTTACCACCACTACTGACATTTCATTTAGGACAACCATAGTATAAACCATGAGAAAGAAAATGGCCTCTAAAAAGATTTTAATAGTACTATCAAACTCCCAACTCCATGTCTTTTTTGCCTAAATCAATTTACCAATGCCTTCTACCAATTTATCCCAAGATACTACTATCAAATCCTTAGGGAAGGCCAAAAGAAGTAAGGAAGTATATACATTCCATTCACTCCCCAAATATGGGTGTATGGATTGGTCTAAAATCACATGGCCATCCCTTCCTAATATTATTATTAAAGGAGCCACATAATAGTTAGTAGAAGATCAATTGGTAGAAGCTATAACTGAGGATACATAATTTATAGACCTATCATAACTAGTTATCCAACCATGGGTAGTTGATCTTAGATCAAAGGCTTCCCAAAAGCTTAATTTCAAAATTACAGAACTATCAACAATAACATCCTTGTTTGATAGGCCCTCAAGAAGAATTCAAAGGGTTAATAAGAAAAAAATGGAGGATGAAGCTGGGAGGGAGATTATTCTTGAGGAAAGGTAGAATTTTTTACCTTGTCTAAAAAGAAGAGCAGACAACTAGGGTTTTTCTATACATAGAATATTTCAATTCTCTTATAGAAACTCATAAGGATGTTATGAGAGCATTACATGAGAGTACTAAAATGACAAGGCAAGATATGGAATGAGAATTAGAGAAAATCAAAGAACAATAACAAATAGTCCACATTCTAATAGGAATTGAGATTGAAGTTCAACAAGTTACATCAAAATGTTACAATGCTCTAAATCTATTGAGCAAATGAGGTGAAAATTGGCCCCCCATATAGCTCAAACACATCAATTTTTTAATTTTTAAAATCAAGATGAAAATAAGTTAAAATTATTGATTCTTTACACTAATAATAATGCATGTAGCCATCTAGACTTAATGACACCATTGGAGGCATCAAATGCACTCAATTTAGTGGTAATAAAAACTCAGGAGGCCAAAGAGTGGGTTACAATAGCTAGTATAGTAATGCCCAAATATCAAGAACATGAAACTCTCATCTTGTAGATTTGGATAAATTGAAATTATCGAAGGCAAGAGGTGTTATTGGTAAGTTGATTAGCAAAATCAATTTTAACCAACTCTTTCAAGAAGCATCTAAGAATTTTGATTAGAGTCTATAGGGGTTAGCACTTGAAGATATTGAATTTGATTTATGTTTTGTAAGAAAAAAGGTACCAAAAATTGAAAATTTCAAGATCAAATTCTAAAATACAAATGCCAAGCATGCAAAACTCCTAGAGTAGGTTAATAGGGTGCACAGACCCTCGTTAATAAACTTATACATCACAAGGCAATAACATGATGTGGGGCATATTTATTATCTAGAGTTAGAGGTGAATAAGAAGAAGACTTAGGATGTAACATCTAGTTCAGTGCCAACATCAAGAATGATAACTCCTACAAAAGTTAATGCATCCATACAAACATACACTCAACCTTAGTTGAAAGGGCTAGTTTTGTGCATATCAATTCAATATAGTGGTGTCAATTTTGTACTCATAGTATACTTTTTTTATAACTTGAATATAAAATTACCTAAGTTATTTTTAAGCATGCGCACGTTACATAATATTGTAAAGGCTAACTTAAAGTTTTGATAATTGTAAGTTAAATATATGTATACATTACATATAATTTTAAAAATATAGTTAAATTTGAGGTTCTAATTATGCCATACAATCTTAATTTTACATGTACTTAGAGGATGATGCAATACTTCCCCAAATATATTTAAACAAATTTACCCTCATTATCAAGGGTCAAAAAATTCAATACATAAGTATAATCAAGTTTTTATTGTCAACAAATGTGTTTGTGTATTCTCTCTCTAAATTTTGTGTAATTAAATTTGATCTTTCAATTGTTTAATTTAGTAATTCTTAGTGTGAAACAAATATGAGGAATTATTTATTTTTATGATTAATATGCTAGTTTTAGATGTGCAAAATCTATTGAATAATTATCAATTATATTGATTATTTACAAGTAAGTTGACTATTTCATATTTCTATGTGTGTAGAGGTGTTTTCAAAGATATAGTCTTATATTCATGTGAAATAACTATCTAAGATACCTCCTTGGTTTGAGATATAATATCCTAAGTAAGTATGTGTAATAACTACTCTAAAAGAAGAAAACTTTGGACTGGACCTCTAATTTTTATATAGAAATCTATCCTAAACTATTTGACCATGTTTGTTTACATGTTTACAAAAGCTACTAGTAACAAACATTGGTTCTAAAAGAACTTATCCACTGGGAATCCAACTTGAGAAGTGATTCCTAAATCAATAGGGTTACTATTTTATGCTCTATGCTTCCCTCTATTTTTGTGTTTATTTTTGAGATCTACTTAGTCTAGATTAGTATCCATTTAGCCAGTAAGTCACCTATTTATGATTTTTTTGAGATATTTTCCATTCATACATAATCCTAGTTAACAACATGCATGCCCTGCTTGCTATTCCATCACCTAGTTTTAAAAACCACATACCTACAACTCATGCCCTAGAGTGGATTTTACCTCTGTTGAGGTCCTAAAATGTTAAAGGCTACCTTTTTATAGATTGGTGTGCATAAAAACCACATCAACAGAGACTAGATACCAATACAAGAGCTTTAGTCTTAGATAATATCATTTTAAAAGTTAAGGAGACACTTAGTTCATTGTATGAGCTTTTTTAGAATGTTTCCTATTAAAATAAAAATTAACTCCTTATAAACAAAAGGTCAAATTAGATCTTGACCATATTATCAAGTTTGATTCTAATTTAGTAAATATAAAAGATATAATAATAAGGATATGCTACCATAGTTGAATTTCATGACTCTGTATCACCTTGGGATGAGACAAATTTAGATGATCCACATGAGGACCTCATTAAAACAATGGAAAAGAGAAATGGATATCCTAGTTAGTAACATTTACAATGGCATATACTCAACTTTGTAGTTTTTCCAAGGGAGTGAGATAGTGTCTTTGTTAAAACCAAATGGCCATCTTGATTATTTTATGGAGTTCTCATTTAAGGTGGCCAATTTTATGACCCAATTCAATGACAAGGCTTGGGAATCCAACAAAGTGGGAAGTGGAAAAGTCATTGAATTGGTGAGACATGCAAAATAAAAGGTGTAACGAGTAATAACAATGAAGGGAAGAATTAAAACCCTTCTCATCAACATAAAAATCATCTAAGGAAAAACAAAAGAGTTATTTGGGACCTTTATTATCAACATGTTTAAGATTAAGGAATATTACCAAACATGTATTAAGGCTATGGAAGCCCAACCTTTTAGTTCCATGAAATCTAAAAAATTTCAATATAATATCCATATTGGTCCCACTTCTCTAGGTGGATTCCTTTAGGCAAGCCCCACATAGGATGACACTACTTCTTAGGGTAGTACTCAAAAAATGCCACCAAAATTGAATCTCCCCTTTCATTTATTTGGATTGTTGAGCTTGTCAATGGTGGGGCAGTTCAACACATAGTACCTAAAGAATAACAAACCAAAAATAATGATAAAATGTATTTATAAGGGAATATCCCCTTCAAAAAATGTGAAGGGGGAATTTTTTGGTTAAAATTGAAAAATTATGTGAAATAAGCCTACCTTCCCCACTTTTCATTAAGCTTTCATTACATTTTTTTAACTGTCTTGATTGTAACAACCCTTTTGTCATGATAGTTTTAAGTGGGATTCCTTTTTTAAGAGGAAGAGATTATTTGATGTTATATATGTGCACCTAAACATCATAAAAAGGTCAAATTTTACAATAAAATTTTTAAAAGATTGAAAATTTTCTAAAAATGATGTTCATGGTGATAAAAATAAATGATAATATATAAAATAACATTAAAAGTGAAATAAAAATAATGCACAAAGGATGTCACCTTAATAACAAGCCACAAAGAGAATGTCAAATACAAGTTGTTAAGTAGGGAACCCAAATCAATGGAATAAAATCCCATGTGTATTAATAAGGTTTGGAAAAAAACCATTCTCCAATTATAATATTAACAAAATAAAATAAAATTAGAAAGAGAGATGGGCCTCAATCCATAATCAAGTGTCTCAAAATGAACTTGTGTAGAAAGAGAGAGGAGAGAGTTCATTAAATAAATCTAAAAGGAAAGATGAGCCAATGATAAGACTCCATCATGAACATTCACAACCTTTTTAGTGTGTGTATAATGTCATTAAACTTCATGAGTGAGGGGGAAGTGTGTGATAAGTGTGGGAGGAGTTAAATGTGGCATATAACTCCAAGATTACCTTAAAAATGGACAAAAGAGGTGTGATACCTCATAAATCTAGATTAGGTAAATATATCATAATAAAAAATACACAAATAAGTGGACTTATGATTTATAAATTAACCTAAATAAAGATTAATATTTATTTGAGTCACAAAAGAGGAGAAAACCTTAGACAAATAAAGGAGTTGACATTATATAATGTTACCTCTTAATGGAAACTTCCTTTGAGAGGATTTACAATAATTACATTTATTTGAGAAAGAAATAAGATAATAATAGGTCTCACAAAGAATTTTAAAAATATGAAGGTGTGATTATTGAAAGTATCTAAGAATCCTCTTCTAACATTTAATTCAATCTTCATAGGAACAAATACCAATAAGAAATAAGATGGAAAGAAATGATCCACTATACCTAAAAAATAAAATCTTACACCAGTATTTAGTTAAGTAAATAAACATGCCATACAAATACAATCTACATAAAATTATGTAATAAAATTAGATATAATACAAAGAAAAAGGATCAAAATGCAACTTCCATAACAAAGTGTTGAATCCTACATGAAAAAATAAGTTAGTAAAAAATAATTAGTTCCAAACAAACCATATTTCCTTAATAACATACAAGAATAACTAGATGTAAAATCAAGGAACATAAGAAATTTGATTTTTTTTAAACTTATCAAAATTTAGACAAGGAAGATGTTTTGCCTTTCATAAAAGATATCCTAAGTGACGCAAATGAGAGAGGATCCAAATAAAGAACATAATTATTCACCAAAACTTTATGAATCCAAAGTTCTTTAAGTTTAGAATGATATGTTTTAGTGGTTTTCCAATAATTCAAGAGGTCATGATTTATTCTAAAACAAGGTTTACATAGATGAAATTTTCAATATTTATTAATATCATGCCCATGTTTACCACAATGGTCACAAATTTTACAATTTTTAACTGAGGTATGAGCACATGAGTCTTATATCTAAAATTATTATTATGCAATGTCATTTCATGATGGGGATAATACAATTTCACATTATCATTAGAATTACTAAAATGAAGCCATTCAAAATTTGCATTAGAGACAAATATAAAGGGATCAAGAATGCCATTTTCATATTTTCAAGCATGCCTCAATTATAACACATCGATTGCATAATTTTTAAACTAGGGTTAGAAAAATGAGTGTGCAATGGAATACATTCTTTAGTAGAAATAGAGTTTAAATCATAATTAGAGGCATGGATGTTTTGAAAATAAATAGTATTTTCATTAAGAGTGTCAATTAAGGAATACATATTTTGAAATTTATCATTATAAGAGGTTTTAAATGCATTAATAATCATTTTATGACATTCAATTTGACACTTAAGATCATAAGTTTCATTATATTTGAAATATATTTGTTTATTGACATTTGTAAAATCTAGGAACATTATTGGTTTAGATTAGTAATAATGTCAATGAAAAAAAATTGAAGAAACAAATTTTAGCTTGAGAAATATATCACACAAAGATTTAATTCCTATCAAAAGCTCCAACTAATGAAAAATAAACATAAAATTTATATTAAAACATTAAAAATATTACATTTGAATTTAAAAATTCCAAATTTTTTATTTGAAAAAATAAGCTTTTACAAGATTGAATTGGATTTAAAATATTTATTACCATTCATTTATTTATCGTGTTTTGAAAATATAAGTAGTTACTATTTTTGTGATTTCTCCAAAATGATGATCTGGGTCATACCAAAATTTTAATATATTTCCCCAAATTATAGAGTAATATATATATATATATATATATATATATATATATATATATATATATATATATATATATATATTTTAATATAAATAAATAATAATAAAAACAATTGGTCCCTTTTACAAATAATTTTTTTTGTGAAGAATCATTAAAAAATTCAAAAATAAATAAATATCAATATTTAAACAATAAAACACATTTGATGAGCCATAAAATAATATAATGCAATGAAGGAAAGTGAAAATATTTAAGAGATCTATAAAATAAATATTAAAATAATATTTGTTTCTTCTATACCCACAACCCTGCACATTCCTCAAGTTTAATTTTAAAACATAGACTTCTCTCACACCATATTAGAAATAAATAATAGGATCTTTCAAAATAATGTTAAAACACATAAATGAATACATAAATCAAATATATCACCTCAAAGTAAGCCATACCATTAAATACACAAAGTGTTAATGGGGTAAACAAATTAATGGAAGAAAACCCCACATGCATTTAGACAGAAGGCTTAAATCAACATTCTCCAAGATAAAAATATTAATGAATAAAGGATAAGAAATGAAAGAAAAGTAATAAGGAACATGAGAGAATAAAAATATCTCAACATGTTATTTTTATATAATGATATATGAGAGAGCTCATTAAATAGATCTAAATAGAAAGATGAATTACAAAGAAAACTTCAACATGACTTGAACAACCTTCTTAGTGTTTTCCTAGAGTAGCTAATCCCAATGAGGTGAGGGGGAAGTGTGAAAATTATAGAAGATGACTCCATCATGACTTATATAACCTTCTTAGTGTATTCCTAGTGCCACTAATCCCCATGAAGTGAAAAGGAATGTGTGAAAGTATATAATGAGCTACGTGTGACATGTAACTCCAATATTTCATTCAAAATAGATAAAGTAGGTATGACACCTCATAAACATAGATTAAGTGAATTTACTATAACAAGAAATACACAGCTAAATAGACTTAAGATTAATAAAATTAATCTAAATAAAGATTAAACTCCAATATATAGTCCCTTGTTATTTTTATGAAATTCATCCTTAATTATTAATGTCAATGTGGTGGATGTTTGTTGTTTCTAAGATTATGGTATGGATCCTGACTATGTTGTATTTACTTTTTCAGGTTAAGGGAATCACTAAATAAATATTTGTATCTTATTTTTTTAATTAAAATTGATATGTATGGATATGTTATTTAACAATATCCATGGATATTCATCTTATGAAATTAAGTTGCAGGGATCATGTTCATAATAAGCTACCCCATCATATTCTAGGCCCTATTTAGTCTAGTTTGAGCCTAAGTAAAACTAGTCACATAAAGGTAATATTTAGTTAGACTTATAAATAGCCTATAAAAATAACAACAACCTTACCAAGTCTAAGAAAACCCTTCTTTGAATTAACTTCCTACTCTTTTATGTTTATTTCACTTGACCCACTCTTAGAATTAGGAACCATTATTAATATCCATCTTAGCAAGATTGGAAAATATACTTAGATTTAGTATAAAATTTGTATGTAGAATTGAACTATCTGTGTGGTAATATTTATGTGTTATCAAAGTTATTCCTAGTAGCCTACATAGGGGAGCTTAATAATGCAATTAATACCCATAATTATCTTTTATAATTATAAAATGAGAGGGATTTCATCTAATTCATTTTCCCTGGGGGTGTGCATAAAACACACATCAACATGTACCAAAGAGTCATATGCAGGGTTGTTTTAGTGGTGAATCTTTGTTAATTGATGAATAGTTTATTTTTTAGAGTTGACATTTGGATATTTTATGGGGTATCTGATACCATGAAATCACCTAAATTTTTGGGGTGGAAGTTAATTTTGAGTGTCAACTCACCTAATTTTTAAAATAAGTTTCCTCTTATAAATTTATGTCATTGGTATCTCAAAAGCTAATCCAAGTGCATTTACCACTATTTATCTTCTATTAAGTGTCTGCATCTACTGTCAAACACCAACATTTCACTATCAAGCATCTATATTTTAATGTTAGGCATTGACATTTTTTGTCAAGTGTCAACATTCTACTATTGAGCATCAACATATTACTATTAGGTGTTAGTTTTTTATTATGAGGCATCAACATCCTATTATTGAACATCAAAATGGAAAGGATCTATAATATTCATGTGGTTTTTTTGATTTATTATTTTGGCATGGTGAATATGATATAGTGGGAAACATCCATACTCAAACACTTCTATAGCATAAATCACATCATAAAATAATCGGTTTCAAGAAGCTGCATGATTCCAAGAAATCTGGTTGTGTTTATGAATCATTCGTATAATTTAAAAAATTAATGTGTGCATTAAAAATCCAAAACCGATAGTTATAGGTTAAAGGGAAAAATGTCATTATTGACTTCCCTAAACCTAAATATTCTTGCATATTTGTATTCCTCTTAAAAAGTTATGTATTTTTTTTTAAAAATCATCAAATCTGAGTCTGTAAGAAAAATTTATAGCCCCAAGAATCTAGTGAGTTGAAATTATACATGTTGAATGGAATAATCATAATTTTTTTGGCCATCAAAATAATTCTCTCACCCTTCATCATGTACAATTTCAACTCCCTAGCTTTTTGATGTTGTAAATTTTGCATATAGACTCAGATTGTGATTATTCATTTTTTTAAATTTCATAAATTTTAGAGAGGAATCCAAATATGCAATCAAATTTATGTCTAGGGATTTTTTTGATTAAAAACTCAATTTTATCTATTTCATCACTTAATTTTCCAAACTAATTCATCACCACTTCAAAATTGATTTACTTGGAAACCTCCAAGGTTTTTTTCAATAGGCCACTTAAATTTTACTTGGTGATGTGTCATTATTTATCCCAAATAATGGAGTAAGACCCATAAAGTTGTAATTTTTCATAGGAAAACTTCCAAATTTTATTTTAATTTTGATTTAAGACAATGTAGATGGCTTTGTAGATGCAAAAACTATTTTTTATTTTTTACCTTATAGACAGTATTGAGCTTGTCTCAGATATCATTTTTTGTAGTGACATTTAATATATGAGGTTGCACCTCATATTAGACTACAAACATGATTATCAACTTTTATTTTGGGTTGGATTTTTAAAATTCTAACTAATTATTAATGTAAGTTACATGTCAGGTTAATGAGTCATAAACAAATAGCCATTTGTCTTCAAATTCTAGATGTGTTTTTACCTTAATCTTTCATGTTGCATAGTTTTCACCTCAAATAAGCCAAGTGTCTAAAATAAAAATCTTAGTATAGATATAGACATTATGAACAATATTACAAAGGGAGATGGAGTGGTTCCTTATCACTCCAAAAAGGTTTCCTTTTTTAAATATTGTTAGTTTGATATATTAAGATTCTAAATATACATACCCTTATTATATACCCATTGGTACATAAAATAAACTCATATTTTATATATACCCATTGATACATGAAAACATTTTAATGTGTATGAGAGTAGAGTGTTAGGCAAAATAGTTCCTACTGTGAAAGTAAATAAAGCAGAAAACAAGATACATAAATAAAGACAAGAAAGAGGACACATTACATAGAGATTACGTGGAAAACTTTCAATACGCAATGAAAAATCATAAGAAAAATGGTAGCTTCCAAGCTTCATTAATAAATATCATCAACTCTCTTCTACAATATCTCTTCCCTAGAAATTTATTCAGTGCTAACATACAAGCACTCAATGCTTCCAGTTGACGCACTCAAGTTGTGATCCAAGCTAAACTAACCTAAAGGATCCAACCTCCAAGCATGATTATTAATAACATGGATCCACTAACTAGATAAATTATAAAGATATCTTCATTCTTATTAAAATAATTTACAACATGATAAAGAGAGAATGAATAGTGGCACAAAAAAAATTGCCACATTCCATGTGGGGTGAATAATGATCATCAAAAGTTATTTGTATTCATGTGTAAGGGTCAGAAAAGTGGTCCATCCATTATAGACAAGATCCAATCCACTTCCATGTAGCTCTAAAATTGTCTTTCACTCCACAAGTGAGGACAAACAACAATAGTAACTTTATTGTCTTCATTCTCCATGTGACCATATGAGTCCAAAAGATGCTTGAAATCATCTTTTGACTATCTCCACACATGGGAATCATAGGGTCCCTTATAAATTTGACCCCCACCAACCCTTTTATATTTCTCACCATGTGACAACACCCATGTGATTACCAAGGACAATCCCATGTGCCTTGGTGTAGTGTTATGCCCCACTCCCATCACATGAACCTTATCACTCATAAGATACCCTCTATGGGCCCCTTATATATCACCAATTATCCACATCATTCACAAACCACATCACTAACCATCCACATCACCATCAAGTCATGTCATCATGAATAATGACTATGAATAGTGTCTATGAATAGTGATTCATGAATAGTGACAATGAGTAGTGACTTTACATCCTAAAATTCTCTAAATTGATGTCAATATATATAAACTTTACCATAATTATGTATTCTACAACCAACTACTCATCCATATCCTCAAATATCTTGACATAAACCCAGTAGAAGTTTTATTGCACTACTAAAACTTCTTTGTCACTGGCTTTGTCAACATCTGCTCTACCATAGTAGATTACAACACTAAAGTGACAAATCACTTCTACACACATAGATCAATCCTCTAATCATGATTCTACCTTAAACTATTCACAACTCCCACTACTTAGAAGTATCTAGCTTATTGCTCATCAAGGAAATACAAGGCTTCCTATGTTTCTACGCTATTTCACTTTCTACATTCAAAGAAGGAATTAAGAAACTAAGAAGAATGGTCAAGGTTAGATGTTACCTGGATGTAGTCGTGCACACCAAAATCAGACGTTGGAAGGTACTCCTCTTTGGCTATGGAGGAATGACACCTGCAAAGAAAAAGAGACTAAAACAGGAAAAACGTTAGATGAGGAGATGGTGGGCTATCAAGCAAAAGCTTGATCCCTGAAGTACGAAGACTTCCTTGAGGGATATCAACCCACTTGATTAAAAACAAAATATTTGACAGAAATAAAAATAGTGAAAGACATAATGAAAGAAATAAAAGACAAAAAGCAAAATGCGTACCTGATATGCAGCAAATTGCTCTGCACAGTCACCGATGTCAGTCTCTGTGCCGGCGTCGGTCAAGTAAGGGTTCCGACATCGGTTAAAGTGCCAGCATCGGTAGGGGTAATGACCGGCGTCGATCGGGGCAACAGTTTTTGGATGGGGTCTGGTCAGGTCTGGACAGGGTTTTAGGATTGTAAAATGGTCTGAAGTTTTCATTTGTGGGTTAGGGAGCTAGTTTGGGAGTTAGAGGGATTGTTTGGGGGTTTGTGTAGAAATCTGGGAAGAGTTACAGACTGTATATTTTGGAAAGGGTGGATAGAGGTGATACGAAAGGAAGTCAAGTCAGGTTTTTAATCTGAATCTAAGTTGGGGTGGTAATATCAATTAAAAACAATAACCAGAGAACAAAATGAAAGCATAGAACAAATGCTTACCTGTTACATGCTAAAGACAGAGTAGAAGACATAATTGATGTTGTCAGTGTGTTACAGAAGTTTGATGTAGCAGACCTCCAGCGAGATGACTAAAGTAGAATACCTGTACCAGAGAGAGATAATACGAGAGATTTGATTACAAATTGATTGGTTACAAAAGTTGGTTGATCATCCTGAAGGTCAAATGAAAGAATGTTTTTAAAAGAAGGTCTGATAACTGATCGAGAAACTAATTGGCAACCGAATAACAAATAACAAATAATGGATCCTGTGTTTGGGTCGAGAATGCAGTATTAAGGATAACCGATGCCAGTAGGACCGCTGACGTCAATCGATGGGTGATCGACGTCGGTGACATCAGCTGAGTAGTGACCGACATCGGCAGATTCAAAATGGGGACAAAGGCTAATTTTAGCTTTCTACTCATTTTGACATGCTGCCAGGGGCAAGGCTCGTGGGAAAATGGTTAACAGAGGTTAAATAGGTGTGGGAGAATAAAATGGGGGTTAAGGGGAGGACGACAAGGGTTAGACACAATTTCGGTGTCTACATTTGCCCCTTTTTGTCTTGTTGGTTGTTATGGATGAACTGCAAGACAAAAATAGGAGTTGGTTGCCCCAGGTGTGGGATAAGGTCGATTCCATCTTGTTGGTTGTTCGAATGAACTGCAAGACAAAAATAGGAGGTGGATTACCCTGATTAGGGATGAGGTATTCCCCCTCAAAGTAGGAGTCGAGGGAAGGGAACCGGGAATCGGGTGCTGATTTGATAGAGTGGATGAAAAATGGGTGAGGGTGAATGCTGCAAAAGTCATGATTATGTGCATACCACTTCACGAGATGGTCAGGTCAGATTGTCATAGGTCAAGGGTCGAGGAGTGCCAAAATTGAAGTAACCGGGCCCCAGCATGTGGTCGTAGCTGATCGAGTTATTCAATCAAAGTTGTAGCTCCAATGGGTCATCGTGTTCCAGGTATCCTGGGCTCAGAAAGTGCTCCTAGAAACACGAAAAAGTCACAAGTAGTGCGGATCAACTAGCTTGCAATCCTATACTTGTGAGGGTCCAAAATATAGTCTGTGCACAATTTGGCTAACCAGTCATGAGGTAGCAGACAGGCAAAAACAACCAAGGCAACATTGTCTTGGAAGTGGTCGAAGTCAAAGGAGATAGGCATGATCTCCAATGGTCATTGGTCGAGGTGGATGAATGGATGAAAGGATGTGGCTGAGCTAACCTTAGAATATGTTATGTGATCTGAGTGCTACCTACATAGCCCTTGTGTGAAGGGCCTCAGGCCAATGTAGTTCTCCCTAGAAGGGAGGAAGGGTCAAAGGGATGGAATTGGTCTTGGTCGAGGGCAAGGTCATGGTTAAAAGGAGGAAAGAAGGTTTGTCCATTAGAGAGACAAACAAATGAGGGTGGTCGAGCTAACCCCAGAAGATGTCGTATCATCTGAGTGCTGCCTACATAGCCCAGGTCATAGGGCCTTAGACCAATGTAGTTTGAACTAGTTGAGAAGATTAGTCACTGATTGGTTTGGTCATGTGTCGAAATGATGAGGAGAAAAAGATGTTACAGCCTTTTCTAAATGGTGTATTTTGCAACATTGGTTGAGGGGTCTTTCATCCCTAGCAATTTTCCATATTCATGATGGATGTATGCTAAAGAGGAATTGAGGTCTATTTATGCTTCAGCAAGTATTGGTTTATGCTTAACATAAAGTGCATCTGGTTGATAGTTTCCATGTGTATTGGTGTCCAGAGAAACTAGTGAATAGGCTATGGGAGTGGCCTGAAAAGAGAGTTGAGTTGAGTTGATTAGGTTTGACAAGTGAGGAAGTGGAATGTGACCAAAGTGTAGAAGAAGTGAAAGGCATATTGCTCTTTCATTGACAAGGACCAGAATGACAGCATAGATAGGGGTTAGTAGAACCAAGAGCCCCATTCATGCATGACATCGTTGACCATATGTTGTGTTAGAATAGTAATCGAATCACTTTGACATTAAAGTGAGCTCGAAGTCCCTTGAGCAGGTGATAGGAGGAGGAAATAGGGTAACCCATTTTAGAGTAGAGATAACTTTGCCCCTTTTTATAGGAGACTCTGAGACAACTACAAGTCAAGTCCATGACTCATTTTTTTTTTTTTTGACTTTTTTTTTGGTGTAGACTGATCAATGCGGGAAGCCTCTATAGAGATGTCATTTGCTTGGTGGTCAATTATGAAGCTGATCGATGCGGGAAGCTTCTAAGATAGTGTTGTTTATTGCCAGATTAGTCATAGCCATCCATTAAGGGAGTGGTCTATAATTTTGCTTAATATAAGGGCTTTTAAATAGCTATCCTTTGAGGGAGCAGTCTATTAGCTACAACAATTATAGTACAATTGTCCTTCAAGGGAGCAGTCTGCCTTGTAATTCAAATTTGGTGACCTTGGATATTTTGATATCTTGATTTGTTTTGATAGAAATGTGAGTCATGGACAAGATTATAGAAGGTCAAGGGCTCCCTTTTATTAGGACAAAGCATCCATACTGTATAAAAGGGTTATAGAGGAATGGTTAAGGGGAGTAGGGATGAAAGGAATTAGGACTAAGAGGATGGGGATTGCTCAAGGGATGAGCTCAAGTTAAATGTCAAGTGAATGAGTACTCGACTAGCAGTAAAATGGTTGTAGATGCAACGCATTAAGAGGCTCAGGTTCTGGTCGTCCATCAAGAGAGGACATACAATAAGTCCCTGATCCATACTTGTGCGTGATAATGAAAGGTTTGAGCCAATTAGGGGCAAACTTGCCTCGTTTACTTCACTCCATATTGGTCACGTGTTGATGATGACTAAGAAGTTGGTTTATGTGGTCACTGATTTGTCAAGATTGGTCAAGGGCCAGGTCAAGATTGGTGTTTGGTCATGATTAAGAGGTCATGATAGGCAGTATAAAGTCAAAATCCCCCCAGCCATTTGGTGGTAGGAAGAATGTCTAACACCTAGTGCGGATGAGATGGAGAGAAGACAAGGGGGAGAGACCTGGGTACCCCACTTGGTTGATAGGTCAAGGGTTCCCAAGCGAATAGTGTTTAGGCATTGAAAAAGTTAGGAGGGATGGAAACCATCGACTCCGTAGGTGAAGGAGGAGGAATGGGTGAGCTTGGAGAAGATTGGTCAATGGTTGGTTCAGGGCAAAGGTTTGTAGAGGCTTGAGTGGGGTCGTGATATCCCAGGCCATATCATTTCTTGGCATTGTCATCATTGAGTGACTCAATGGGCTGATGGGAGCCCTACTCATAGCATCCAAAACCAAAACCCTTCCATGCACACCTATAAAGGTAAGTGTGTGTAAAGGTGGGGTTGCCAAGAAATGAGAAGTCTGATGTGAATAGTTGGGGTGAAGAGAGAGGATTGCCATCAGTAGGATCTTGATTGAGCCCCCCATAGACAAGATTGGTTTGGAGCTGAGGAGGACCATAAGGCACGATCATCCTGATCTGATGGTCATAACTAGGGCTGTGATGAAGGCATCCATACTCTTGTGGAGTTTGGAACATGTCTAAGGTTAGCAAGTGATACTCCCCCAATGAAAGTCTTTGGAAGATGTCTTCCATGGGGTCTGTGGTCGTCGCTTGAAGGGGAGGTGTGAGGGTGACTGCCTATTGTGAACTGATCAAAGCTTCTGTGGATGGAGGTGGTGTTGGGATTGATGGCTTGATAGGAATGAGGACATCATTTGGATGGTAGGTGGTGTTACAAGTTTTGAAGGGTGAAGGGTCAGCAGGAATGGTGTGGACTTGCCCATCATGCTCAAATTTCACACAATGGTGCAGGGTGGAGGGGACACAGGCCATGGCACAGATCCAGGGTCGACCCAGTAACATGTTGTATTGAAACTCTCCTTCGATGATATAAAAGAGCTCCAGGACTATGCGTGGACCAATGTGGATGTGAAGGATGACTGTGCCAATCGTCGTGGTAGTGGTGTCATTAAAGGAGTGCAAGATTGTGTTAGTTTTGGAGACACAATACTTGGGAAGAGCCAATTGATCAAAAGCATGGGTGGAGATAATGTTGATGATGGCACCTCCATTGATCATAATGCATTTAATGTGTGTCTGATCAACATAGGTAGTGATGAAGAGGGCGGCATCCTAATGTTTCATGTTGGATGTGGGAATCTCATAATCGCTGAATGTGATGGAGGCAATAGGGGATAAATAGTGGATAAGGGCAGCAAGTGGCTGGGGGTCCTCGGGTTGGACTTCCGCTACCTGCAGGGCTCTGATGAGGGCTTGACGATGTTGAGGCGAGGTTTGGATGAGGTCATAAAGAGACATCTTCACAGGTGTCTGGTGAAGTTGTTTCAACATGGAATCATGAATTGCCCCTGAAGAGGAAGAAGAAGAGGGTTGAGGTGCGCCAAGGATAGAAATCTTAGGCTTGGGCGGTTGAGGTGGATTGACAAAAGGGTAGGTCTAAAGAATGGTATCTTTTTTTTTTGCCTTGTCCTTTTGTGACCTAGTGGTTATGTGAATGGCATTGATTTCAAAGATAGGAGGTGAAGGAGATAAAGGGGTTGTAACCTATTAATGAGATGTTGATGGGTTTGAAGAGGTTGGAGGGTTATAAGAAGGAGTCAGGGGTCGATCGAGAGTGTCCTCAAAGAGAAGAGTGTCTTTCTCTAGATAGCGGCAAATGACAGCCTTGAGGGCATAGCAAGTCTCGGTATCGTGTCCTGGCATATGATGGTATAAGCAAATCTTTGTGTCATCAAACCAGGAGGGCTTAGACCCAAGGGGTTGGAAAGGCCTGATGGGTGGAAGAGTTATGCTGGAAGTTTGAAAAAGTTAGTGCAAGATCAAAGAGTATGAGCCCACTAAAGGGTCCATGCTCATCGATGTGTGCGATATTGGTGACTTTTGCTTGGGCGGAGTTGGAGGAGGCTTCCGTACCACCTTCTGGGTTGATGGTGTGGCAACAGGGGGAGACGGTACATTCTTCATGAGAAGTACCACCCTTTTGGGAGAGGGTAGGCTAGCGGTAGGCAAAGGAAGTAGAGGAGGCAACTGGTTTTGATTAGAGGTATGAGTGGGGAGGACTTTGTTCAAGGTCAAAGGATGAGGGCCCAAAATGGAGGGCAATGGTGACGGGGGAAGAGGCATTCACCTCTGTGGTTTGGCAATCTTCTTTGACTTGATTTGAAGACTACTATTGGTCGAGGTCTAGTCTAAGTCAACCTTCACTTGTGGATGAGTGAGGTTGGAGACAGGGCAAATGCCAAGTGACTTGATTGGTTTAGACAGGGTAGATGAGGGTTTTGGTCTTGGTGTGGTTGATTGAGGTGTAGACGGTCTAGAAGTGAAAGTCTAGTTTTTATTGAGAGTCTTGGGAGATTCTGCCATGGGAGGATTAGCAACATGAGATGAGAGGGCACGGGCATGTTGAAGAGCTGTGAGACGCTCCCACAATACCTAATGCTCCACTTTCCTTGAAGGGAGAAGTTTGAGTTTCTCCACTAATCGGGAAAATGGATAAGAAGATGTTGGATGAGGTTTGGGTTCTTGAGAAGATGTTGATGGTTGTGGGACCAAAGGTGTGGTAGTCTCGGCCCCAAGGCACGATGAATTCGTGACAGGTTCGTCCTTGGTTGGAGATGAAGGAGAGGCAGGTTCTTCCCTGGGTGGAGAAGAAACTAGAGAATGAGGCTCCTCAAGCGGGTAAAGGGTAGGGATGATTGTGCCCTCCACTTGGAGTCGAGGAGTAGGAAGGGTTGGGTCCTCCATGGGTAGTAAGAAGGAGGATAGTGAAACCGGCAGTGATGGTAAGGTTGAGGTGTCCTCCAAGATGAGAGGGTTGACAGAGAACTAACTGGAGAAAGAGGTTCATCCACATGTGATGGACTGATGGATGGACTCACCTCTTGAGGTTGGTCGAAAATGAAGGGCGAGACCGTATTGATTGTTCGAATGTTATGTTCATGAGTGTTGTCAATCAAGGTCTGGACATTGTTTTGAGTTGGTGGATGATTGGGGAATGGTTGTTTGAAGATGTCGATACTCTGGTTAGGTGGTGCATTGGGATTGTCTAGGATGAGGTCACTCTTTTCAAGCATGTCTTGGATTATGTTTTTAAGGGTTTTATAGTTGCCTGTGTCATGGCCTTTAACACTGTGGTAGTTGCAGAAGTCATTTTCCCTATACCACGCAGGGATGGCGTGTGAGGGATCAAATTGTGGAGGTGGTCAGATCTGGGGGAGATTGAGGACCCCCTGTTTGATGAGTTTTTCTAGCACAGACGTGTATGATTCTCTGAGTGGAGTATACTGTCATTGTACGTATCTCTACTGGAATTGGCAGCTGATGCTTTGGGACATGGATGGTTCAGGCTGGTTAGTTGAAGGGGAAGAGGAGGAAGATCTAACGACCACAACATTTGCTAAAGCTTTAGATTTAGGATTGGATGAGGAAGGCTTAAAAGAGGGGTCATTGGTCTTGGAGTTGGGATTCTTGCTCCGCAACTTGACTTTATTCTCCTCAATGGCACGTAACTCAAGTTTGCAGGCCATCGTGAAGGCTTTGTCAAAAGTGTGGAAGGCCTAAACCCTTAAGGTGGAAGAAATATGTTTGGCGTAGGCTTGGGAGAAAAGTTCAATAAGTTCAGGTTGGGGTAAGGAAAAGGAGAGTTGATTGATGAGGCCCCTCCATCGAGCGACGAAATCAGCAATGGATTCGTCCTCAAATTGGCAGATAGAATAGAGGTCTGTGATTGAGACCTTCTTGGTGATGTTGATAGAGAAATGATCAAGGAAGAGCTGGGCCAGCTGAGTGAATGTGAAGAGGGAATGGCTGGTAAGGGAGCTGTACTAGTCAAGCGTAGCACCTGAGAGAGACAAAAAACGTGCATAAAAGTAATGCATCATCGTGGGCGATAAGGTAACAGGCATGTTTGAATGCCCATAAGTGCTGTTGTGGGTCTTCCTTGCTTTGAAAATGAGAAAACTTAGGAAGTTCCCACTGGCTGGGATATGGCCTGATCGGGACAAAAGGATGAATGGGCTCATTGCAAATTTGTTCATATGAGAGAGTATTGCGTCAGCCAAAAATGGAGGTCTCTAGGCTAGACATCTTGTCCATCAACATTTTGATGATATCTACTGATGGATTGGTGGGTGGAGTTCCCCCTAGATTGTAAGGTGCTTGAAAGAGGCTAGAAGAGGCATACGATGTAGTCAGTTGTACTAGTAAGGGTGCAACATACGGATGACTAGTCATAGGGATAGAAGAGGAGACTAAGGATGGTTGGGTAGAAGGCATGGCTAGGCTCGATGTTGCCATGGGAGGTTGGTTAGTGGTAACATAGGCCAATGGATAGGTAGCCACCCTAGTGTTGATAGGAGCAAGGGTAGGTGGAATAGAGATGACCAAATTCTGAAAGGGGATAGAGAGTGGTTGAGTGGGCTGAGTTTGATAGGGGGCCGAAACCCCGGTGGAAGTGGGCCCAAAGATGGAGGGAGAGGCCACACTTGGATGGTTGGTCAAAGGCTGGTCATTGGTTGAGGCAATAGCCTGGGTGTCTAAAGGTTAAACTATGGATGTTGTTGATACGGCCGTAGTCTCGAGAAGAGAGGTCGACATTTCATAAATTGGATTGCCCAAGGAGTCTCGCGTTTGGCTATTCATGAGATAGTGCTGCAAGGCTTTGATGTTGAGGTCCAAGAATCATGCAAAATCTTGGTCCCCTTTTGGGACAATAGGAGTCTGGGTCGGGAATGGTCTAGTAAGAGTTCTTTCAGTCTCCGAGTGGAACTCCATTATAGGACTAGTTATGGACGGGGTAGACGGAAGTGGGTGATGCCTCGCATGATCGACTAGAGCCTTAGCTTGGGTATGAGTCAGAACCATTCAAGGCAAGAAAGAACATCCTCACAAGCTCAAACAAGCATATAAGAATAGAAAAGATGAAGAACACAAGCAGATCCTAAAAAAAACCCCTAGGAGTAAATTATTAAGATTATAGTGGCTTATGCCTTAGAATATGTGTAGAGGAAGATTAGCTTTTGAGTCGGGTCCTAGAAGAAGTAGTCTATGGATGGTTTCGGGTTAGTTATGGTGCTCAAAAGTCTATGTTAGGTTCTGTACTTGGCCTGGTGCTAAGGAGCAAGCTCCCCTCACTTCACGAGTCCAGTGATAAGCTGGTCTCACTTAGCCAAAATATACTTCCCCTAGAGATTAGACTTTGCCAGAGAACAGAGTGGGCTTTCCCCTTGGTGATGAAATCCAAGTAAGATCACCAGGATGGGTAAGGTATTCACTAGGTGATGAAATCCCAGTCAGGCCTTGTCTCAGGTAAGTTAAGATGTTTGTTTTGTGCAAGTGGTTTGGTCGTGTAACATAAAGTGGACTAGATTAATTCAATATGTGGTTATTAATTACTAGGTGTGGTCTAAAAAAAATGCAAGCAGAAATGAAAGTGCAATGTGTTTTAAGCCCAAGTCAAAATGTGAATTTGGAATGAAACAAGTTGAGAAAGGGTTGAAGAATATGATTTTTGACTAGTGTAGAAGTGCAAGAAAAGAAAGAAAAGAAAAGTTCTTTTTAGTCCTGCTGATGGTGTCGTTTAGAAGAGACAAAAGAGGTGAAAAGGGAGAAACCTAATGCACCTATATGAAAAGAAATAAAGAACCCAAGGAAGGTCCTAGGGTCCCACCAGGCGTGCCAGAATGTTTCTACGCTATCTCACTTTCTACATTCAAAGAAGGAATTAAGAAACTAAGAAGAATGGTCAAGGTTAGATGTTACCTGGATGTAGTCGTGCGCACCAAAATCAGACGTTGGAAGGTACTCCTCTTTGTCTATGGAGGAATGACACCTGTAAAGAAAAAGAGACTAAAACACAAAAAACGTTAGATGAGGAGATGGTGGGCTGTCAAGCAAAAGCTTGATCCCTGAAGTATGAAGACTTCTTTGAGGGATATCAAACCAATTGATTAAAAATAGAATATTTGATAGAAATAGAAATAGTGAAAGATAGAATGAAAGAAATAAAAGACAAAAAGCAAAATGCATACCTGATATGCAGCAAATTGCTCTGCACAGTCGCCGGTGTCGGTCTCTGTGCCAGCGTCGGTCAAGTAAGGGTGTCGACATCGGTTAAAGTGCCGACGTTGGTCGGGGCAGCAGTTTTTGGATGGGGTCTGGTCAGGTCTAGACAGGGTTTTAGGATTGCAGAATGGTCTGAAGTTTTTATCTGTGGGTTAGGGAGCCAGTTTGGGAGTCAGAGGGATTGTTTGGGGGTTTGTGCAGAAATCTGGGAAGAGTTACAGACTGTATATTTTGGAAAGGGTGGATAGAGGTGATATGGGAGGAAGTCAAGTTGGGTTTGTAATCTGAATCTAAGTCAGGGTGGTAATATCAATTAAAAACAATAACCAGAGAACAAAATGAAAGCACAGAACAAATGCTTACCTGTTACATGTTGAAGACAGAGTAGAAGACATAATTGATGTTGTCGGTGTGTTGTAGAAGTTTGATGTAGCAGACCTCCAGCGAGATGACTGAAGCAGAATACCTGTATTAGAGAGAGATAATACGAGAGATTTGATTGTAGATTGATTGGATGCAAAAGTTGGCTGATCATCCTGAAGGTAAAATGAAAGAATGTTTTTGAAAGAAGGTCTAATAACCGATTGAGAAATTGATTGGCAACCGAATAATGGATAACGGATCCTGCGTTTGGGTCAAGAACGCAGTATTAAGGATAACCAACGCCAGCAGGACCGTTGACGTCGGCTGATGGGTGACTGACGTCGGTGACATCGACCGAGTAGTGACCGATGTCGGCAGATTCAGAATGGGGACAGAGGCTAATTTTAGCTTTCTGCTCATTTTGACATGCTGCCAGGGGCAAGGCTCATGGGAAAATGGTCGACAGGGGTTAAATAGGCATGGGAGAATAAAATGGGGGTTAAGGGGAGGATGACAAGGGTTAGACACAATTTTGGTGTCTACATCCTACTCTTGATGAATCCAATACATAGGACATAACACATGTTCTCCTCCTTTGAGACACTCCTGGGAAGACAACTCAAAATGTAAGAAGTGGGGTAGTTCCTTGCTCTCCCATCCTTATGCATATACATCCTTGGTTTTCTCCTCTTATCACCTTCATTTCATTTGTCTCTACTGAGCCATCAAAATAATGATCATTATGGGGCCTGCTTCCAACATGTCAAAACACATAAGCTCTCATGAAGGTATTAAAATTCTCATATTACATGTGTGTTACCAATACCAAAATGTAAAATCATTTAAATATAAACCTATAATTCTTTGCCTTAACTCTTTTTATTTATCTCTCCCTGAGAAAAATAACCATGTAGGAATCATGATTCTCTAACTCCTTGAACAATAACTAGTCACATATCACTCTTGATAGTGGTGAATAAATAAGATGACATAGAAGTCAATACCAAACTTCTCATATCCTTTAGTTATCATCATGATAAGCGTGGTCCAATCATAGATCTAAGGAAGTCATCATTTTATTGGGCTCATCACTACACCTACTATGTTTTTGAGCCAACATATAAAATTCAACTTGCTCTACCAAATGTTGCCAAATACCAAATCATGTGCCCATAATGTTAGTCCATGCATTGGTTTACCCAACCAATCACCAAAACTATATACACAACACTATAGTACCTTGAGTCCTATGGTCAACACTAAGCTTATCCTTTTGGGAACACCAGGTCTCACTTATTCATCTACATCTTCATCTTCCTCATCCTCAACAACTTCAAAAAAATTATAGCTTTAGGTTTGTCTATACCTCCTTCCTTTGCATGGATTTTTTTTTTTTTTTTTTTACATCTCAACTAAAAACATGTGGCCAGTAGGATACCACATCAAAAACACCTTTTATTTGTTACAAATAACTAGAAAGTCATGCCTTATTCTCAACCTTCTTCAAAGGAGACCAACTTACTCCTCAAGTTGTAGAGTTACTTTTCCATCAAGAATAGTATGTAGATTTTGAATTATTTGGCAAATATTTTTTAGCATTCTCTTCAACTCTCTTGTAGGCTTATCCTCAACAACATGAAGAGATCAAGTTCTTCACCAAGATATCCTCCACCTTGATTCATAGAGAGATACCTACAAAAATATAACAAAACCTTTTTATTTATTAATCTCTAAGTCTCTCCTCCTATCATACTAGCTTCACCTTGCACACAACTAGCCAACAATAGAAAACCCACACACATGGAGTTTCTCAAATTTGATTTGATATCAGATGTTAGAAAAAATAGTTCCTATTATGAAATTAAATACATAAAAAAAGATACATAAATAAAGATAAACAAGAGGACATATTACATAGAGATTACATAGAAAATTTGAAATGTACAAGGAAGAACCATAGGCAAAATGTTATCTTTCATACTTCATTAATACACAAAATCAACTCTATTCTATTATATCTCCTCCATAATAACTCCTTTAGTGCTAACATACAAGCACTCAATGCTTCCTCCTAAAGTATTTAGGTTGTGAACCAAGATAAACTAGCCTACAAGATTAAACCTCCAAGCATGCAAGCCCAAGGCTTGCATAGATCCACTAATTGGATAAATTAAAAAGATAGATTCATGATTATTAATAACATTTACAACATGAGAGAGAGAGGGGAGAGAGAATGAATAGTGGCACAAAAAAAATTGCCACATTCTATGTGGAGTGAATAATAATCATCAAAAGTTTTTTGTATTCATGTGCAAGGGTAAAAAAAGTGGTCCATCCACTATAGACAAGATCCAAGCCACTTCCATGTGGCTCCAAACATTATCTCCCACTCCACAAGTGAGGACAAACAACACTATTAAATTTCTTGTCTTCATTCTCTATGTGACCATATGAGTCCAAAAGATGCTTGCAATCATATTTTGACTATCTCCAAAAATGATAATCATAGGGTCCCTTAGAAATTTGACCCACACCAACCCTTTTATCTTTTACACCATGTGACAAACCCATGTGCCTTGGTGGAGTGTTATGCCCCACTACCATCAATTAAACTTGATCAATCATGGGATACTATCCATTTGCACTTACCACATCACTCACATTCCATATCATTAACCATCCACATCGCCATCAGGCTATGTCATCATGAATAGTGCATGTGAATAGTGACTTCACATCATAACATATAGTGGCATGTGTTAAAAAATAAATGAAAAGGATTCATTCAATTACTTCCACCTAGTTAATGTAAATCCTTTTACATGGGTGTAACTTTCCTATATTCCACATGTTAATATTTATGTCTAACATTCATGATGAATGGGTAAAGAAGGGAAGGTTCAATGATATTGCTTGCCTTATTTTTATCTAATGATTTATAATAATTATGGAACATAAATCATTTTTTATTTATATTAGGCTATAGATGCAATATTAGTTCAAGCATGACATCATGACCCATAAATGTGAATGAGTGGTACCGATGATGTTGAACACTACCTATACACAAAATGCATAGTTTTATATTTTTTTGACTTTATTGATTTTTGCCACAAATCTAAAAATTATTTGAATGAATAAAATTGGAAAGGGAGTGTGCCATGAGGATCCACCACTTTTTTCATTTTATCTTGAAAACTTCTTCTCCCTTTGAATGTTGTTGATTAATTCAGATCTCCTACTTTGATACCAGAATGAAATATGTAATATGCTCATTAACACTGATCAAATATGAAGGTTAGATATATAGGATTCATGATCCATATTATATCACACCTAACACATCATATTGGAGTAAATTATTAAATGTATACAACAAATTAAATCTACCCTTATTTACTAATGCACTAATTATTTAATATTGGGTACAAATAAGACTTATTAGACTATGAGATAGTTATTATTCTAACACATTTATTGTACCATATCTTCATTATCACTCTTATAGAAATATGGGTAATTATATGGTTTTATGTTTGGTATTTTAATCCTTAGGAGGAATCAAATGTCATGATCATGTTCCCTTAATGTTAATAGTCCTTTTGGCATCGCACTAAATTTGAGTGGTTA
Organism: Torreya grandis; assembly: GCA_037957365.1. Taxonomy (NCBI): domain Eukaryota; kingdom Viridiplantae; phylum Streptophyta; class Pinopsida; order Cupressales; family Taxaceae; genus Torreya; species Torreya grandis. The sequence continues at coordinate 332,045 of JARHVA010001065.1, read as the reverse complement.
TCAATAATATTCTATAGATCAAGCTATGTAGACATCTTTTTTGGTTGTACTTCTAAGGAAATTAGTTTTTATATAAATCCCTTTGACCCTTTTGTTGATAATATTCTTCATATAATGAGAAATAAAAATCTATGTATACTTTCCCCTAATCAACATAGTTCAAATGCCATACCTTTAGAATGAAAGTTTATGAACAACTGCTATAAATTATTCTCTATTGTACCCAACTTTATGAGTCACTGTACTTCTCAAACAATGTCTAACCCACCCATGGGAATAATATATATTATATTATACCATAAAAATTCCAATCCTATAGAGTTTACCTAAATAATTGATTATGCCGCCATCTATAATTATGACATGAAATTATGGATTTGGGTGAGTAAATTTTTTCAAGTGTACCGCCTACTTAGTTTTCATGAAGTTGTGTACTCCTAGAGTTAATTAACACTATCACCTTATATTTATTGAGTAAACATATGAACTTAATGGTATGTGGAATAATAATACCTAAAAGCGAATGGAATGTTATAGATAAATGGGCATATTTTGGTTCCTCTTATGGATCATCCTCACCTTCATATAATAATTCCTCATTCTCTTCTTCTACATTGGTACCGTCAATGTATCATATTTTTTTATCAACATTTATGTCCATTTTTGTACTTATTTTCAAATCTAAAAAGGCATGCTTATATTCAATTTATTGAGGATTCAATCTAGTATTCTAAGGGAAATATTGCACTACAATGATGCACTCTATTATAGTAGTGAATGTCCTTATTTTGATCAAATATCTTTCCTCTACCATTTGTGCAAAGATACAAGACTCTAATACTAAACTTGGATTAAACATTTAAACATTGAGTTGTATAATTTCCTTGATTCCACCCAAGAATAGGCCATTCAGGTTATTCTATATGATGTCATCCATGCATAAGGATGTGTTTTGAAATTGTTAAATATAATACTTGGAAATCTTTATTTATATAAAATTTACTAATTAAATCAAGTATATTTTTGTTACACTATTATGAAATTGTATATTCAACTCATCCATGAAAATTTAAGTCAATATAAAGCCCTTATTTATAGTTTGATCACATATAGATTTATACCAAGTAAACTAATCTAGTTTTGTGACCACCTTTTATGCACATTGGGAATAATGTAAGCCAATTTATTTTTCATCTAATTTATCCAAGTGACTGGATATTTATCATCAAAATTTTACACTTCAAATTTTGGTACCATTTTCTACCAACTAGAATTTGAACTATAAATGTTCTCACTGGGATAACTTAAGTGGTTAGATGGATATTTATTAGATGGTGTTATTGTTTGTATATTAGTAAAGACATTGAAATATTTTTCACTATCATATTGAGAGTGGTCAATAATCATTTCCCTAATTTTATTTAACCTTTGATTCTTTACAAATCATATTTTTATCCCTACTTTTCACATTAGCATAGATTTTGTTAACCAAATAAGAAACCCTTGAGTCATAAGTTTTTGACTTGATTTATTCCTTACTAGTCATTTTTCATGGAGTTAATTTCCATTTTCCATTGTCTCTATTATTTAGAATGGCCATGTATGAAATACAAGGCAACAGGTTTACACATTTAGAATTAGGTTGTAGGTTTTAGGGTTTTAGATTTAAAAAAGTGTATTGAATATTTATACTATTTTTATAATCTCTTTGAGATGAATCTAATGACTACTATTTTTTATAGGGTATCAAATTTTAATTTATAGCATATTTAAAAAATCACTAAAAACATACTATGTTGATAAAAAAAATAAATATCGCTCGATTCATAAGTTATTTTTTGATCCTTTGTTTACAAAACAATTACTATGCTAGATATGAAAATAATTGTGCCACAAAAACTTGCCAAAATAAAATCTATAATACCATTTGTATTTAAATTACTTATACAAATAACATCAACATGAATATCGAGGGCATATCAACTATAATATATCAAATTATTAAGATAAAAATAAGCAAATCCACAACATAGTAGAATACTTGATAAATAAGAGTAGCCAATTCAAGGGGTAAATCTATAGAAAAATGTAATAAAAACAAAATTTGTAATATCATCCTTAAGAACTAACCACTAAATCATATATATACACTACTTAATCCATGATTACTCCACATGCATACTATACTAATAATATAGGAACATAAATAAATGTGATAAGATAAGGTAAAGCTTATGTAGGCCATAATTTGGTCACACATATCCATATACATGTTATAGGTTTAGGGCATAGTAGTACCATAAGCATCCTGATAACTTCATGAATTTTGAATCTAAAATAACATTCATTCACTTTGCTCATTTTTATCATTTTAGGCACCTTTGGAAGCTCCTCATGTATGTGAACTGGGAAAAAATTCTAAAATGATTTTTAAGGAAAAAACATAATGTTTAGGGTTGTGTTTATAGTCAATTTTTTTACTTGGAAAAAGGTCTACTCATTGGGATTTTTTGATGTTTTGGAATTTTTTTGGCTAGAATAATAAATCTAGGATAATAAATAATAACTCCAAGCTGTATGTCTATAGGTAGAGTCAAATTTGCATTTTGACCTCCAGTTCTATGTATCAATTGAAAATTGATGTCAAATAATACTGAGACATAAATGTCAAATTTGAGAACCAAGTAAAAGTCAAGTCAAAATAATAACAAGTGAAAAACCATAGAGTCACGAAGTCATCAATAGATTGGCATATCTATGACTATCAGCTAGTCACTAGTTAACTTGTAAATGATACTAATCAACATTGATTTTAAATATATTGGTGTGATATTATTTCTAATATCCTCACCAATAATTATATAATCATGAACAATTCCACACTCATAGAATAGTCTCACCCAATGAAATAAGTCACATCAAAGATATAAGTACTTATCCAATCAATCATATCCATGAATTAAAAGTGATAAAAACACACAACATAATCAACCATGAAATGTAATAAATGGTGAAGTATTCTCTAGATAATAATGTAAGTTTCCACAACAAACTATATGCCCTTCCCAAGAGGCATATCAGTGTTAATTCTATGTTCACTTTAACACAAAATTCCTTAGATTCGTATATACACATTTCTCTCTCATTCCATTAGTAATGCATCTATCTCATTCTTCCCAATGATACTCTCCCTTTGATTTGGGAGAAAACTATACACACTCCCCACAATATAGTTAGTATTTAAACTAGGTTAAAATATCAAAACCATATGATAATCATAAGTGATAAAAACATAAAATCCATTTGATATCAATAAATTCAAATTGTATACTACTACTACTACTACTACTACTACTACTACTACTACTACTACTACTACTACTACTAATAATAATAATAATAATAATAATAATAATAATAATAATAATAATAATAATAATAATAATAATAATAATAATTACTAAATTCCTTATATTAATAAATTCCTTATATCTAATCATAATTATTCCATAATTTTCAAATAAATTAAACATCAATTATTTAAACAAATCCACAATTGTCAATGTTTTATGCATCTAACATTAATCATAATTCAGTTGCATAGATGAAAGTAACTAATTATACTAAAAACTCTATTGTTAGTTCAAATAATGTGTTGAAATTTACAAAATCCAAATGAAAAAAAGTATTAGAGACTTATCCCAAATTATTTCATATTATTTATACATAGTGTCTTGGTCATAATTTACACTATACTAGTGAATAGTTTTACCAAATTTTCATGTAAAGCTTGCAAATGAAAATAACCCAAAGGGTTTTTACTAGGTCAAATACTAGATATGATTCTTTCAAAGATTACTTAATTAATCACTACATATAAATTAGTAAAATAATTATTAATTAAAATATCATTAAGACAAACATGTTTCCAAGTTAGAGAAATAATCATAGCAAGTTTTGAGTACATAAATTTTAGAACATATAAAGGATCCTTATAATCCTTGGTGCTTGATTGTAATTAAAATCCAGTTTACCTTAAAGGTAAAATTTATCCTAATAACATTCAAAATATAGAGACAAACTTCCTAAAAATATTCATGCTTAACCATAATTGCTATTAAATATGGGTTTAATAAACCAAGTTCTTATCCACAATGTACCATATTAATGTTAATAACAAAAACAAGCTTTTAGGTGTATCAAGAATGGTATTGAATGCAACCACTTAATGACCACATGTTTGGGTAGTAATTTAATTTATGATAGAATGAGGACCCTAAACCCAACTACCGGATATGAAATATAGTTTAATAAGTCAAAACATAGACTAGGAAAGAATAAATTGTAAGGAAACTTAATTAGGATTGTATTAAAATATTTTTCTAACTCATATAATGCACTGATGTTTCATAGTATCTAAAGATATAAATAAAATTATCAATTCCATCATTTAATATATAAAACATAGATAACTATTACCTTCATGAACAACTAAAAATAGTTTAAAATTCTTATCCATTACCTTAGAAATACACCATAGTATTGTGGATGATCAAACACAAATTGAATTTAAATTTTAGTCCCATATAAATGTGCATATGGTTAAATATAATTTACTCCCAAGTGTCATCATTTAAGTATACAAGTCATTTGTTATAAACACATAAATATAAGATTGGATCCATGATATTTATATCCTTCTTTGTTTTAATATGAAAAAGGGATAAATTTTGAAGGGAACCCTAAAATTTGACTATAAAATATTGGCAAATCCAAGATTTTATTTATAATTCCATTGTTGAATCTTTGGCAAAATCACCATGCCATTATAAATTAACTAGGAATTTTTATTCACCCTTTCAAAAAACTAATAAATAGCTAGTCAATCAAGCATCATATTCAATTCAATAAATAATGGTTAAATACCCAAGTTAAACCCCTTTCCCCAAACACATTCATAGGGAAAATATGTTTGAGGTTGAATAATGATTATGATTATTGGATATTATATGTAATCATAATTACATGATGTACATGAATTAATCCTAGATCAAATAAGACAAAGTACACCTACACTTCTAATTAGGTACACACTTGTTAAGTGAGAACATGACCAATATGGGGATCTACTAAACCTGATTAGGGGATAACTTGTATCCTTTATCACAACATATCATGCTAGGAAGGGTTATAAAGCCTAAAGTCTAACATAATATCACAAAAACCCTAAAAGATTCCTATGATTTGATATTTCACCTCTACTTTCAAACAAGAAATTAAACTATTCTAATAACAAGAAAAGTAAACTAATCTAGTGCACAACAATGCTTGTGACATAAAGCGGGGGTTAGAACAAAAAAATAAAGACCAACTAAACTAAACATGTATAGGAGACATATACTCATGTAAATGTCTATGGAATCATAATACATAGAAGAGAATAATATATACTACATTATCTATCTACTCTTACAAAGGATAAATAAAGTTAGGAATACTTACCTTTGAAGATGAACCTATCGAGCCTCAATTTTTCCCTTGGCCAAGTTGCTTCGCAAGAGATTGTTATGATTGTAAGGATAACTAAGATAAATAATCTCTAGGTTACATGACCTACCTAAGCATCCAAAATACTTCTCCACAAGACAAGATCAAAGCTCTGAATAAAGTATTGAACCCTAAATCTTTATTCTTCAAGTAGAATGGTCAATAAGTAGATGTTTGTTCTCACTTCTTCACTTAATTCTTTTCTCTCTTTCGACTCTTATGAAATGGTGGTAAATGACCTTATATATATAGTGGTATATGACCTAAAAAATTTAGGACATGTTAGTTTTACTAGGTTAACTAGGTTGACCTAGTACATTTTCAGGCTAATGACTAAAATATGTGCTAGGTTGGTTATTATGCTAACAATCCAAAAGAGATAAAATGTCTCCAAAACACATTAGGTTGACTAGGTTAACCTAGTGTATTGAATAGGTCAAAAGGGTAACAAGGTAAAAAATGAAGGAATAAATCATGAAAATTATTGGAATGAATAGGAAATATAAGAAGAAGCTTAAGATTCAAGGTTTTAGGAGACAAGAATGTGGGTGGTAAGTGGCAAAAGAAACAACAATCTTATGAAGCACCGATGGTCTACCTACCCCTTTCTCGATGCACCTCTTAAGGCATACACTTAGAGAGATTGAGATTTGATAGGTTCCTACAAGATACAAAGTGTCAATAATCAATAAAATTTTGAAAGTATTATGTGTATACATATGCCCCAACCAAAGCTCATCATACATCATATAAGTGCAACATGATATGGTGCTTTGGAGATAAAACATAATAACACACAACACTGATGCTAAGTATGGTGAATTAATAATAAAATAAGATAAATAAAAGAACTATATTGAAAATAACATACCTTTAACTTACCTTAATATTATAGATAAAAAAGAAGACTGCAAAAAGTGAAGGCATCTAATGTAAAGCACACCAGGTGAACATGTAAAAGTTAGTACAAAAAATAGCCAAAAATCAAATTTTTTGGAAGATAGGCATATGATATAATAAAATAATCTCTATTTCATCATGAATCTAATTCATTTTATGGTTTTAAAAATAGATGAGTAGAGACAAAGATATGAGCAAAACCAGGAATCTAAAGGAGAATAATTAAAGAATTTGAATTGCTAAAAAGGGGTTTTAAATAGGAAAAAGAGAAGTCAATTTGTTATTTTGAATTGTGAAAGAAATGAAAGAGAGAGAGATTTGATACCAAAAGAGGCTAGGATGGTGAGGGAACAACATGTTAGATGAGGAGGACACCCAAAAGCGGCAACATGTGCATTACAAGTATGCAAATATGGATCTCAAATCAATTTTTGAAATTTATATTGAATTAAGTGACTTTTTTATAAAAGTTGTTTTTAAAAATTTATACATGTCAAAAATGAATAAAAATGGATTCTAAGGGTAGAAAATATGAAGATGAGAAATGGGTTTGAGGGAAATAGGGGAAAAATAAGAAAAATGCACTTTTTAGTAAAATATATTAGGTCGACACATTAAACATACTAGGTCAACTAGGCTGACCTAGTAGGTTTAATTAGGGTTAACATCCATATGGTTGACCTAGTAGGTATAGGTCAACCTAGTGTATTTTGCAAGCTAAGACCTAGTGGAAAAGTGTCTAGTTGGTCTGTAAGGGCCAGAATGGAAACATAACACTAGGGAGAGGAAGATAAGAGGAAAAATAAGAACTATAGGATAAAATAAGACAAAAATAGAGAAATTTTGGTCAAATTAGGTTGACCAAGGAACCAAAATAAACATGAAAAATCATGCTAAAAGCCAAAAGAGGGATAGAATGTCCTGAAATGACCAAAGAATGGAAAAAGGGACTAATAACAAGATAAAATGGATAAAAATGAATAAATTATGCTTGTTTTTATTTAAAAATAGAATGTATATGTAATGTATTATGATTATACATGACATGGAAGAACTAATACATCCTTTTTTATTTCTTACTTATAGAAATGGCCACAGTTATGGAGGTTTTTAGACAGGTGTTGGTTGCTATATTTGTTAGATAATTTGATAGATAGAGACAAAACTAGATTGGTATACATGGGTCTCAAAGGTCTATCATATATGTTTAAGATCCCCCTCAATGTAGATGTGTTGGTCATGTTCTTTAGTTACTAGAAATGGGTGACCAACACCTTTAGATGGGAGGTGGATGGGGATTAGATAGAGGTGGATATCATATTAGAGGATGTCCATGCCATCCTCATATTGCCCATAGTAGGAGCACTAGTGAATATAGGGATATTAGATAACATAGAGGAGAGGGGATCCTTAACCATGTTGGTTATAGGCTTAGAGATAATATTGTCAGGGTGGAGAGTGAATATGGATGATGTGTATATATCATATATTATATATCTCTTAAAGACAATGATAGGCCTTATGACACAATGATTACTATATCATAAGTTAGATGGCAAGGTACCATTATACGTGGTATCCTGGAGTAGTATGAGGCTGAAAGAGGGAGTATTATACAATCTAGGCACTATTATCTGGGTTTATCTTGTTCATGATCTATTTGATATGTGGGTTAGAGGACATAATACCATGGGACTGATCATACTTTTGATAGCATGGATGTATGAGAGATTTCTTATGTATTAGTTGATTGGGTTACCCCATGTGGTCACTTATAGGTCACCTTGGTGAGGAGATGAAGGGAGGACTAGGTAGCATGGGCCATGCCCCATGTACTAGTGTTGTAGATAGTGAGATGTATTGACATAGTATGGTGACCATATGAGTAGTTAAAGACTACCTGGGAGAGTTGGCATATAGTTAGACTAGTGTTAGAGAATAGAGAAGTGATAGGGTACTATACATGATGGAAAGAGACATATTTGGTGGCATAGGTTTTAGGACATATGGGTCTATGTCATCTAGCAACACTGATACTCATGCCCAAGTAGTAAACTCAACATGTGAGAGAGAAATAAGGGAAGAGGGGACTCAGACCACTAATAATGAGACTAACATTGAGGCCATGGTGAGAGCAACCATGGATTAGTTGGGCATGATGAGGGGTAGAGCAAGAGGAGGTGGAGGTATAGGTGGAGATGTGAGATGTACCACCTCTAGCTCTATAGAGAGATGAGCTACATCCATCAAGGACATGATATCGATGGAGGAAAGAAGAGAGAGTAGAGACCATCATCATCTTTAGTGAATCATCAAAGGATCTAAAAGAGAGATAGATGAGAGAGAGACTGCTTAGGTGTAGACTGAGAGGGATGTGAGCCATGACAACCAAGATTAAGTTAAGGAGGTAACCTACAAAGGGTGTATTAGAAGGACACATAGATGGGGAGACTATGTTAGGTAGTTGCATGGATGGTGAGACCATAGGATTTTAGACGCAACTAGGTAAAAAAAATATGATTGATTTATTTCTTAAGTTTTTATTTGGTAGTAGAGAAATAAAGATAGACATTATGAAATATGATAGTGATGTAATATCTATTTGGTGTGATTTTGTAGGCATAATTAAGGATGAGGAGGGGACTTGGGTGTCCTTGGTTAGGCGAGCTATCCATGATGTCCTAAATGAGACTTTACAATTGTAAAACTCCATAACATTGGAGGATCTGATTATACCATCTACCTTAGTTCAAGCAAGCTATTTCAGACTAGTGGGAGAGGCGACAAGGTAGATACAAATGTAGAGAGAAAGGGTGAAACCACCAATAAATATGGGTGTAGGGGAGAGGTAGGCTTAGTAGGCCCTAGCCAATGAGAGAGATATGCATCTAGAGATAGTGACATAAATGATACAGGCATATACAGTGATGCAAACCTAGCTAACACAAGCACATGCAATGACCTAGACCAAGTTGGTACATGAATAGGTGAAAATAACACATTTTTAGGGATAGGTAGAGGGATTGAGATCTCAGACTACCTCATTACAACATACCATTCGAGGAGTCAGATTGAGGACTTAGTAGACAGTTTGGCTAGGGCATGAGATAGACATGATTGAACTCAGCCCTAGTGCTGAGGCATTGTATATGTTGTATCAAAATCTTGATATATATATATATATATGTATATATATATATATATATATATACGCACATATGTATATATATACATATGTGTGTGTATATATATATATATATATCTATGTGTGTGTGTATATATCATCATAAAGACAACATACATAACCAATAGTAAATAACCAAAATGACACATCATTATATATACACACACACACACATATATATATATATACATATATATATATATACATATATATATATATATATATACATATATATACATATATATATATATATATATGTATATATATATATATACATATATATATATATATATACATACATATATATATATATATATATATATGTATATATATATATATATATATATATATGTATATATATATATACATATATATATATATATACATACATATATATATATATACATACATATATATTTATATATATATAATGATGTGTCATTTTGGTTATTTACTATTGGTTATGTATGTTGTCTTTATGATGATTGGATTTGTTCAATATGGTTGAGGCTATGGATTCTTTGGATATATTTCCTTTTAGCACATGTATTTAGATCTATTTTATATGCTATAGGAAATATATGTTGTGTGGTTTCATTTCTATCATTATGGATTACACATGCATGGTTAAAAAGAAACATATGAAAAAGGATTTGGAAAAATATAATCAATCAAAGAAATAAACTACACACTAATTCAAGCTGGTAAATGTGTAATAACATGAAAAATGACTAGGTATAATAATATAATATAATGGAAAATAAAATGTTAAAAGGGGATTTGTTTTTAAACCAATGTGAAAGATTTTTGCACCAAATTAAAACAAGTAAAATCATAATAAATATCACATTGGGAAGTATGAAAACTAATGTAATAAAATGGAAGGTATGTAAAAGGGCATGAATGGTAAATAAAAACAAATCAAAAATTAAGTAAATCAATTATACTATTTCATAATGGTAAGTACAAAATAAAAACAAAATTTAAAAAAAATTGATCATAATAATTTAAGCTGGGAAGTATGAGAAATTCAAGAAATGGATGTAATCTCACATGCACTCAGAAAATAAAAGGCAAAATGAAAATGAAGTAAGCATAAAACATACTAGATATGAAGATAGGAAGTATTTAAAATGATGTGTAACCTCATAATCAATCAAATATTGTATCTTACTTGACACATGTAATCTGGATGGTGACTTATTTATTGGAAAATTTTGTTTTTGTGAGGAGGGCCAGGTCTTATCCATGGTCTTACACTACAACTCACAAAAGAAAACCCAAGGGGTACCAAAATAGCATTGGTAAGTAGAAGGATTAGGATTGATAAATCAAGGATGATGGTAATAGGATGGAAAAGGTGGTAATTTATGAGGGATGATGGGTCCTATCCATACTCTTACAAAGAAAATCATAAATGGAATCCCATGGGGAGTGATGAGAAGAAAAAAAATATTTCCCAAGTGGAAATATGAGGAAACAAAATCAATAAGGGATTGTAAAAATACAATATTTAGGCATCTTATGAGAATAAATTAGGAGGCAAGAGGCATACTAAGGACATGATAAGACACTAAGTGACTAGTGGTCATCTATGTTCAAAGGAAACCTATTGCCTATAGACACAAAACATTATAGGCAGATAAGTGTGCTACTAAAATAAAATCATCAAGGTAGATTGGTATAAGGAAAATTAAAATGGACCTACCTCCTCATGATGTGTTCTCTGCTCCTCAAAACCCCTTATAGAGCCATTGGTCTACTAGGAAGATTGGGTACTTACATGAGAAAGCAGGGAACACTAAAATATTTTGTTATTATCCTCTTCTAATTTACTTGCCTACTATACCGAAAAGGACCTCATCTCTATCATGATGAAAACTATGGAGTTTTAAATTTAAATATAAGAAGGATATATGATTTGAATCACATATTTTAGTGTGATTTGACTTTTAAGAATATTCAATATTTTTGCCTTTTTATATCATTGACTTTTGTTTAAATGATTTAGATATTAACATTATTTTGAAGGATTTTTAAGATTCCTCCTCCATATGGTTTGGAATGAAAAATCATGATAGAAATAGTGATACACATGAATGAGTTTTAGGCTAAGGCTAAAGGAAGCTAAGTAACCAAAGACAAAAGACTGAATAGGAAACTTAGGCTTAACAATGAACAAGCATGTGATCTCAAGTCTCAACCATATATATGCATAGTTTGTAGAAAAAGAAGAAGCAAAAAGGAGATAAAAAGGTGGACTAGTAAGAGGAAATAATAATGAGAGAGATTGTTTTCTAATTGAATGCATGGTATATGGAGATAATAACCAAAGGGAACAGGGTAGATATTACCAAGTCACCATGACAACTATCTATGAAAAGTAAAGATAAGAAAGAAAATAATCATAAAGATACAAGGGAAGAGTTTTGAGAAAAATTATAAAGGAAAATAAATCAATGATAAGTGAAAAATAGCCCATGATAAGGAAAAAGACTAGTATATGTGAAATGTAAAACAAAAACATAAGCTAACTATAATAAAATAAGAAGGAGAAACATGATATAAGATAAGAAATAATTTGACACATTGTCAAATGATATAATCAAAAATAGAAATAATATTGGAGCACATGTCCAATCCAAATATAAATGATAAATTACATTGCATGTGCTCATAAATACTGGTAAATCTATCCACACAAATTATCCAAGACATCAGATAAATCTATATGAAGTTGAATATGAATTGATGCTAATGTCTCATCAATTTTTGATGAATATTAGGAAAATACTTATTTTCTAATATCCTCAATTGAAAAAGTAATAATACTCATTAGATCATGTTAAGGAGGGTAATTAGTCAAAGGATGTTCAGGAGAATGCATGGGAACGAGATCTGTGAGAGATGTAAGAATGAGCAGTGGAAAAGGATCCATGGGTGAAGGAGGATCCATGGGTAGAGAAGAAACCACAAGTGGAGGCACAAAAGGTGGAAAAGGGACCATAAGAGTTGTAGCTATGGGAGAATAAGGGGGAGCCTTATTGAAAGATTGACCTATGGTAGGAATGGTAGAAGGTCTATGAATAGCTATAAGATGGTCTTTAAGATGTTGCTAAATGATATAAAAATGATCAATGTGATGTGTGTCATATTGGTGCCATAAACAATACGTCTCACCAAACTTAGGTATATATTCAGGAAGGATCTTTAGAGAAGGAAAAGTAGTGTCTATTGATGAGGAAAAAGGATCCAAGGTATCAATATATTGTTACAACTTATGAAAATGGGTTTAAGAGTGATTATCTATTATATAGAAGAAACTGATATACTTGTGAGTATTTTTGAGGGAAACACTCATGAGAGAAGGTGTAATAGGGATGGAAGAAGATAAAGATAGATCATTATCCCATTTTGTGGGCATAGGATCCCTCTTAGGTAAAGGAAGCAAAAAATTAGCAAGAGAAGGTGGTGATAGAGAGGGAATGGAACTAGGAGTAATAGAAGGAACACTAGTGGAAGAAGCAAGAGTAGGCTCAATAATAGTGGAAGTAATAATAATAATTGGTTCTAATACAAGTTCCACTCTGGGATGGGTAGGATCAATAGAATGTCTAAGGAGGGTTGTAATAACCTCAAGGGTGAACTAATTATGGGAGTTAAGGAACCTATCAAAATGGTAAGGTCTATTCATAACATGATCTATGAGCATAGTCCTAGAAGGCTCCTCAAAAACTAGAGGTGTTGGTACCATCTCTACTCTATGATAAAGAGGAAAAATGAAAAAATAAATAACTATAAATGTTGGAATATGAGAAGATGCATGAAAAACTCAAGTAATAAATAATGATAATGCATAATCTTATCATCACGAGCTTGGATAAGACCACCTAATAAAGGATCATCTAAATAATATCTGTCATCATAATCTGGCATATGAAGATCAATGACACAAGTTGGAATAAATTTTTTATTAGAAGAATCATGGTGAATATAATGCCAAGTCTTGGACAAGATTTCAATAATTTTATTGTAAGGAGGTTTGTGAGAACGAGGTTGCATGGAAGCAAGAAGTTACGAGATGAGATGAGGTGTGAGATCAGAAGTTTTGATCTTTAAGTTAATCTCATTGGGTTCATCATCATCAAAGTCTAAAAGGTTGGGAGGAATGTTACCAATGAGCTCGGGGTACCCATTATAACCTCTAGTTGAGTTGATAGGAAAATTTAAACGTTGTGACTCATGGAATGGAATGATAGACAATGCTCAAGAGTAGGAATCTTGAAAACACCATGATCTTGGAATTATTCAAAATTCCAAGGGTTAGCATCTCCTTGAATCCTATAAATGGATCCATTATGAGTGAATTTAACACATTAGTAGGTAGAAGAAGTGATAGCTCACATACAATGAGTCCATGACCTACCAAAAAAACTATTATAAGAAAGGGGAAAATTAAATATGATCACCTTTACATGAATGGTAATAGGTGAGACAGTAATGGGAAGCCACACACACCCAAGAGGAGGCATTTTAATTCTATAATATCCTTGGTAGGTGCTACATGTGGACTTAAGATTGCATTATGAATATCCAAGGGTCTTGATGAAATCAAGATAAGTAACACAAGTGTCAAAACCCTCATCAATCAATGCTCATTTAATTTGGATATAACCTATTTAGATGCTAATAAGTAAGGGAGGATCATCTACATGAAGCATAATCTCATCAATAATCATATATGTGATAGGAAATTATAAATAAAGAGAAGTGTCAATAGTTCATCAACATTGATGAATATCTCTTAACATTTTTTCAAGATACTATCCTTAGAACTAGATAAGGCTACCTCATGTCCTGCTAAGGGAGGATGAGGGACATTCATCTCAAATAATAGTTTCATAAGATGGTTTTGATGATGGGGAAAGTTCATCATAATCTCAAAAAATGTAATTTGAGATGGAGATTAGTGATCTCAATAATGGGATCCCACTCATCATAACCCATGAGAATATTATTAGGTATAAGCACGTAATGGTTAAGGAGGTCTTTGGAAGGAAGAGTCGAAGAGAATTTAAATTTTTTTTGATAAGAATGAGAAGGTTTAGAATATGGTTCTAAATCATTTGGTGATGAATAAGTAGTTGTTTTAGATTGATATTGATAAGTATAAGTGTTAATAAAAGGTTTATTATCATTGGAATATTGATTATTATTGGTATTAGAAGATGATGGAAGAATGGTAGAAATAGAATGGGATGTGTTATCCAAGGGAGAATCATAAATTTGACCATAATCAAAGGTTATAATATCTTCTTACCCAAACTCATTCAAATGAGTTGGAGAAGAATATTGGATAACGCAAAATTTCTTAGAAGGAAGCAAAGTGTAGAGAGGTTGACAATTGATGAAATCCACCACCCTTCACATATTAGTCATGCTAACCACATTCTCTTCAGAAGTTGGTTCAAAAAGACTTTCTACATTATTGGTGGAAGGAGTGTGCTTGTCTTGGTTTTATTTAATAGGTTGATGATTAGGTAAATGATCTTTATAGATAGCTAAATGAGCATTTTCTTGATTCAAGGCTTGAGCTTTATCATGATTTTTGTAGTCCTTGAAAGAAATCTCATAAGATTGTTGACGCTTGTGAGTGATAGAATCTTGATAAAAATTAGTTATAAGAAGAAATTCCATAGATAAATTATGATTTTGTCTATAGGTCTCATGAGAGTGACCCCAACTAGCATGAAACTAACAAAACTTGCTAGGATCATATCAGGTATTCATAGGATGAGTAGGGTCAATCTCTTGAGGAATAGGCCTAGGTAGATACTTAAGAAATTCATCTAAGGAAATAAGTTTATGGACATTAATGAAATTTGTTAAAGAAAAATGGGGATTAGTATATTGTTGAGAAGGAGCTAGTTCTGAAGAAAGGGTAGGAATGATAGCTTGAACATTGTGAACGGTATCCTATGAATCAGTAACACTATCATTGGTAATATTGTAGTTTTTGTTTTTGGGTAATAGACAAGGACCCACAAAATTTTTGGGTGGCTTGACTTGATGCATAAGGAAATCTTGTTATTTGGCTTGGTTAATGGCCTCTTTCAAGGTATGTGGAGAAAGGGTATAGACTCAATAATTTAATTTAGGATAAAGGGCATTGGTAAAGAGTTGAAAGAGATTATCATTAGCCATGCTATGTTCACACTTATTTGACAAAGTCTTCCATAATTTAGTAAATTCTTGGGTGGTTTCATGTTTTGTTTGTTTACAATTGATGAAATGGGCCAAAGTGTTTTCAAGAAGATCACTAGTTTGGAATTCTTGTACTAAAACATTCACTAATCCTTGAAACTAGTAATGGAATGAGATATAAGTTGATTATACCAATCCAAGGCTTCACTTGTGAGTATTTTGGCAAGGAGTTTGGTAGCAACAAAGGTGTTTAATTTGATCCAATCCCTATAAATATTTCTAAATGTGTTAAGATGAAGGTTAGGATCAGTTGATCCATTATAAGAGATTGTAGGTGTTATACCTCCTATATCAATGTTAGCAATTTGAGTAGTAAGAGGTTCATTTTATAAATTCTTGATGAGTTTTTTGACTAATGGAGGTTGAGGAATGAGATCACCTTGAGAATATCAAAGAGGGGGAGGAGGAACACTTTGGTTATGTGTACCCCAAGTCATTGGTTGAGGATTGGAATGAAGATTAAGAAGATGGTTATACATTCACATTATTTGATTCATATTATGATATTGAAATGTGTTCATTTGATTGAGAATTTGCAATAATAGTTGATGAGTTTGATTAGTGTTATTAGAAGAAGTAGTATTGGTGTTTGTGTTGGTATTAGTGGATTGGGTACCATTATTAGTGTTGATATGAGCTTGAGAAGAGCCATGAGAATTTGAGGCACTAGTAGTAAAATTTTCTTGTAAAGCAAAAGATGGACTAGTAAATGGTTGAGAAGAAGAAGAAATAGAAGCATGAGTGCCTTGGTATAAAATAATGAACTATTGATAGGATTAAGGATAGTAGGTCTTATGAGAGGCCCACTAGATGTAAAACCTATCATGTTAGTTGAGATACTAGGCATGGAGGTAGAAGAATTTAAAGAAAAAGATGTCATGTCATAAGAATGAGTCAATATTTAACTAAGAGGTTGAGAAGAAAAGAAATCGGTACCCCCAAATCCAATTGAGAAAGTGGAAGTAGGGGAATGAGGTTCTTCAACTTGATGTTTAATCATGAGGTTATAAATGGTGGAAGGATCTTTCCCTCTATGTTGAGGGAATTCTATGATAAATATTGGCATTTTAGGATTATATTCGAGCTCAATTTTATCTTCTAAGAGAAGAGGAGGGTTTTTTATACAAAGAGGTATGAGGATTCCCATAGTTCATTGTACAGGTTGAAATATGAACATTACTAGCATTCTTGAAAAAAACCCTATTTTGTCTATGAGAGATCCTATTAAGATTGGTAAATTCCATCATGTACACTATCTAAACTTTATTTTTATCACCAAATAAATAGTTCATGATAAAAGTGAGAAGAGGCAAGATGAGAAAGGAATCAAAAAGTGACTAACACAAAACTAGGTCAACTTGGTTAACGTAGTGTAAAAATAAAGACTATGAAACTACATAGGGTCCACAATATTGACCTAGTATAGAGAATAAAGATTAAAAAAAAAAGGAAAAATCTTGTAAATAATGCTAGGTCACCCAAGTTGACCTAGTACAATATACAGGAGCTAAAAATGTGCTAAGTGGATAGGGTTGACCTAGTATAGTGAACATTAAGTAAAAGAAATAACTAATAATAAGTTTGTGAAATGAAATAAGACAATTTGTAGTTGATATAATAAATTAAATACTAAAATCAAATAGACAGTAAATTGAATTGATGCTAGCCAATCCAATTAATGCACACAAAGTAAAAACTTGCACCAATGTTGGCTAATGCAAGTTCTTACACACATAATTAATCAAAGAGCAATAAGACAACTTAGAAAGTAAATCTAGCTAATTGGTTAATCTAGAATGTTAATTAGGTTATTAAAAATAATCTTAAATGTTAGGGAATTATCTTATAAACAAGGTACTAGATATCAATCTATGGATAGTTTTAGGTGAGTTTAAGATGAAAAGGACTGTAGTGGTAATGATATAGGCTTGGTATTGGGGCCTACCCCCTCACTTCACACACTAAATCGATAAAGTTGTCAAGTGATTAGCCAAAATATATATTTAACCATTATTTATACTTGATCAAAACATCAAGTCAAATTCCCTGTTGGTGATGAAATCCAAGTAAGTTGGCCTCAGTAGTCAAATGTTTAAATGATTATTGATGTTTATATGATTTTGTTGTGTGTGCATAAAATAGAAATAATAAAACTAAGTGATTAATTAAAAACTTCCTAATTAGAATATGTAAACTATTCTAAGAAAGCAATCAATTGAAAGGAAAGATGTGATTAACATATAAAGTGAATTCTAATTTTGAAACAAGGTATAATGAAAATACTATATGCACAACATACAAAACTAGGTCGATAGGGTCGAGATAGTACTACTGAAGATAGGGTCTAGAAAACCTACTAAGTCGACCAAGTCAACCTAGTTGTTTTAGATAGCACATATAACATAGAACTATGTCGACCAAGTTGATCTAGTTGGCTATGCAAAGGCATTTTTAAAGACTACAAACTTGAAAATAAATTACATAAAAGGAAAGATATATAGATTATAAGGCTAACCTTGATGGTTCAAACATGGAAAAGAAGGAGATTTTTGATCTAGAACATTGGAGAAAATTGTTAAAATCCTAAAAACTGGGTCATGCTAGTCAACCAAGTAATATAAAAACCTACTACAGAAGCTAAAAAAGTGCTAAAAATGCACTAGGTCAACTTGGTCAACCTAGTTGACTGAATAAGAAGCTTGAAAATGCACCAAGTCAAGTTGGTTGACCTAGTAGGCCAATCTAATAATATGAAAAACAAGAATTTATACTTGGTCAAGCTAATCAATCAAGTTGTATAGGAACCTATTGTAAAGTGACTAAAAATGATCCAAGTTGACCTGGTCAACCTAGTAGGCTAAACTAGAAGTCTAAAAAGGGATGAAAACCTATATTTGGTTAAGATTATTGATCTAGTTTCTTGTTCCTGTGCATAGATAAAAATAATTGGGTCGATAGAATTGAACCAGTGTGTCAAAATATATGATATAAATTATGAAAAAAAGAATGAAATAAATGAAGTAAAAGTGAAAAAATCTTTTAAGGATTTGATTCATGTTGAGTTCAATAGAATGTATGCAATCAAAATTACATGATGTACAGGAATTAACTCTATATCAAATAAGATAGATCACACCTACACTTCTGACTGGGTACACACTTGTTAAATAGTAGTATGACCAATATGAGGATCTGCTAGACTTGATTAAGGGATCACATGTATCCTTTGTCATAAAATATGATGCTAGGAAGGGTTTCAAAGCCTATAGTGTAACACAATAAAAAACGACCTAAAAAAGTCATATAATTTGATATTTCAATTATACTAACAAATAAGAAAGTAAACTAATCTAGTTGGCACTAAATCTTGTGGCACAAAGTGGGCATTAAAACAAAACAAATAAATAACTAGACTAAACATGCATAGGAGACATATAATCACGTCAGTGTATATAGAATCCTAATACATGAAAGAGAAGAATACATACTACATTATCTATCTTCTCTTACAAAGGAGAAATAAAGTTATGAATATTTACTTTTGAAGATGAACCTATCGAGCCTCAATCTCTCCCTTGGATAAGGTACTTCACAAGAGATTGTTCCAATTTTAAGGATAACTAAGATAAATCATCTCTAGGCTACACAACCTACCTAATCATCCAAAATACTTCTCCAAAAGACAATATTGGAGCTCTAAAGAAAGTATTAAACCCTAAATTTTTATTCCTCAAGTAGAAAGGTCAATAAGTATATGTTTGTTCTTAATTCTTCACTTAATTCTTTACTCTCTTTTGACTCTTATGAAATGGTGGTAAATGAAATTATATATATATATATATATATATTAGTATCTTACCTAAAAAAATTTGGACATGTCAGATGTACTAGGTCAACTAGGTTGACCTTGTACATTTTTGGGTTAATGCCTAAAATCTATGTTAGGTCAGTTAGTATGCTAACAATCCAAAAGAGATAAAATATCCCAAAAACACAATAGGTCAACTAGGTCAACCTAGTGTACTGAACATGTCAAAATGGTAACAAGATAATAAATAAAGGAATAAAGCATGACACTGACTGGAATAAATATGAAAGAGAAGAATAAGCTGATGGTTCAAGGTTTTAGGAGACAAGAGTGTGGATAGCAAGTGGAAAAAGGAATAATAATCTTATGAATCACTAATGGTCTACCCACCCCTTTCTTGGTACAACCCTTAAGGCATGCACTCACAGAGATTGAGAGTTGACAGGTTCTTATAAGATACAAAGTGATAGTAATCAATAAAAGTTTGAAAATATTATGTGTATATAGATACCTTAAACTTTTTAGAACAACTATTTTGATTTACCATATGAAATTAGGGGTATTCCAACCATTTCAAACATTTACTCGAATATATAAATACAAGTAAGTAAGACATGAGAGACAACATGAATAAGAATTGTTACAAACCTAACCCAAACCTAAACCTTAAGTAGGTGTTTGTGACTCTGGAAAAAAAATCATCACCACATCAATGCCCAAACACACATTCATAAGATTTTTGAGGTCTTGTTGATCTTTGTACTAATTAAACAACCCCAAACAAATGAAAATGTCTTATTTATCTCATTACTAAAAAAAAAACCTATGTGATAACCAAATTGTGTCTAATATTAAGGGTTTTGATATAAGATAAAAAAGGGTTTTCACATTGGGAGGGAAGATATGATGAAAAAAGTAACATGGCGATAATTTGAATCCCTTGAAAGATAGGTAGAATTCATTAAAAGTGTGAAAATATTTATAGATATGTATGACTTATATTTTTTACTTGGATTGTAATTCATTTTTGGATATTTAGAATCCTCCTTGGCCTCCTCTTGAAATTTACACTCATTTCATGATTCTCACAACATGTAGGGCTTGTATTTATTACTTGGATTATAATTCATTGTTTGTTGCTTAGACTCCTCCTTTGCCTCCTCTTACAACTATCACTCAATTTGTATTCCCATGACCACAAAGGAATAAACATTAAACATAAATAAATTTATACAAATTTAGGTTTTAGGGTTTTGTGGTTCTAAGTTTTTAATCAATTTGAAGCACTTATGTAGATTTATTTTATAAGAGGTAATTTGTGATAATTAAAATCCTAATAGAGAAAGAGGCTAGAGGGTGAGAAGTATAAAGTTGAGATCTTGTTTACAATTCCTTATTTTTAATGATTAAATTTTTTCTCATTTTTAAAGATTAAATTTATCTTATTTAAGTGCTAAATTTGATGGTCATATGACTATGTATAAATTGATTACAAACCTTTGTAAGTCTCTCAAAAGACCAACTAGATGATATAATAAACTGAGTATGGAAAAAATTATGACAAAAAAATAGAGTATAGAGTATAAACCAATGATGGAGCCATATGACAAGACAACTATGAAATGTGAGGATGACATAAATGAAAAAAGTATTAAAAATATTTTCAAAGTTTTAAAATTATAAACTATATAATAAGGTCTGCTAAAATGTCTTAACCACACCCATATTGGCCTTTAAAATATTTTTTAATTTAAATTAACAAACCATGCCAACCATAATATAATTATTATCTTAAACATTTAAAAACAAAATATAGTATGATCATGAAGCTCTATTGTATTTATTCTTTTTATTCTTTATGAATTGTTTAAAATAAGTATCTTGCATGCCATTATTTATTATATGAAATAAATTTATTATTTTTTTATAATAAGGATGTGGTAAAGAACAACTAGATAATATAATAAATCAAGTATATAAAAAATAGTGATAAATAATTAGAGTATGGAGTATAAACCAACTATGGGTCCATAGGGCAAGACAACTATGAAAAGTGAGGATGACATAACTGAAAAAAATATTCAAAACATTTTTGTTATTTTAAGATTACAAACTATATAATAAGGTCTACCAAAATCTCTTAACCATATCCATATTGGCCTTTAAATTTTTTTTTGTTTCAATTAACAAACCATACCAACTAGAATATAATTATTATCTTAAAATTTAAAAAATAAGATACAGTCTGATCATGAGGATTTGTTGCATTTATTCAATTTGTTCTTTGTGAATTTTTTAATATAAGTATCTTTCACATCATTATTTCTCATAATAAATCAATTTTTTGTTTATTTAAATTAAGTATGTTGTAAATACCAACCACATAGTATAATAAATTGAGTATAGACAAAAATATGACAAAAAATTAGAGTATAAAGTATAAACCAATTTTGGGGCCATAGGGAAAGACAACTATGAAAAGTGAGGATGATGACAAAATATCTTTAAAGAAATGATTTTTAGGGAGATTATCATTATATTTATTCATTGCATTGATTTTTACTTGTTACATGTTGATATGTTCTCAAAATCTGTGAAATGAGTATTTTTGGGTTAGTTAGAAATATGGTTAAAATGATCATGAGGCTCTATTTAATTTAGTCATTTTGTTTAAAATAAGTATTTTGTATTTCATTATTTCTCAAAACAAATGAGTTTCTTGTTTGTTTAAAAGAAGTATGTGGTAAAGACCAACCACATAATATAATTTATTTTGTTTTTTGTGCATTGTTTAAAAGAAGTATCTTGGATGCCATTACTTCTTAGAGGAAATTAGTGGTAAATACCAACCAAATAATATAATAAATAGAGTATAGAAAAAACTGTGAGAAAAATTTAGAGTATAGAAAAAACTGTGAGAAAAATTTAGAGTATAGATATAAATAATAAATTGACTATGGGGCCATAAGGCAAGACAATTGTGAAAATCAAGGATGGCAAACAAATATATTTAAATAAATGATTTTTAGGTAACTTATCATTATATTTATTCATTTAAAGATAGATGAATGTGCATGTAAACAACTACCCTCATTCTTCTATTTGATTAAGATAATGTGTCGATAATAGTTGTAAATTCTATTATAGAGATGTATATGTATTTGAGCATAAGTAAGTTAATAGAATACATATGTGATGGTTTTTCAATTTTTCTATTCATTGATGCAAGATATTGGTGGAAGTGAAGCTAAGAGGTTGGAAATGAAGGTGCAAACAATTTATAAATTGTTATCATTACGATTGTAACTATAAATTATGGCTTTGTGTTTCTTTGTTTTGAAGACTGAGAGAAGTTGTTTGCATGCACAATCTCCTATCTTGAAATAAATAAATATAATGATAAGTTCCCTAAAAAATAATTTCTTTAATGACATTTTCTCAAAATAATGTCTTTTAAGTTTCTTAACCATATCCATAATTAATAATGATAAGGTCTGCCAAAATGCCTTAACCATATCCCTAATCAATAATGGCCTTTCAAATATATTTTTCTTTCAATTAAAAAACTATGTCAACCAAAATATAATTATTACCTTAAGCATATTATGTCCTAAGTCACAAGTAGTCCTTAACACATTAATAAAACTAAGGAAAACAAATACGCTCTTCCTTCTATATAGTTTTAATGACTAAAAAACTTAACAATAAATAACTAAAACTATAATTATAAAATTATAAGTTAAATTTGATACGTCTTCAAGACTAGAAAGCTTAAAATACTAGGTAGTGTTAAAATAGGTTAATAACATAAATGACTTCACATTTTAAATTCTCACACCTAATGTATATTTTATTTTTAGCATTAAATGTGGTACAAGTGGAATTAAAGCTACAGGGATCGAGGTTGAGATCTTACCCCATTTTTTATTGAATTTGTGTTGGAATATTGAAGGACCAAGGAAAAATTTATTATTGGTCCAACACATCACCCATGGGATTAATTAAAGTTTATCGAATACATATATGATGATTTTCTTGATTTTTATTGTCATTTATACAAGTTATTGGTAGAAGTGAAGTTGTTGCTTCGATATAGATATTTACAGTTTTTTACACTATAGATACCTCAAATAAAATTAGTATAAAATAATAAGGGAACACCAAAATATACTTATGCATCTATATAATATAGTTTATAATTGTAATATACATGTTCTCTTAATCAAACAAAACACAAAAATACACCTACTTAATATAAAACAAGGAAATACCATAATATACCTATGCATATCCATAATAAAGTTTATAACTATTATATAAATATTCTCTTAATCAAATAGAAAATTAAAATACACCTACTTGGTATAAAATAATAAGGGAACACCAAAATATACTTATACGTCTATATAATAGAGTTTACAACTATTATAAACATGCTCTCTTAATCAAACAAAATACCAAAATACACCTATTGCACATGCAAATATATTTAAAGAAATTATTTTCAAGGAACTTATCATTATATTTATTCATTTAAAGACATATGAATATGCATGCAAACAACTAATCTTAGTCTTTAGAACAAAAGAAACACAAATTGATACCTTATAGTTGTAATCATGAGGAAGCTAGCTTAGAATTTTTTAGCACATTGTCCCAATCTTTCAAATACCAGAGCTTCACTTCTGCCATTATATTTCATCAATTAATATAAAAATAAAGAAACCATCATTAAATATCCTTAAATAAATACTTTTTAAGGAACTTATCATTATATTTATTGATTTTAAGATAGATGACTATGCATGCAACCAACTGCTCTCAGTCTTCAGAATAAAAAAACATAAATCCATACCTTGTAGTTGTAATCACAAGGAAATCAACTTAGAAACTATTTTCACCTTTCTTTCCAACCTCTTATATAAATATTTCAACTACCAAAGCTTCACTTCTGCTAATATCTTGTATCAATGACTAGAAATTTTGAGAAACTATCAGTAAATATCTTCAAATAAATGTTTTTCAATGAATATATTTTTATATTTATTAATTTCATGATAGATGACTCTGTATGCAAAAAACTTCTCTCATTATTCACAACAAAATAAACATAAATCTATACCTTGTAATTGAAATCACAAGGAAACTAGAATAAATGTTGTCTATACCTTCATTTCCAACCTCTCATCCTAATCTTTTGATTACCAAAGCTTCACTTCTGCCAATAACTTACATAAATGATAAAAAAAATCAAGAAACCATCACATATGTACTCAAGCAACTTACATTAATCTTGTGGGTTATTTTTTAGACCAACATTAAATTTTTCCTTGAGTCCCTCAATATGTTGGTGCCAATTCACTACAAATAGAGAAATATATAAACCTCAATCCCCATAGCTTTAATTATACTTGCACAAAATTTAATGCTAGAAATAAAATAAAAATTAGGTTTGAAAATTATTTATTATTAATTTTTTTAGTTGTTAAAAACCATATATATGGAAAAGCATGTGGTACCAAAGAATATTCAAAACATTTTCATAATAAAATATAATTATTACCTGAATCTTATTGTGTCCTAGGTGGTCCTTATTTCACACACACACACACACACACACACACACACACACACACACACACACACACACACACACACACACACGTACACACAAACATGAAGACCTGGTGATTCTGGACTAACCTATAAATGTCTCATATAATTTCTTGATGAATAAGACCCATACATGTTTGGCTAATTGTGTCTCAAAATAGGATTGAGTATAATCTATAAGGTGAATCTATGTCCTGAACTCTGAAATTGTATAAAAATGAGGTAATTTGACATATGTATATTTTCATGGAATTATCCATTTTCAAAATTGAAAAACCTACTTATAGCCTTTTGGCTATAAATAGCCCATAAAATTTTCCATATTATGAAGGAAGTGATCATTAATTCTATAAATTTTATGTAGTATATAACTACTATAGCAATAGTGAATTATTGTTGAATAAATATATAGTGAAGAACAAATTAGACATTACATTTATAAATCAATATTTTAAAAAAGGAAAAAAGGTCTATTTTAAGTGTGTGTACATGTGTGTGCAGATATTAAAATTTGGTATTTATTATTTGAAAATTATAAAATTAAAATAAATTTACTATGCATAAATTGAGTGCCCAAACATGGTCTTATTATACCAATATCTCACACCTACATGACATCTTTGAGTTTGACCCTTTTGTTCTATTATTACACCCCTATGTGTATACATATAAATGTTTGTATATATTAAAATATGATATTAAATACTTTACAATGATTAAATTAACATGCATTTACCATGCATGAATTGCATGCACAAACATGGTCCTATTCCATGTTATCTCACATCTTCATTCTATATTATGACTTTGACCCTTTTATTCTATTGTTACACACCTAAGTGTGTGTGTGTGTGTAGATACTAAAATATGGTATTAATTAATTTACAAAGATAAAATTGACATACATTTACCATTCATGAATTGAGTGAAAAAACATGGTCTTAATCCACCATTACCTCACATGTACATGCTATCGTATGAGTGTGACCCTTCCATTTTATTGTTACACACCTACATAAACCTCATTATTTGTTTCAAAATTGTTAAACTACTGTACATACATCTTTATACCTTTAGTTTAGTATACTTATAAACAAGTCAATATTGTCAAATTCAAATTATATTTCCAATCAATATTGATCTGATATAGTCAGTACCAACCCTCTCCTAGAATGATTAATTTTTAAAATCAAATATTTCCATAGGCTCAACCCATCCTCCTAACGTGTTAGTGGCATGATAAATTATCTATTTAGACTCATATATATATATATATATATATATATATATATATATATATATATATATATATATATATATATATATATATATATATATATATATATATATATATATATATATCAAAGCCTCACTTGAAATAGGACTTGAAACTTATCTAGTACACATTTATACACTATTAGACATTGATCAAATTTTCCTTATAATTTATAAATTGTGAATCTAACACTAGGATTAGTCACAACCCAAGTTTGAAGCATACCAAATCTAGGTCAAATAAATCATTATGAAGTATCAAAGGAAAATAATTAGATGCATGCATATAATGAAGAAACATAATTTCACAATCAAACTAGGTGGGATAACTACATGTGGCTTTATTTCCATCATAATAGTATTGGCTACATAGTATTTATTCAACCATAAAATAGGGGTGATTAGAGCTAAATCATCCCTTTACACTTTCCTAATTGTTTTAGGTATCTATCCCTCACAAGTACACCTAGGGTTTCAAGGTGACTAAGGCTGATTTATGGAGTTACATGGCCATTATTAGGGTTTAACACCACACATATAGATATTCAAAATATATGATAAGGTGATCGTATGGTTAGAGTTCCTAATTTCTACACAAGTCAACACCACCCACTCAAGTTAGTATTGATAATCGATATTAACCCATATCTAATGAATACAAACCTATGCAAATAGAAACATAGTTCCTAAACTATATGAATCATAGGCCCACATTATTTTTTTCATCATTTAAATACATCCATATTCAAACACTCAACAAAAAATATAAGTACTCATCCATTTGTTGTAATTACTATATTTATCTTATGCCACTTGTTAAATCATTGCAATTAGTTTTAGTATTTTACATTCAAATGTATACTTTAATGATATATTTATAAATTTAAATTATTATAATATTGAATATCCTATTAGGGTTGTGGAAAACCAAAATAGGTTAAATAATATTGGTAAACATGAATACTGATCAATTCATATAAAAAACCTAGGTCTCCCTCATGGTTTAAGATTTTAGTCTTAAGGTTTTTTTTAGACCTGATTCTTATTCATTCATGTTCACTTTGATCTTATGGGTCATATTTCCACTTATACTCTTTTATATTCTAGGATTTGTATAATTTACATGCCTAATTCTCCAAAAAACCCTAATAATTATCTTATTCTAGATTCTTGTATTATTCGTTTCACCTCTCCCGAAGGTGTTGAAAATTAATTTCCCTCTAAGGAGGTCCATGTTACAACTATCCCAAAGGGTATGGGTGATAATAAATGACCAATACATGATTAATATTATATCTAATGTGATTGTGAAAGGTCAAATAAATATCTTCAAAATAATATTGAATATTTTTTTGATGGGTTATTTGGCACACTAACTTAGGTAGGGTGAAAATGCACCTAACCTATCTTGAAAGGATTCAAAATATCTATAAGGTCTACTACTAATAGGTATTGGATTACATGGTAGTTCATTAGTTGATGTAAAACTATTCCATTTCAAGGGACATATTTTAGAATAAACTTAGATAAATTATATGTGTGATTTTGTGGATCAGTTTCTTTTACAATAAAAAAATGAATTTGTCACTAAGGTATAGCTAATTCAATAATTATTCATTCGTATATGGATTCAACAATGATAAGATATGCAATCAAGATAAAGCTTGTAAACAGAGATTGTAATTTTAAATCTATTATACCTAATATAACATATGTATAAAAAGGAGCAAAAGATGAGGGTAAGTAAGAAAATGAAATACTATTTTGTAGTTAAAATAATTCTTATTCATTAACTTAGATGATATCCATGAAGCCAATCTATTCCTTGACCAATATGCACACAACCATGGACATAGATGATGCACGAGTTTAAGGTATTTATATATGAATAAAAATGGATAAAATTAGCATATACATGTAGAGATATTAAACAATAGTCTTTAATTCCTTTCAATTTATTAGATATTTTCTAGAAAAATAGTGTTTAGATCCACCAAAGTCAAGGGAATTACAAAAAATGATTCAAAATAATATTAATCACATGAAAAAAAAGGAAATTTTAAAATGAAGTCATATGTTCCTCTACTATCCTTCTATAACACTAATCAACCAGCCCTTAATTTAGTCTCAAGGTTAGGCTTCTATTGACTTCAAATACATTCTCATCCACCCACAAAGTGGTTGAAAATATTAAATATTAATCACCAACTAATTTACCCATCCAATGTGTAACTATATTCATGATAACAACACTTATTTTTAATGTATCTCTTGATGGATTATCATTGTTATAAATAATGGTAAAAAGGTAGTGTTAGAATAATGCATTATTTCAATTTGTGTAGGTTCAAGTTGAATCTTAGTCTTTTTGACCAATTACCATTGTATTAAATATTCGGTCAAGCCCTTTTGGACAAATAATTGTAAAGGAAATCCCTTTATGATAGTCATTAGACCATGTTTTGAGTAGTAAAATCAATTACAAATTAACTTTCCTTTTTACCTTTTATGATCTTCACTTGTTTGACTTAAATATACACATTTTGTCTAGTTTAGCCCACTATTTGGCATTTTCAGGAACCTGCATTCCAATATGGTCATTATTTCTACTAGAAGACAAGATATTCAATAATTTTACCCAAATATTGGACTTATTATCTAATCTATAAATATTTAATGGGTTAGGTGGGAAAAATAGGTAAAATAAGCATAAAATTTAAATACTAATTCATTTCATGCAAGTCCACATATCTTCTTAGGTAAATTCATTCCACATGTCTATTTATAACATTTTAAGAAAGGCCAACATGTTTATGAATTTTCATATATTGATTTTCTACATATATGTAGCTTTTAAAGGGTCTTGACTATTTTTAGTTATGGTGCACTAGGATCTTAACAAGTGATAAAATCTTAGGCACTTGGAAGATACATAGGTCCTTGATATCTATTCCAAGTCTTATATACTTTGAAGTCATAAGATGATGTGATGTTAGATCATCTTAGATACTCATTTGATCTCGACATCTTCATACTACTCTGCTTAAACCTAGGGGCATAAATAAGTTAGATGTTACCATGTGGCATCACCCCATTTACCCATAATCTCCACTACCTATTTTCTATGTCTTTATCATCATAGGGACCCAAAATGGCATGATTATTCCACTTGGAATCATCTTGGAGAGTCAAAAGGTTTATGAGTGAGTTCCTTATTTGAATTTCTAAAGAGAAGTAGAGTTCCTAAGACTTGACATGTGGTAGGCTTTCAATGAATTTGAGCTTGTAAGACAAAAACTAACTATTAGAATTAAAAAAATAAGTTATCATTTAGAGTTCAAACCACGTGGAAATTAACTATGATAAACCAAGATGAAAAAAAGGAATTTATTTATTTTAAAGACAAATGGCTAAGTCTAAGATAAAACATGTCACATAACTAATTCAGTCCATAATTAAAACAAAAATAAAATAGAACCAAAGGATATATCCACCCAAATTACCAAGTCATAAATCAAATAGGTCTAGTTTAAGGAAAATTACTAAGTCAAAATATCTAAAATTATAAACATTTGAATCATGTTAAGTCAAAACATGACATAAACACACTGAATACAAAAGACTAAAATGCACAATCAATCAATTAATATTAATGTATCTAACTTACCAAATTATATAATGACTAGGTATTAAAGGAATAACATATATGCTTATTCCATTTATTTAAAAATTAGTAAACAATAGGATAAAATATTTTAAGAAGAATATCAAAGACTAAACCCAAAAATAGCTAAATAGTTTGATAAATCCTAAGCATGATCATAAATATAATGTTTTCGATGAGATAGAAAACCATCAAATTTAGGCTCTTAAATGTTGATGTGGATACCTATGTATTGTCCAAGTGATAGGGTCAAGTCACATGGCATTCAATTGATTATCTGAGATTAATTGAGCATTTATTTGGGTTGATGACTTGTTTTATTTTAATGAGGTTAGATATTGACACTTGTCAAGATATCACTCATCTAAGACATTGACTAAGATTTATAAGCATACAAACCATCCTAGACACCTAATTAAATAGGATCATGCCTCGTGGCATGATCTTATGTAGCTGAGAGTACATAAGTAGATTGACTATATATGGATTATCTTGAGGCCCAAATAAATAGGATTACAGCACATGGAAATATCTCATGCATCTATAAGGTTTTGGATCTATTAAGTAAATTGAAGAGACCTAGGGAGTGAGGAAGTGGAATTGAGCCATGCATCCTCATCTTGTGTATCCAAAATTCTTTGGTAAAATGACTAAGTCAAAAGAGACTCAAGGAAGTGAGGGATCGACAAGTGTCAACTCTTCACTTTCCTGAGCACTTTTAAGAAGTATGTGACTATTAATCTATAAAAGGATAAGTAACTTTTGTTTTTTAAATTTAAGCCCTAAGCTAAAATGTCTAAATATAAGACTAAAAGAAAGGAAAAAATCCATAAGATATAAGTAAGTCTACGAGTATAAAAAAATATTTTACCTAACTTAAAGCCAATATCGATCCACTTAAATTCAAGTTACTAAGACTTAAAATAAAACATTGAAAACACTTAGTACAACCAATCTAAATGGAACAAAAAGAGACCTAATAAATGATAAAATCAATAGATAAAATGATCCCATTTGATCAAAACTTAGAGCCAATTGAATAATTTTTTTGACAAAATTAGCTAAGCTAAAATATTCTATAATGCTTAAGAATGTAGCTCATGAACACTAAAGGAAGCAAATAATATACTAAAGTGCTCAAGGAATGGATGCAAACATTTTGAAAAATAGTTGAATAATCTACACAAATCTAAGGTGAAGTTTCACCAAAAGTGGAAAGTTTATTATCTTTAAAAATATGTCTTAAGGTAGGCCAATACTTAATAATTTCATGTAACTTCAAGTATTTTTATCAATGAATTGCTTTATGAAAACTCATTTAGGCTAAGGAGATACAATCGATCTTTTAAGTTCAAACTTCAACGAATGAAACCAATATAATAGAAATACTACAAATTTTAAAAGAACTTATTTAATTAGACCAAAAAAATAGAAATAAGTTAAAACTTGATTAGAACATAAGACCAAAATTAAGAGGTTACATAATTTCAGTGATGAAATTAGGGTGTGTTGTACAAGCAACTACAAGTGGTGATTCTACTAGAAACTAATCTAGGGTATTTTGTATTCAAAAAACAATCAAAGAACCCAGAATATTTGTCTAAAGACAAATCATGAACATGAAAAAACTCATGAAAGGATAAGAATGGAAAGGTTGTAGAAGAAAATTAAATATTCACATTGACTAGTGTGTGTAAATGTTTTCATTCCATTTTTTGGAATTTGTAAGGATTAGGTCTTATAACTAAGACTAATAAGATAGTGAATTTTACCTTAAGATGAATGCATATAAATTGCTCCACTACTAGTCAGGCATCAATAGTCATGATGAATTTGTCTATGATCTATCTCAAAACCTTGCTTTACTTCTAGCCTAACTGGAAATCCTGTGGTGGAGATTACTTGAATCACCCCAAAATTGAGTATTTTGGATAAGAGATTTTATTTTATTTTATTTTTTACCATCTCAATTTTAGGTTGAGGACCAACATAGAAAAAAAGATAAAATTATATATTTTTCACTCTATATCTTTGGCTATGACATTTTCATCCAAGTAAACCCAAAACTTTTAAATTACATTTTATGTAAGGTTTCTAGAGAATATATTTCAAAATTCAAACAAGTTACCCAAACATATCCAAAAATGAACAAATTCACCATATGAAATAGTCCAAGCTTTTAAAAGTAATTTCATAAATATAATTTTACAAAAAAAATATATGTAGATTACTTAACAACAAAATAATATTAAGGTTTATTCCTAACAAACACCTATCTCTCCTTTAAAATCTGAACATTTCACATTTGTTTAAAATAAAATAGACCCATAATTTAATAAAATTTTAGAGGATGGATCAACAATAGGTTATGTATAAAAAACATATAAAATATAAAAACAATAAATAAAACAATAGCTAAAAACTAACTAAAGACAACACTTTACACAAGGTCCCAAAAGTCTCATGTTTGAAAATCTCAAAAATTTGGAATGGACCCAACCAAAGTGTATCAAATTTATTATGTTGTCCCTTATTATCATGAGACTTATCCCATAATGGGATAAGATCAAAAATCATAAGGGATATTATTTTATCTCTCTTTTCAAACCATATCTTGACAACTCCTTAGTGTTTGCTAAAGTGCAACAAGGCTACATTTCATGTTTCTTCTAACTATATTAAGTTCAAAAACCTAGCTTCAACCTTGTCATTAGTCTCAAGATAATATGTCATGAATTTAAAGGTGGGGATATTCAAATGCATATGTAAAATTGGATCTTGATCATATACCAAGTGGCATGGAGAAGTACCTAGGGAGGACTTGATCCTAATTCTATTAGACCAAAGTGCAAACTTTAACATGTTATGTCAATCTCTCAGATTATTATAAAAAAAATCTTAATGACATTGATAAGTTTTTTTTTTTGTAGATCCAATAACACCATTACCTTGCATGTATGCCATTATATGAATTCTAAGGAAGAAAATTCTATACTATTATTATAAACCAAAGTAAATGTCATCTCAAACCTGGTGATGATATACTTGTCAAGGAAGTTGAGTACCACTTTCATTGTGAAATTAATGAAAATTTGAGCCTCTATCCAAAATGTATAATGATTAATTAATATCAAAATAAACTTGTGTCTATCTAATGAATTAGAATGAATAACACCAAAAAATTCTAGTGCCTACTTTACAAAAGGCCTAACTTCAATAATAAGATTCAAAGACATAGATATGTAGCATAATTTGTGTGCTACAATTTGAAAAGTATGGTATTTCATTAAATGTGTATGAGAATCCTTAAAAACATGGGATAAAAGTAATTTTCCCATAGTATTTCATGAGCTATAACATTACCTCAATCATGACCACTTTTATATTTTTCATGAAATCCTAAAGTATCGTTGACTTTATAAGTCACCCCAAGCTTGTATAGAACTCAAAAAAATACTATAGGAGGTTTATGCACCTACAACTATAAAGTTATTTCAAAATCAATTTGTGCATAGACAACTCCCATCCATGCCCATGCCCAAATCAAACAACACATATATATGAATAGAATAAGTGTCAACTTGATTTTGTAAAGAGTCTTTAATATGTTCCCCATGCAGTAATTCTCCATCACACAAGCACAAATAGAATGCAAGATCAGATGCACAAAGATCTCAGTTTATATATTGTGCACTCTAATTCAAAATATTTCTTTTGCCTTCATGATGAATTCTCGTACCAATTCATATAATCCCACATCTACACTCTCATAAATTGTAGACTTTGATATATTCTATGCACATACTACTTTGCAGACTAACGTGGACCCCAACTATAAAACAAAGACTTGAGAAGACTATCTAGGGGGAATTTGTACAAAAGGGTAAAAATTCATGTACCCCATAGATAACTTATACATATGCACCCTTCAATTACTCATGTCTCACTTCATAGTCTAACTATGCATACCTTAATGAAGAAATGTCTCTAAAATGCATAAGGTAATGATTCTCATCATATGCATAGCAATGATGTGCCAATTCAAGGGAGATGCACACAACGATTAATAAGTGGTGGTAAGGAATAAAGAGTTAATTATAAAAGTAGTTTATAATCATTTGAGACCTTATTAGAATAAGTAAATTTGGAAGAGATGCTAGATAT
The DNA here is from genome assembly GCA_037957365.1 of Torreya grandis. Taxonomy (NCBI): domain Eukaryota; kingdom Viridiplantae; phylum Streptophyta; class Pinopsida; order Cupressales; family Taxaceae; genus Torreya; species Torreya grandis. Next base: position 297,626 of record JARHVA010001065.1, on the reverse strand, counting down.
AGGAACATGATCACATGCCACCCCTATCACTATTCCAAATATCTTCTACCATAAAACATGCATGTGGATCCAAAAATAATTCTACCACCAATTCCCAGATCCAAATCACTAAGCAAAATCTAAGAAGCAGGGGCATAACACCATAATAAAATTAAAGGACTATGACTACCACCCTAATGGGGTACATTAATTTTCAAAGGCTTGATCCCTTATAAAAGACTTGTTCTTCATTGTAATAGGGGTCAACATTTTTAAGAACCCTCATGCTATAAAAAATTTCCCTCCAAGATCACTTTTATTAGATGAACCCTGCATGGTAATGAGAATTAAATTCACCTCTTTCTATTCTTGTTACACATTATGTGTTATTTGTGTTTGTTGATCTTTATCTATGGGAAATGTTTTCCCCTCTCACCACTATCCATTCCAAACACCTCTACGTGGAACTCAAAACTCACTTACAGTTCATATCCTATGCACATTCGAGTCTCTATAGACATTTTCTATGGATCATTCATCATCCCTCTTAATTTATACTATATTTACATGCCTCTATGCAAAACACTTATGCATTTGGAGTTTCCTTAGTGGAGTGTATGTGATAATTCCTTGATCTCAAGTATCATAATGTGTCCATGGCATTAAGAACACTCACTCTATTCTTTTTGTATATCCCTTTTAATTTTCAAGAAAATTCTTACCTTCTCACTCCATTTTCCCTCAAAACATCTTAGTTTTAGATTAGTGGTAGATTATCCTTTTTAATCTTTAGTTTTGTGTGCTATTCCTAAACTAGGTGCATTTAGAATATACAGAATCTTTCCTAGTTTGGAGGCTCATCCTAAGAATTTTAAAGGTCCCACACCTTGGAGACATTCCCATCATTACAATGAGACTACTGATGTTTCATATGCATAGGTAAGTGATAAAAATTACATGCCTAGTTTCAAATACCTTTGTGCCCTACACAAGTCATTCTCACTCTATGCCCCACTATAAAAACTCCCAATTCATAGATCATCTATAGGTGCATGTTTGGAATGACAATAGTTTATGACATGCCTAATGGGATAGTTTGAATAAAAGCTAAGGAATCAGTGCAACCCTTAACTAACAAGTGTTGAAGACACTCAATAAGATCATGTGATGACTCTAATAATTTTTGGTTCATAAAGATCAGGATCTTATATACATGTCAAGATAAATGAGATCATCTATGAAGGGTATTAATTTGCATTTTGTTTATCTTTCATCACCCTCTAGAAGGAGAAGATTAAGAATATCTCTATCTCCTATCAAGAGAAGGAGTAGTTCAAGGTATTCATCCCCAAGAGCTCAATCTACACCCCTATTTGGGAGATTCCATACACCTAAAGGGAGATTATTCCCTATCCCATTCATGGTGGTGTAGATAAATAAGCTCTTTATACCTTTAAATAGAGGTACTCCATTTATTCTTTTCCAATATGATGACATTATAATCATAGCCCTCAAAACATTATCCTACTTTATTGGTGAGAATGTGACTTCTCCTATAGAGAAGATTTATGATATCATGAATATATACTTAGTGAAACATGCCACTAAAAATAATGTTATATTCAAGATAATTACCTCCTTTTTCAAAGAAAAACATTTTAATGGTACTAAGGCTTGAGACCAAATTCTATTCATAACTGGGATGAACTTGGGGAGGAACTATGAAATCAATTCAAGGATGAAAGTAACTACTTGTCCATGATAAAATAGCTCATAAATATAAAGTGAGTCCCATATAATATGATGGTTGATTTCAATTTTAGGTTCTATAGAGTCTAAGATAGAATCCCACCCTTGTTTAAGCCATTCCCCAATAGTCATTTTTATATTTTCTAAAATATATTAATAGTTATATAGTTTTGATGATTCAATCCATGGGAGGCACATTATTAATTGATGCCTATGAATTTTTGTGTGTGAATAATTTTTTTTGATCCAAGTAGGGAAAATTATGCCTAGACCCCTCATGCCTCTATTCTTAGAGCCTTTTCCTAGACAACTAGCTATGCAATCTATGTTAGCACCTATCCCCACCACATTGAGCCCACCATATTCATATGTCATTTCCCCTAATTAATTTCATGAGTTTAAAGAACTATATTTTTAAAAAAAATGAGTTTATTTCCCTCAAAAGGTAGTAAGTTTAGTACACCAAGCCTAATCAACCCTTCACTTACCAATACTAATCAAGTATGCCTCCTTACCAAGGTGGTACACAAGCACAAAATCATCTCACATATAGTAGAGTGACTTATGCATAGAAATTTGATGTCATTGGCACCTCTGGGGCCTTGTACCTATGCAAAAAAAATCTTGCACAAGATTTCAAATGGTGTTCTCTATCTGGCCAATTGATTAATCAAGATATATGCATAAATGGAGTCATGAACAAAGCACTCAAGGTGCAAATATTTTCATAACTTCAAGATAAAATGAATACCATAACTCCACATGAAGGATATATTCAAGTACCAATGCAATAATAAGATGGGTTTGCTCTCATCAATTAGAAGGAGGATGACTTCAACTATATGAATTATAATGATGTGTTAAGTGGAGGAATTACCCTAGTTGCTTTAAATATAATATTTTAAAGGAGAGTGATAGAGGAGGTAATACCAACTTCATCACCCTTGCCTTCAAAACCCCAGATCACTCACATAAGTACACAGGACAAGTTTCCTACACAACCTTCAATGTACACAAAATAGGCTATGCAAAATGAAGAACTACCTCAGACTAGTGTGTAAATATAAGAAGAGACTATTATTCAAAAAACATAGTCAAAGGGATATTATATTTCATTAAACATAGTCAAAGATATGAAGAAGATGAGCCCCAATGTAACCATGTGGGATGTTCTTGTTATTCTTACTTAAAGGAATTTACTACAAGATGATTTGAAAAGATTTTAGGAGTGTAAGACATCCCAACTTGTGCCTTCCATCTATGTGAGTCTATGCAAACCCAAAGTGGAAGAAATATAAGTGAAAAATAAAAAAAATCTACCCCTATTCTACATCTCGTTAATCATCAGCCAACATCTAGTACACAATTACATGATTAACTCAAGTATAAGTAGATTAGTGATTCCAAAGAATATCCTAGATATGCTCATAATTATGTATTCCCATATTTCAAAATGAGTGGTCTAAATGGATGTCAAGATAGTCAAAACTATCATAATAATCAAATATTTGAATCCTACACTACATACAAGCCCAAGCCTCTCAATTACATAGGATATCATAGTGATTGACTTACCTCCCTAATTTTCCATCTACCTCTCTCGAGGCTTCATGACAAATATGGGTGGATATTTATCTTTGGATTGGTTGCATATGCTACTAAAAAATAGAGATAAAACTAAGGTGATCATCAGGGTTGAACCTATCCTAGAAATCCATGTTGAACCATACTCTTCCAACCTAGGTGAATTTAACTATGCAATGTTTGATCAAGAGGATAATTCAATTCTCCATTAAGCTTTAATACCACTTGAAGAGATCCTAGATGATTTGATAGATGAATGGGTATGTGAACATTTTGAGTTCAATCTATATGATAATGTGTAGGATATATGGTTAGGTATGTACTTCATCATATGTTAGGTTGTGGAGCTAAAAGCTTCAACTCTTTGCAAACAGTAGGAAAGGTTGCTGAGATCTAGGAGCACCAGCGTCAGCATCAAGACTGACGTCGGTCATGACCAGTGTAAAAGGCCACTGGCAATGGCAGGAAGTCAGCCGACATCGGCAGAACCAGGCAAGCAGGGACCGGTGTTGGTCGCCTGTGTGTTCCGAAACTATTCGTTGCACAGACAGTTAGTTAAGTGAACAAAGAGTTTGCATGTAAAGAACAGTTAGAGTCTTGAGCTGGGAGGATAATCGTCTAAATTAAGAGTCTATGTTATTGTTTAAGTTAGGGATCTATTTATAGACCCATTGGCATGTATTGTATAAGTATGAGATAGAAAGGAAGGCAAGGAAGTTCCTTCCATTGTAAGATCATTGAGTTGCAAGTTGTTGCAAGTTCATAGGGGATCTACATGTAAGTTTGGTCTGTTGAATTGCAGGTTGCAGGTTCATGGGAGATCAACTTGAAGTGCTATAGAGTGCTTGGTGTACCAGTAGGATTATTACTGACTGGTTGGAGAGGTGAACACCAATTCTGTGTGTGAGTTGGTTGTTGGGACCATTTTTTGTGTAGGAGAGTGTTGTGAAGAAGAATTACTGTACACTTGAGGTGTGGGAAACCTCTGTAAGGTGGAAGAGTGTGGTGGTTCTTTGTAGTATTCTTTTTTGTAAAGTGTTAATACAAGATAGTGTATTGTCTCTCATATTCTGTGCTATTGGTGAATTCTAGTTACTTGTGTTTCTAGTTATTTCCGCATATTTAATTGCTTATATTTGGTAATCATATTGTGCTCTTTCTGAGGAGTAAGATCCTAACAAGAGGAATCAGAATAGGTGTGTTTGTTCTTGGATTCCCCGTACAATTGGTATCAGAGCTTTAGGTTGGGATACTAACAGATTGGTTTAGATCTGGGTAGTGTGTTTTGATTACAGGTTACTCACAGGGTTTTTGTTTGAGTGGGAGTTGAGCAATGGCAGAAGATAGTAAGCAATGAATGGAAAAGTTTAATGGCAAGAACTACCAATTATGGAGGATGCAGATTGAGGACTATCTATATCAGAAAGATTTGTACTTACCATTGGGAGAGGTTAATTGCAAACCCTTGAGTATGAAGGATGAAGAATGGGAGGTTCTTGATCAGAAGGCTCTGGGATCTATTAGATTGAGTCTTGCATCATCTGTGATTTCTAGCTTATCACAGTGTAAGACAATGGTGGAGTTGATGGAATCTTTGGCAAATTTATATGAAAAACCCTCAGCTTCTAATAAGGTATTTCTTATGAAGCGTTTATTTAATTTTCAAATGTTGGAAGGTGGATCTATTCATAACCATCTTAGTGATTTCCATGGTTTGGTAAACCAGTTAAGTTCAGTCAATATTGTATTTGATGATGAAATTAGAGCTCTCTTAATCTTGTGTTCATTACCTGAAAGTTGGGAAGGTTTGGTAATGGCAGTTTCTAACACTGTGTCTACTTCAAAAGTCTTAAAAGTGGATGATGTTGTGAGTGTGATCTTGAATGAAGAGATATGTAGGAAAAGCACAGGTGAATCATTAGGAGATGCTTTGAGTGTTGAAAGCAGAGGAAGGCCAAGAGAGAAGATAGAGCATGGGATATCAAGGTCAAAGATAGGCAGAAGATCCAAGTCCAGGTATGGCAGAATAACCTGTTGGAAATGTGGAAAGCAAGGGCACTTACAGAGAGATTGCAGATTGGGTGAAGATCAGCATGAAGGACATGGAGAAGAAGCAGATGTTGCGGATTACATTGCACAGGATGCTCTGGTATGTTCCTTGGATAAAGTAGAATCTTGGGTTTTAGATTCTGGTGCCTCTTTTCATGCATCCCCACATAGGGAATTTTTTCATGAGTATGTCCAGGGAGACTTTGGAGAAATTTGTGTAGGGGATGGTAAGCCTTGTCAGATTGTTGGCAAAGGAAAAGTGAAGCTGAAATTGCAGACAGGTGACACATGGGTGTTAAAGGAGGTCATGCATGTCCCAGTTCTGAAGCAAAATTTGATTTATGTTAGAAGTTTGGGTGATGAGGGTTGCACAGTAACTCTCACAGTGGACTCTTGGAAGGTTACCAAGGGTACACTTGTTGTAGCTAGAGGTAAGAAAGTAGGTATGCTTTATCTATCTACTTGTATTACTGATTCTCTTTCTAGGTTATGTACTTTAGCTGTAGATTCAGAGATGTGGCTTAATAGGCTTGGTCACATAGATAAGAAGGAGATGCTTTTTCTTGAGTCAAAGAGTATGCTTTCGGATTTGGAAGGCATGGATCGTGGTTTCTGTATGTAGAAGAAGAAGGTGACGTTTCTTGAGGAATCCAATGTTATTGACAAGAACAGGAAAGCCTTGGTTTTCAAGGAGAAGGTGATGGACAGAGTTCAACACAAGATGCAAAGGAATTCTGAGCTGAGCAAGGGTGATTTGGACAAGGGTTTGATCCAAAAGGAGCTCACAGGAAAAATTCAGGTCTCACTAGAAAAACATAGAGACTGACGTCAGCAGGAAAATCGACGTCGGCATCCAGACAGGGACCGACGTCGGCTATGTGCAGCCTGACGTCGGTGACTCGGGCAGATAACGACCGGCATCGGCTAGAAGAAACTAACGTCGGCAAGGTGGCAGTCGCAGGGAACTGACATCGGTCGGCTGCAGACTGAGATGTGACCGGCATCGGTCACTCAGACAAATTTTGGGTGGACAACCAGCTATCATGGAGTCTCAAGCACCCATATGGAGGACTGAAGGCGTAAGTAAGTTCTTAAATTCATCATTTCCCTTCTTTACACTACTTGTTGCTCATTTATGGTATAGAACTAGGAAGTTGTTAAAGAAGCAGAACAGGTAGATCCAGGAAATAATGGGAGCTTGGCATGGATGAGGATGTGATTCCTTGGAGGAGAGCCAAACAGGTGTTTTTGGTAGAATTGCTAGCTGGAAGTAAGCACTGAGAGACAAATGGATGTTCAGGATGAAGAAGAGCGGAAATGGATACGTGAGACGGAAGATCAGGGTATATGGTCTTGTATTAGCTACAGGACAATGGAGGTTTGATCATTGTGTTTCTCTTTACCAGGTTAGATAATATTATCTACATTATCCTATTTCTATATGATGTGCTTGTTTCAGGGTTACATATACAGGTATTGTTGAACTAAAGGTAAATCTAGTTCAGGGGTGTGTCATGGAAAATCTCAGAGCAGCAAGATTCTTTGGCATGAGTGTGTTCTAGAGACATGGAAGGTCTTGTTGACTTTGTTTCAGGATGATTGTGTGAGACCGGTTAGCACGCCGATGGTTGGACAGTTCACAGAACAGGTGTCTTGATTCACATAATGAGGTTAAGTGCATGGTATGTACTAAACTTGAGTTTTCCCAAGTAGTGGGAGTTGTCACAAGTTTGGAGTCAATTCGGGAAAGTAATACTAAAGGGCAGTTCAGTGGGACCAGCAGCAGGTGCACATGCTATGCAAGGTCAAGTTCTTATCTACATGGTTGTAGATGCGGATGTGGCAGGTAATTTGGATGACAAGTTTTGCACTACAAGATTTGTGGTGGTTGGTCTTTAAGAGTGATCTTGAGGAGGGATACAAAGCCAAGGGAACAAACTGGATGGAGTACAGGTACAGGTACAGGTTACAGCTGTTTATATCCAAGTGGGAGATTGTTAGGTTGTGGAGCTAAAAGCTTCAACTCTTTACAAATAGTAGGAAAGGTTGCTGAGATCTAGGAGCACTAGCATCGGCATCAGGACCGACGTCAGTCATGACCAGTGCAGAAGGCCACCGGCGACGGCAGGAAGTTGATCGATGTTGGTAGAACCAGGCAAGTAGGGACCAGCGTCGGTCGCCTGTGTGTTCCAGAATTGTTCGTTGCATGGACAGTTAGTTAAGTGAACAAAGAGTTTGCATGTAAAGAATAGTTAGAGTCTTGAGCTGCGAGGATAATTGTCTAAATTAAGAGTCTAAGTTATTGTTTAAGTTAGGGATCTATTTATAGACCCATTGGCATGTATTGTATAAGTATGAGATAGAAAGGAAGGAAAGGAAGTTCCTTCCATTGTAAGATCATTGAGTTGCAGGTTGTTGCAAGCTCATAGGGGATCTACATGTAAGTTTGGTCTGTTGAATTGCAGGTTACAGGTTCATGGGAGATCAACTTGAAGTGCTATAGAGTGCTTGGTGTACTTACAGAGTTATTACTGACTGGTTGGAGAGGTGAACACCAATTTTGTGTGTGAGTTGGTTGTTGGGACTGTTTTCTGTGTAGGAGAGTGTTGTGAAGAAGAATTACTGTACACTTGGGGTGTGGGAAACCTCTGTAAGGTGGAAGAGTGTGGCGGCTCTTTGTAGTATTCTTTTTTATAAAGTGTTAATACAAGATAGTGTATTGTCTCTCATATTCTGTGCTATTGGTGAATTCTAGTTACTTGTGTTTCTGGTTATTTCCGCATATTTAATTGCTTATATTTGGTAATCATATTGTGCTCTTTCTGAGGAGCAAGATCCTAACAAGAGGAATCAGAATAGGTGTGTTTGTTCTTGGATTCCCCCTACATCATAGAGGAGAATTATATGATACATAAGCTTGTAAAGGTGTAGGTGAACCTTGAGGGTACATGTCAATTGTACTTTGATGGTTCCTAAAGTAAAAATGGTACTAGAGCTGGTGTGATGTTATTCTCTCCTTAAAGGATAAATATTTACATGACTTTAGATTGTAGTTTATTTGCATGAATAATGTTATAGAATATTAGACACTAATCTAAGGCCTCTAACATTTACAAATGAAATGAATCAAGACACTACAAGCATTGGGAGATTGTAGTCGTTAACTAGGTTAGAGCATAAAACATGACCAAAAATGGCTTAATGAAGGATTAAAAGAATAGAGTATGTGATATTATTGAGGTCTTCAATGTATTTAATATTATTTCCATACCAAGATCATAGAATACTAATGTGGATGGACTCACAAATATAGGTGCATAATATGACATCCTGCATGACATAACAAAGGAGTCCAAGTAACTTGTCAATCTCATAATCAGATCAACAGTCCCTAACAATATATAGAATGGGTAGGTTCTTAAGAGTAATGAATAAATTATCAGCTTATTATAGGATGAGGTAGAGTATTACACCAAGAACCAAGCACAACTATAAGCCCAATATGAAGATTAAGTTGTCTAATTAAATGGAAAAATTATTCCAAAAGGATTAGTCACCATAAAAAGCATCTTTAATTTTGATGATCAACTTAAAGTAGAAAAGCAAAGCATGATAACAAAAGAGGATGTCTCTATACAGATAACATTTATGAGGGGAAGGTCCTAAAATCCATCAAGGTATGTTCCCTAATAGATATTAAGAGATTTATTAAACTTAGTAGGAGATATGATGATATATTTGCATTGAGCTATAAGGACCTTAGAGGCTTTGATCCAGGATTAGTACAACACACAATTAAGCTCAACCCTAGAATGTAGCTATTCCACCAAAATTAGAGTCTTATCAACCTAAATATTGAACCATTAATGAGAAAGTATCTCTTAAAGCTAATTAAATCTAGTATAATACTTCTAATTAAAAAATCTTTGTGGGTTTATAACTTTGACTCAATGTAGAAGAAGATTGGAGAAATTTGTATATGTGTGGACTCTAAGACCTAAACAAAGCTTCCCTCAAAGACCACTATCCCATCCCACCAATGGATTAAATACTACAAACAATTTCAAGTTTATAAATATTCTCATTTCTAGATGGTTACTCAAGCTACAACCAAATTCTTGTGAAATAGCATGATCATTATAAAACAACATTCACCACTAAGTGCAGAACCTTCACATACCAATAGATGGTATTTAGTTTGAAAAACATAAGAGTGACGTTTTAAATAGAAATTAATATGGAATTTAAGGCTCTCATAAACAAGGTCATCTTGGTTTACCTTGATGACATAATTATTTTATCTGAGCTCATAGAAAATCATTTAGGCCATCTAGACCAAGTCTTTGAAAAGCGCTGAGAGTTCAGAATATATATGAACCTTAGCAAGTGTATCTTCATAATTCATGAAGGTAATCTACTATGGAAAATTATTTCTAAAGAGGGACTCGCAATCAACCCAAAGATATTTAAGGATATTTTGTCTCTCCCTCTTCCAACTCATAATAAGAGTCTCTAGAGATTCTTATATAGAACTTTTCAAGAGATTTATGCCTAATTTTACAACCCTAACCAAACCCCTCACTGTAATGCTTAAGAATAATGTTGCATTCAATTGTACTCATGAAGGTAGGGATAGTTTTTAATCTATTAATCATTTTATCACATAGGCTCCCACCTTGATTAATCCAGATTATAGTAAGGATTTTATCCTTTATGCATTCAGTGGGGTGGAGGGCATCTTAGCTATTCTTATGTAACAAAACAATGATCATTTGGAGCAATTAATTGACTTCTTTAGCTAGGCACTAAAATATTATGAGGTGTACTATAGATTTATGGAGAAGCACATCATTAAAATTATGATATAATTCAATAAGTTTGGGCATATTCTCTCTAAAAACAAAATATAACTCATGGTTGCACATGCAGGCATTAAAGAGTTTATACTCAACAAGGACATCAACAAGAAAAGGTCTAGTTGGGTAAAAAAGGTGATGGCGTATGATGTGGACATCTATATCACTAATCTATCATGAGTAAAGGGAATGAAAATAATTGGTCAATGTGTAAAAGTTTGAAGATAAGAAAGTTTTGATGTCGCATGAAAAAGATCCTATTAGCCAAGAAGATACAATAGACTAGACATAGAATATGATGACCTTCCTTCAAACTGGTTCATACCCACTTAGCTTGAATAAATACAAGCACAAGAATTTTAGGTCTTAGTTCATTCCCTATGAACTTGTTAGTAGTGCACTTTTCTATAAGGACCTCAATGGAGTCCTCTTGAGGTGCATAGAATCAGACTAGGTAAGTAGAATTTTTTAATAATTCCATGATGGCCCTATATGAGGCCATTATTCACCCAAGACCATTACTAAAAAAATTAGATGAGTTGGTTATTATTGGGAAAATTATTCAAATATTCACATGAATATATGAAAAGTTAAAAGAGATGTGCCTTATTTATCAGCAAACAAAGGTTGGTAACCTTACCATTATGGCTAATACAAGCCAATCAACCATTTGCATAGTGGGGCCTAGATTTCATAGGCATGATTAATCTACCATTAAGTGATGTAAATAAATGGATCCTTATGGCCATATACTATTTCATGAAATGGATCAAAGCAATAGTGCTCAAAGAGGCTAATGAGACATCCATCCTAAGATTTTGTAAATACATTGTAATAAGATTTGGTGTTCTGGCCACCATTATCTCAGATAATACATTGTCTTTCCTTATAATTAGAATTAGAGAATGGGCCATCATGCATAACATCTATCTGTCTAATAAAAATTATTACCCTTAAGGTATTGGTCTAGCCAAGTCCATGAATAATAATTTAATTCATATTATAAAGAGGACCATGGAAGATAATCAGTGACCTTGGCATACTAAGCTTAAGACTTCCCTTTGGGGTGATTGAGTCACACCCAAAAGAGTGTTGGAAAATTCACCCTTCATATTAGTTTATGGAAGGGAGGACATATTTCCCACATCTATCAATTTGCCTTCATTGTAACTTGCCCATCAGTTGGATTTGCTCAAAAATTATCTCCTCATAGTAATATTATCAGAGCTAATGGAGCTCAAAAAGACTAGAGTGTAGGATGTACACACTATAGAAATCTAATAGGCCCAGATGAAAATGAAATTTAATAAAAGGACTGCTAATAGAATTTTCCAAGAAGGAGATTTAATTCTTAAATGGGATGTAGACAGAGTAAAATTTGGAAGGCATACTATGTTCAATGTGATATGGAGTAGTCCATATATCATAACTGGTTACAAGTAAACCAATGCTTTCCAACCCACTAGACTAAATGAAGAAGATATTCATATCCCAGTCGATGGGACCCATCTCAAACACTATCTCCATTGATTATTTTATAATTTATAAATAAGTAGACTATATGTTTTTCATTCCCCTAGGTGTTTTATGAACCTTATTTTAAAATAGTTTTATTTCCTATAAGTGATTGTGCATAGTGTTTCTCTTAGCTTAGATCTCTTTCCTCTAACTGCCTTTGACATGGTTCTTTGATTTTTCTATGAGGATTTCAATTCATTCCAAATCCAAGGATACGTAGCCAATGCATTCATAGATGAAAGGACCAAAAGTTTCAAAAACTCCATGCCCAATAGATTAATTCAAAGGATTATATATTCTTGCTTAATAGACAAGCATCCCCTAGAGGTCACATGAAATATTGACTTTATAACTCAATCCAAACTTGTGTAGAAATCACAAAAATATTATAGGATGTTTACAAACTAGTAAGTGTCAAGGGAGACATATACAATGATTAACAAGTGGCAGTAAGGAATAAAGAGGTAGTAGGAAAAGTAGTTGAGAAACATTTAAGGCCTTATAAGAATAAGTAAATGAAGAAGAAACTATTAGATGTTAGAACAAGATCATAAATCAACCCTCTAATTATTCAATATATCTGTTGCTCTTAGACATGCATGTAGATCTAAAAAAATCCTACCACCAACTTCTAGATCGAAATCACCAAACATAATTTAAGAAGCATGGGCAAAACACCACAATAAAATTAAAGGACTATATCTACCACCCTAAAGGGATGCATCAATTTTAAAAGAATTGATCCCTCATAAAATCCTTTTTCTTCATTGTAAAAGGGGTCAAAATTTTTATGTAACCTCATGCTACCAAAAGTTTCCCTCCAAGATCACTTCTATTGGTTTAACCTTGCATGTTAATGAGAATTAATTTCACTTCTCTCTATTATTATTACACTATGTGTGTTATTTATGTTTGTTGATATTTATCTATGGGTAATGTTCATCCCTCTCATCATTTTCTATTCCTAACGCCTCTATATGGAACTTGGAACTCACTTGCAGGTCATATCCTTTATGCATTCAGGTCTTTATAGACATTGTTTGTGGATCATTTGTCATCCCTCTTAGTATTGCACTTTGTTCTCATGCCTATATGAAAAACACTTATGTATTTGGAGTGTTGTTGGTGGAGTCTATGTGATAACACCTTGTTCTCAAGTATTATAATGTTTCCATGTTATTAGGAGTGCTTTCTCTATTCTTGGTGTATCAACATTTTAATTTTCAATCAAATTATTACCTTCTCCATCCATTTTCCCTAAAAAAATCTTAGTTTTAGATTAAAGGTAGATTTAACTTTTTTCTATTTAGGTCTATGTGTTAGTCCTAAACTAGGCACACTTAGAATAGAAGGAATTTGGCCTAATTCAGAGGCTCTTTCGAAGGAGTACAAAGGTCTCACACCTTTGGGATGTTCTCATGATTGTTGTGAGACAACTGATGATTTGTGTACATAGGTAAGTGATAACACTTCCACACCAAATGTTAAATGCCTTTGCTCCCTTCATATGGCATTTGAACTCTGTACTCAACCATAAAAGCTCCCATTTCATAGATCATCTATGGGTTCATGTTTTGAATGATAACAAGTAATTCAACTAATTCATTTTTATCTAAACATCTTACATAAATACCCTCATGATTCTTCCTATATATGATTCTTGATATTACAATGAAATTTATGCTCTTTAAGTGTAATGCTCTTTTTTTGGTGGATTTCAAATATTTGAGACAATTATTATTCAACAAATGATAGACTATGTATTGATACCACTCATCATTGTGATGAAATTAACTGTCTATTATTAACATGCAATTTGAGAGACAATTTTAGCCATTATCTTACTCAGTCCTTGACCTCTTACTATCTTCATTGGATTAATTTCTAAATCAAATGCTTCTAAAATATTCATCCACTTATCTTTGTGTTCACTTATTTCATTAAGCATAAAAATCACCTTTTAATATGATCAAGTAAAACATCAGGGATTTTACTACGCATAATATAATGTTTGAATTGTTTGACTGCTTTAATAAAAGTGAAAGATTTTTTATCAATGGTAGAATACTTGAGTTCTACATTTATAACTAGATAAATCATGAAAGAAACTAATATCTCATCTCTAAATCCTTTTTTTTTTGGGTTATAACAACACTTGAATGTTCTAAGGCAAAAGAATAAATGTAGAATGGTTGATTGTAATTTGGATTGATTAATACTTGGGCATTCATAATGGATTTCTTGGTTTAAGAAAATATAGCCCATTTTTCACTATTCCATCTAATTTGGGAATATTTATTCAACATGTTATTCAATGGTATAAATATCTCAACAAAACCTAAAATGAATTTTTGTATAACATTGATGTTACCAAATAATGACTTCAACTCCTTTTTACTATCAGGAAAGAGAATTTTTAGAATTATCTCTACTCAATTTGGATTTATAGATATGCATTTTTTAGAAATGAAAAAACCCAAAATCTTGCCTTTAGTAACTCCAAATATACACTTATTTGGATTTAAAGAAATACCATGCTCTCTCAACCTTTGTAAAACCATCCTCAAGTTCTTTACATGATCACTTCTATTATTTGAAAATATAGTTATATCATCCATATAAATCATAATACACTTACCAATAAGGTCCTTAAATTTAGTGTCCATAGCATGTTGAAATGTATCAATATCATTTATTAGAACAAACAACATCCTCATTTATGCAAAGGTTCCCATTTTATGGTGAAAACTATTTTTATTTTGTCCTCATGGTTCACTAGCACTTGATTGTAACCAAAATATCCATCTAGAAAATACATCATTTGTGAATCATTCATGATTTAAAACACTTCATCTAATGATGGAAATGGGTAATTATCTTTCTCTGATGCTTTATTCAAATTCATGACATATATACACAAGCATATCTCTCCACTCTTTTTCTATATGAGAACAAGGTTAGCCACCCATGTAGAACACCTAATAAGAAAGATAATCTTGGTTGATAACAAATTTTTTAATTCCTTGAATATTAAATATTTTAGCAAAGGATTCATAGTGTAACAACCCACCTAGTTATACTTAGAAAAATCAGTAATTATTTTAAAAATAAATATTGAACATTCATTCAACTAAAGATGCTTAGAATACTTTAGTTAATCATAAAATCAACAAATTCAAGTAGTAATAGTTTCAACATTTCAATACTACAAGAAATGGAGTAAAATGTATGATACATAAATTTTACAATCTTGCTAGGGACATTAGCACAATCTAAAATCTCATAAAAAATATTGGTACTAATTCAACCAATTACTCAAATTTCTATGCAATCAAGTCTACCCTAACCTATCCTAAGGATATAGACTCGATGCATTTCTCCTTTCCAATATTATGGTCTCCTCTATGAGACATTACCACCAAATGGATTGGCACTCTAAGCTAAATAGGTAACAAACTACTCATGACACAGATGAGCTTCTAAAGAACTAGTCTAATCCGGCAACTAAGTGACACATTCTAACATAACATCTTGTTAATCCAAGATTATGTGCTTACCCAAACACTCTCATAAATAAACCTAGATATAGGCAATAATGAAATAATCCAAGTTCTTATTTCCATATAAAATCACATGGTAGACATAGCTAAGTATACAAAATAAAGCAAGACATATAATACATAATAGTCAAACCTATCATTCATTTATACTCATAATATTGTACACATGCATACATGTTATCCTGCTAAGTTCTATGACTATATTTCTAAAGTAAAAACCAACACAATCGTTAGAAAAATAAATTTAGGTGAGAGTCCAAATGCACAACTACAATATGTACCCAAGTATGTACATCTAAGCTAAACTATCCTATGATATCCCATACTATCATAGTTCATGATCACTCTATCCAAACATTAATAACCATTAATTATATATATTTATTTAGGTATGGATCAAGATATAACATATATATTATGTACCATCTAAGCATTTTACATACTATAAAAATCTATGACATCCCATACTATCATAGGTCATGTGTTTGAGTATCTGACTCAACACCAACAATAATCTTACACCCAACCATAATAATAAAGCAAGTCAAGATTATACTATCTGAGTATACCTACATTAACAATCTAAAGATAACATAATCTCTAGGTACACCTCATGATGCACAATGATATTCTAGAAATGTGTAGTCACTTGCACAGTTAACTTCCTCGTGAAATATACCACATATAGTGTTCATCCTCACAAGATGTTACAAACTTGATCTTATGGACAAGTTTACATAACAATACTGTGCTAAAAAAAGTTATTCACTTTCACTAGAATTTATAGTATATGTCATACTAAGGAATACCTATCAAGTTTCCTCTT
Source organism: Torreya grandis (assembly GCA_037957365.1). Taxonomy (NCBI): domain Eukaryota; kingdom Viridiplantae; phylum Streptophyta; class Pinopsida; order Cupressales; family Taxaceae; genus Torreya; species Torreya grandis. Next base: position 281,505 of record JARHVA010001065.1, on the reverse strand, counting down.
GCCATGCTCACTCCTCGAGCTACCATACATATCTATTATGTCTCTTACATGCATATAATCAGGGCTAGATGCAGTTCTACCAAAAAATACTAAATGTATATATGTTTACTCAATATTTTCCTCATACGAATCCTTGCAAGGAAAAAGATATAAATACATTCCTTAATTATAGAGAAAAGACTCTATGATCTTTACAACCCTATCACTTACATCAAATGTGTATAAGCTAGAAATATTTATGTCCAACATCATTCTCATATAATATCTACATAAAGATGGGTTACCTATCCATATAGTAATTATGACTTGGTTCTTGATTCAATAGTCCTTACATAACCATACTGTTTGGGTATACATATCAAAGGACTTCAACTTCATACATGCAATATCAATATCAATAAATACTGCTCAATTATATGACACCAATTGAGTATGATAAAAGTTAGTCTATAATTGATAGTTAAAATAAAGTTTAACATTTTTCATACTAAATGGGTGATTTTTAAAAAAATATCCTCTCATGCTAATCTCTCATAACTAAATTTGTTTCCAAATATCATTAAATTTATGTAAGCTTTAATAATAAGCATCCTTGTTTGTATTAAAAAAATCAAATACCTACATCATCTTAAACTATTATGTCATAAATATGGTTACACAAGATAAATTAACCAATTCCCCTAATAATTTGGGTTAAGATTATATATCGAATACTCTAAACTTGAATCCTGAGGATCTAAACTTGTGCTCCTATTAATCTTAGTATGACCTATTATGTTATGTCTAATTTTATGTTCATTAACTCAACTTTGATTTCCAAATAACCATTAGTTATTATTGCATAAATATTTTAAGGTTCCTAATACCCTGATAAACATACATACTTCATTTTATAAATAATCTTATTACTGCTTTACTAACATATAATTTCTATTACACATTATAATTAATACATTGATTATCATATCAAAACATACTAATATCTTTAATCATTTTGATTATATATTTATACATAACATAAAATTTTAACTAAATATGGGTCTCCCTCTACCCTTCTCATCAATTCACAATAACTTAAAATGAAATATGCATCAGCTAATGAATTATGAAAACTATGATAGAATCAAAGAAAGTTTAGTTTTATGATGTAATTGCTAAACTTAAAAAATGTACATGAAGTGACTCACCTCATGTAGCACCCTCAATGATACTAAATCCATCAGGGAATGAAATTCTAGTCTATTCAAAAGGGAATAGAATACTCCAACATTTGATAGTGAGTTCATAGTTGGAATTATCAAAAGAGAAATCATACCATCACCCTACTAGAAAGAAACATGACCATAGTAGATATAAATTATATATGTGTCATGTTCAGACATGGAGATAAACATATATTTGTAGTCTATTAAAAGTGCCAAGGATTTCTAAGTCTATTAAAAATTGAACCAAGTGGAATGCGGTTATATTTGAAATGAAATAGATAAGATAAATGAATGGTGGTGGTTTTGCTCTTGGGCTGAATTAAACAAAATAAAATATTAGAACTTGATATGGAAATAATCTTGATAAAACTAGAGATGCCTAGAAAATAATTTCTATTAATTTAGTTCACTACATATTTCATAATTTGATTATTACATCCCATTCTAATATGTCATCCAAATTATGATGTCATGTTATAATAATAGATATTATATGTAAGTCAATGCCCAAAAAAATAACACTTCAGTAAAATAATTAAGTAAAGGGATGCTTTGGCTGAGTCTAACGATCTAGTATGATCATATGGCCTGTCATAAATAAAATTATATAATTATATGAATACAATGATACAATTCATCAAACCTATTTCTATTCTAGAAATAACATTTCTAGAACTAAAGTGTCTATCTAATAGGTTGAGCTCTTAACTTGGCACCACAGGATGGAGAACTATATAACTATAGTTATAACTTAACTACTTAATGTGTTTGTGTATGAGTGAATTCATATATAAATTATTTAAATATAGGGTTGACATAATTTCATCATCTACATAAGATATAATACCTAATTCATTACTTAACGACATAATACATAAGTTAACTCAGCAGGTACTCATAGTTATTGGTTACTCAATTCGTATATATATTGGTATTTTTATACATATGAGTTAACGTACATAATTTATAACTCATTTAAGTTTAATATATAGTTCATGTATAGTTAACTCATCCATTATATTTGTGTATTATGATGCATATCAAGGTTATCTAAAATACTAGGCATTCTAACTATAAATAAGGTGCAGACCCAACATTTCTCTTATATCGATGCTACTTGCCAAGGTAGCAAAATTATTTGGAAACTAATGCATAGTCCAATGCTTAGTTAAATCAATGTTTGGTGTCATTTATAGTATAATTAAAATGGATAATAAGCACATTTAAAGCTAAATAATTTAACCCTACGGTATTTAAATTATGGATGCATATAAACCAACATCCATTTCAAAAAAAGGAAATACAAAAACTATAATCTAAAATTATTTTAATACACCATTAAATTAATTACAATACCTATCTAGTGTGATTTTCCCTTCTTTGGTGGATAAACCTTCCCTTTTTGCTTTCAAAACCTTTTTTTTCTTCTAGCTTCCCTTTTCCCATAAATCTTTTGTATATTCTCATGCATCAAGTCCATCTCTTTTTCTCTCCTTAATACTTTTTTTCCCTCATTTTCCATCCTTTGCATGCCACTTGAAACCAAAATTGTAGGCTTTTTTACAAATAATTAACTGGGAGTCCCACCAATAATTATCATATAAATTCCCAATTTATCACTCTTAATTTCCCAGTTAGTATTAACTCAACTTCCATTTCCAAGTAAATTCATCAAAAGATTTCATGCATTGCTAATTAATAATCAATTATAGATAAGTATTTTAAAGTATATGTTCATCCTAGTGTTTAATTAGGATTCATATTCATATTTAATTAGCATAAATAATATTTTTAATATCACCATTTAATATTGTCTAATACAATTAAAAAATTTAAGATTATAATAAATCTTTATTTTGACAAATTAACTATAACATTAACACTATTCTTTTTTTGTTAATTTATCCATAGAATCAAATATCTAGTTTCTTGATTTGCATATCAAGACTAAATATTCACACAAATGTAAGCACATGCACCACAACCAATGCATCATAATGACACATATGCCAAATTAATAATAGTTCATTAGAATAAAATCTGGCATAGGAAAATAGGATGTAACACATAGGCCTAAGTCTTTAATGAAATGGCTTAACTTCTAGCTTAAGAGGAATAGTATGAGTAAGGATAAAAGTGTCAAATACCTTCAATTCTTAATAACTCTAAGCTATCACATCTTGGTAATCTTTCAAACCTTGTGCAAGTTCATTCTTCTCCATTTTAATATAAGTTTTGCCTAAAAGTACTTTCTTTGAATCATTTTCATCTCTAATATTACATGACTCATGCATCATACCTTTAGAAGGGAATACCTTCACTCTTTCATGTTGATATTCCATGTCAAATAGTCTTTCTAAAGGGACCATACCTTTTGGGAGATTGTTTATTTATAGGTTCAATATTCCTTCTTCATCTAGCTTAATATCATCTCTATCAGCTTCATCAATAATTTGAGATTAAAACACATCCATGTTAGTGATAAATTAAATAATATGTTGGTCATCATTGAAAACTTAGAAGTTTTTGATAATTATCTAGAGCATAATGAATGGAAATTATCTCTACTAAAAATCTCTTCAAGCAAGAACTAGCAACTAGTTCTAAAGTGATTGCAATTATTTCTAAAATATATGTTATGTAGTTAATTCTATAAGGTATTATTTTTATGTTAAAGGTATCAAAATATTATATTGCATTCCATATTATATTGTGGTATCTTGATAAATGTTTTTCATTATAGGCATAATGATTTCTAACTTTCATAACCACAAACTCTAAATCACCTAATAGTTTTAGGTATTTAACCTTATTCTTGATTAAAAAAACAAGTCCATGAATCAATGCTTCATATTTAAAAAAACTATTAACAAAAGATAATTTTAATCAAAATGTATCTAAATAATATTATTCCATTAGATTAATGATTTCAATTTTGGCACTACAATATTTTTTGGACTTGGAACCATCAAAATTTAAGTTCCATAATTTATTGTCCTTTTATTGATGTTTTTTTGAGATATGATTGCTATAACAATGTTAGTTTCAATCATTTTACTCTTGACATCAATTTGATAGCCATATTTTTATTTACTTGACAATGACCTATTGGTTATTTATTTTGTCACTAAAGTGTGGATAGATTTATTCAATTCTGATGTATTTTTAGCCATTAAAATTATGAAAATTATATCTTCATCTAGACTATCTTTCCTTAAATTATCCACTATCTTTGTTTCTATTGTTTTCAGTGTTGGGAAGTATGATAGACTATATTAATTTACCTAATGCTAAAAATTATTAAAATGTATAGACATAGAGATAAAAACTTGTGATAACACTACCTTAGATGAAAATAATGAATCTTATTCATCAAGATTTCCAGCTACTCAATCTTATCTACTAATTGAATGCTTATTAATTCTATTTTTTATTACATGGATATAATGTTAACATTTAGATTTTTAAAAGTTGACTCATCATAAACAATCATTCTAGTGTTGGTAACCACATCACTAATATCATCTCCTGTCCTTTCTTGATTAATAGGTGTAATACCATCACTAAATAAGACTTCTTAATTTTTTTTTTGCAATGATATAAACTATAGGATCAGATTATTAATATAAAATCTCATTGGTTTTATTGTATCCAATGATCAAATGCTTAATTTTTGGTTCCCTCTCAAGATTGATATGATTTGGTGTATGATGCCATGGGAGCCACATATGAGAAAAATTAGTTTCCATATATCCATTCAATGTCCCAAATTAGTATCTACTCAGTAACATACCATATACATTATATATATTAGCTACTTGAATATCCACGAACTATTGTACCCTTGGGTCTGAAGCTAGTTGCATATGAATATGGTTCAACTCATCAACTAATTTGACTTCTATTTTTTCTAGCGAAACTACTTTCCTATTTGACTTGGTAGGTGTCAATCCTAGCTTTTAACAAACTAAAAATGACATGATATTATTTAAATCACCTAAATCCACCAAAGAACTATGTAAGTTTTTACCAAAAATATGAACTATCCAAATAAAAGGAAGAGTTTGAGTCTTCTCTTTGTAAACAACATGTGCATCTACTACTTTACTATGTTCTTTTTCTTTTAGGGAAGATAAAGGTTTTAATAATAACTCTTTCTAATTAGTCATTTGCATCAATTTAAACATGGATATGTTAGATTTTATTTTATTAAGTGTTGAAAAATGTTTTACCCATGATTTTTTTCTCAAGTTGTCTTATCAACTTGTAAATAAGTGGCATTGTCCTTTTGTTGTGAATATGTGTTAGTCCCTTTTGGAAAAAATGGATTATTATTAGAATTTTCATTAGGTGGAATTTGAGTGTTATTTGGAGGATTAAAAGTTATAAAAAGTGGTTACAATTTATTCTTCAACATGTAATTATTTATTCTTTAAAATTGACTAAAAATTTGAACTTCATCTAAGTTGTCTTTTGGTTCATTATCACTTTCACATAGAAATTCATAAGTCTCTAAAACTAATGGCGTACTTGGATTTTATCTAACTTGATCTTGGTTATTTATAGCTATGGGGACTATTTACAAAATTTCTATTTATTTCTAAAAAATGTATGAAATGTACATGAAATCAACATAATTAGTTTCAACATTATCTACTATGTTATGCAATCTACACTAACTAGGTAATGGCAAATCAACTAAATTTAAAAATTTTCTAGCAGTTTTTTTTGTTTTGTTTACCTAGTGAAGAGGAGTGGGCACACCTCCAATATTAGGCTTGGTATTCCATTGATAATTATTACTTTGGAAATTGAAATTTCTATTTTGTGGAGGATTATTTGTACTATGATTTTGAGGTACTTGTCTTATCAAGTCAACTAGATCATCAGTCAATATTCTAACCAATTGTTGTAAGTTTCCTAACTTAGGATTTACATTAGTGTTTTGATTATTCTCTAGACATTTAATTTTTTAGGCATTTGATTGAATGGAATTATATTTAAATTATTTTCTCATATGAATACAAATCTCTTGGGATTTGGTTCATCATTGGCATGTTATGTATTAGGGATTTATTAATCATAATGAATTGGTTATATTCTCCATGTTATCCTAAAGATGGTAATGGATTAGCACTATATTATTTTGGAATAATTTTTTGGTCAATGTTGATTATTTTATTATAGGATAATGACAAAGATGCAAGAGAATATTGAATTATTATAAAGAAAATGGATGTCATTGGGTCTAATTCTCTTAGGTAATTTTTAATAAAAACCACACTTATTAGGATATAAGGGTCTTTCAAACTCTTGTAAAAATTATGAAAATGAGTGTTAAATATACTCATTGGTTCTTTTGGTTCTCTATGAGCATAATCAAAGTGGTGATATAAGATGGCATGATTAATAAGAACCCTAAAGTTATTAACAAACATAGTTAGTAAATCATTATAAGAAGTGATAAATATATCTAGCAGGCTAATATACCAACCGTAGGCAACCTCATCTAAATAATAAGGGAACAAATGAAAAGACACATACTCATGTTGGATCTAATTTCTTATGATAAAATCTTTGAAATATTGAATGTGCTCTTCAACAATCCTAATCCTACCTTGCACATATTTTAGAAATATATTTTTAGGATTCTTTCTAAAATCATGGGAAACTTCTAGAATGTTCATAGGGTAATTAGCTCCACCTAACCAAGCAATAACCATTGGTGTATTTAGAGGGATAATAAAAATATTGATAATGATAAATATAGATTTAGGAGAACTATTAAGGTATATTTAAGATAATCTAGACTTATGTCCCTAAATTGGATGGGAGATAATCTTCAAAAATGAATAGTTTTGAGTTCTATGCAATGTACACATGAAGATTATGGTAATAATTTGGATATATTATCCATTTAATATATTGGAGAGAATTAAAAATTATAAAATTTTGAATAATATAGGTGTATTATTAATATTTGTTTTTGAGTTAGACCATAAATAAGTCCAAATTATCTGAAATAGTCCCTTATTGGTTGAATGAGTATTTATAATCTTAGGTTTTACTTTATTATATCTAGTTTTTCTATGCCTATTGAGGATTGTTATTTTAAATTCACCTTAAATGGACTTGACATAGTGATATTTTTTCTATTTTCTAGATTTGAAACTTAAAATGTTACAGTTTTGGCAATGTTTTACCAATGCTCAAACTAAAACCCCTAGTTTTAAGAAAAACTAATCATAGATATTAAGAATATTCAAGATCATTCCCTCTTTACATTACCAATATGTTTATGTTTTTTTTAGAACACCAACATAGGTAGGGTGAAAATTCATGTAACCTCTCCTAAAAGGAGTCAAAAGCTCCCTAAAGTCTATTACTTCTAAGTTTTTGCTTGAAAGGTAATTTTGTAATTGATGTAAAACTATTCAATTTCAAGGGGAATATTTTAGAATAAACTTAAATAAATAATATGTGTTATTATATGGATCATTTAATTATACAATAAAAAAATTGTCATTAAGATATAGTTGATTCAATAATTATTCAACAATGCATCATCAAAAATGAAAAGATATGCAATCAAGATAAATCTTTTAAACATGGATTGTAACTTTAGATCTATTCTACCTACTCTAGCAAATCTATAAAAAATAATAAAAATATGAGAGTAAATAATAAAATGTAAGCATGTTTTGTAGTTAGAAAAATTCTTTTTTATTTGACTTAGATGAGCTTTATGAAACCAATATGTCACCTCACTAGTATGTATACAACCATGAAAATAGATGATGGAAGAGTAAAAGGTATTCAAATATGAATAAACATGGGAAAAAATTATTAAGCATGAAATATACTGAGAGGGGAGGGGGTGAATCAGTGTATTATATATCTTTTTACTTAATCAAATTCCTTTTCTTTAACAACTTAACCACACATTCAAGATATGTAATAAAATTGAAACAATAATATACACCACATAAGAGAGACCAAATTTTTACGTGGAAACCCAAAGTGGGAAAAACCATAGAGAAAAAACTCAAGTATATGAATGAGCACCAACTCAAATTAAAAAGTTTGGCACCAACCCCTTACAAAGATTTTTGAGCACCAACCCCTATTGTGTATAAAACAAAACTATCTCTCAATGTTGCTTACTCAATAGATGATAGAAATCTATATTATCTCCTGCTTTTCTCTCTTCAAAAACAAATACAAACCATGCACACTCTTGCATATTATAAATGGCTTATCAAACCTTTATTTATAGCTTTCCAAATGACTTTTGGCATTCACCCTTTGTGACCCTTCAATCCTCATGGAAAATGGTGCCAAACTTGCATGACCCTTCATATCCTTGCATTTGAAAAGTCATATGGTGACCCTTCATAATCAAATGTGTCTTTTCCTTTTTTGTCTTTATCTTGGTGACTTTTCATAATCCTCAAAGTGTCCCTTCATGGAAAAATGCACCATACCTTCTTTTGTCTTCACATGGTGACTCTTGGAATTCCTCAAGATGAATCTTCATGAGAAAATGCATCCCATTCCTCTTTTGTCTTTACCCCACGACTCTTTAAATTTTCCATGGGCCATCTTTTGAATTGTATGCAAAAAAAAAATTCATTAATATTAAATAAATATTAACACACATTATCCAAGATATGAATATTAAAAACATCACTAAATACAATGGGGCCTTTATCACCAATGCTAGACCTTTGACATCAATGACAATATTTCAAACAATCTCCCCCTTTGTCATTGATGTCAACCTTAAACTGAAACTACCACATCCTAAAACCTGTAAATACTATCATTTAAAAAATATATAGTAACTCCCCCTTACTGTAGCAACTTGTACTTATTCTATGTACCTATTTTGCACCTATTTATGGACTTGTACTTGTACCTATACCTATTCTTCTCCCCCTTTAACATCAATGGAAAAGGGCCTAATATAGAGCTAACACTTATCTCCCCCTCAACTGATGATGACCCTCAATGGTAGGAAGTAAAATAAATTACTCCCAACTTCTCTCATTGATACTCAAATGTGTCTTTTGGTAGTTCTTTTGTCAAAATATCTACAATCTGCTATGTAGTATTTATATATTCCATCTTAACCTATTGATCTATAACTTACTCTCTCAAGAAGTGATATCTAATGGGAATATGTTTTATTCTTGAATGCATCACTGGATTCTTTAAAATATTAGTAGCACTTATGTTGTCATAAAAAATAGAAATAGGTTCATCATATTTTACTTTGATATCTTCTAAAGTTTGCTTCATCCAAAGCACTTGAGTACAACACAATACCACTATTATATATTCTACTTCATCTATAAAAAGTAATATTTAATTTTTCTTTTTGCTTGGCCATGATACTAAGCTATGACCAAAGAAGAAAGCTCCTCCACTTGTACTCTTTCTATCATCTAAGCAACTTACCTAATCTGAATTTGTATAAGCAACCAAAGCGAAATCTCTACCTATGAGATACCATAATCCATAATCCAATATCCCCTTGATATATCTAAATATTCTTTTCACCAACTAAACATGACTATCTTTCAAAGATGACTGATATCTTACAACCATACCTACTACATGCATGATGTCTAACCTTGATGTTGTCAAATATAAAAGACTACCAATCATAGATATATACAAATATTGATTTGCAATAGGTGAATATTCATCCTTGCTCACCTTATTTCCTATACTCATTGGTATGCCAACACGTGCATAGTCCTCAAAACTAAATTTCTTCAACATTTCCTTGGTATATTTACTTTGAGATATGAAAATTCCTTTATTCGACTAAAATATTTACAATAATAATAAAAATGATAATTCACCAAGCATAGACATCTCAAATTGTTTTTGCATATTATCAAAAAATTATTTTGTCATATTTTCAATGTTTCCTCCAAAAATGATGTCATCAACTTATACCACAATAATCAATTAATGCTCACCTTCTATTTTTATGTAGAAATTACTATTAGCAAATCCTCACTTAAAACCTTGATCTTGTAGGTATTTATCAAGTCTTTTATACCAAGTTCTGGGAACTTTTTTTAATGCATACAGTGTTTTCTTCAATCTGCATCATGGCTACTAATATTTAAGAGAATAAATCCCTCAAGATGCTCAATGTAGACTTTTTCTTCTATATTCCCATTTAGGAAGGTATATTTGACATTCGTCTAAAACACTTTTAAAATTTTAAACACTGCATATGCAAGAAACATTTTAATAGCCTCTATCCTTGCCACTAGTGCAAAATTTTCTTCAAAATCTATTCCCTCAATCTAAGCATATCTTTTACATACTAATCTTGCTTTATTCCTAGTCACTTCTCTATTTTCATTTAGCTTATTTCTATAAACCCATTTTGTTCCTATCACATTATGATCTTTTGGCTAGACACTAATTCGCAATTATCATTCTTTTCTATCTAATTTAATTCTTCATCCATATACTTAACCCAATGCTTATCATGTCTAGCTTCTGAAAAAGTTCTAGGCTGAATTTTGGATAACAAAGAAAATTTTACTTGTTCAGATTCACTTTCCACCATTATTTTGGTGCGAATTCCTTCATTTATGTCCCTAATGATGTCACTTTCATTATGATTTATCTGAACATATTTGAATGGGGTTTTGGTGTCCTTTTTCTCCTTCTCATCTTTATCTAAATCTTCAAAATCTTTCTCTTCAATAATTTTAGGAATATCTACTAGATCATTGATTCTTTGTGTTCCATCTTCTTCTATCCTGACACTTACACTTTCAACAATTTTCTTGGTTCTTTTTTTATAACATTTATAAGCTTTACTTTTTCAAGAATAACTAAGAAATATACCTTCATCTGATCTAGATTCAAACTTACCAAGTTTTTTTTATCAATTTTCTTTATGAAGCATCTGCTGCCAAAAAATCTAATATAATCAATTATTATTAGTTTTTCTTTCCATAGCTCATAAGGAATCTTGTCACTATTGACTCTAAATAATGCTCTATTTTGAATATTCATTGCTATAGCAACTACCTCTCTCCAATATTTATCTAGTATCTTGGATTCATTTAGCATTATCCTCACCATCTCTTGAACTATTTTATTTCTTCGTTCAGCTACTCTATTTTGTTATAGAGTTTTGGATGTTGAATAATGTCTCTTTATTCCATGGTCTTTACAAAACTCAATAAACTGATCTATAATTCTTCTCCTCAATTTGATCTTAGACACTTAATTTTAAAACTAGTTCATTTTCAATTAATGCTTTGAATGCTTTGAAATGTCTGAAAGCTTTTGATTTTTTCTTTAAAAACATTACCCAAGTCATACATGAAAAATCATCAATAAGCAACATGAAATATTTCTCACTTTGAATACATTGAGTTCTCATAGCTCCACAAAGATCAATGTGAAAAATCTCTAACATTTGAGTGGTCAAGTACTCTTTTGTTTTAAACCACCTTCTAGCCTACTTCCCATGCTGACAAGGTTCACAAAGCATGTCAGATGACTTTGTAATTTTTAGAAGATTTTTGACTGCTTGATTCTTATTGATGTTGAAAAGATTGTCAAAATTTATGTTTCCCATTCTCCTATGCCATATCTAACTTTCTTTAATCTAAATCAAACAACATCTTTGACCTTTGATGTTTGATAACATATACAAGTTATTACCTATTCTTTGAGCATCTACAACTAACACATCTGAATCCTTTTTTCTAATTTCATAACCTTCTACATAAAAATTTAGTGTGTGCCCTTGATCACACATTTAACTTACACTCAAAAGATTATGCTTAAGACCTTCTACATATATATATATATATATATATATATATATATATATATATATATATATATAGTTTTATTTCTACCATTATCCAAACTTATTGTACCTTTTTTAGCAATTTTGGTAGTAGTATTATCTCTAAATTTTATTGTGCCACCATTGATCTTCTTCAAGGTTATGAAATTGATTTTGTCTCCTGTCACGTGCCTTGAAAATCCACTATTAATAAACCATGGTTTTTTTTCATTTCTTGCATAAAAATCTATCTATACCAATATAGATTTTTTAGATTGTTTCTTCTACCATGAACCTATCTGAACTTTCTTCTTGATGAATGGAGGCTTAAAACTCTAGTCCTTCTTGACTGACTCAAACACACTTTTACAGTACCAGGCTATGTATCTAAAGTTGTTACACTTGTAACATATTATGTCCTCTTCATTAAATCTTGATAGAGGAGTAAAAGATTTGTGGCTTCTACTTGACATTACATGACTTTCCTTCTCCTTATTTCAAAAATTGTTAGCCCTTTCTTGACATTCTATTTTCTTATGACCATATCCATTAAAATAAAAATAGTAATAAAAATAGTACCTATTTGTTATCTCTAACCTAATTTCCTTTTATATCTCTATTCCTTCCAACCTTCTTTATTTGAGACATCCTCTGTATTCTTAATTTCTTCCCTTTTTGTTTCTTCTTTTGTAAGAGCTTCATCATTGCTTTTTCCTTTTTCCTTGTCTATGAAAGTAGTGGCCTCCCCTTTTTCTTTTTAAAATCTTATACTTATCTTATCTTATATTGATCTTTAACTTTATAATATATTATCCAACATAATAGTAATTTTCTCAAATTTTAAATCATTGGTTGATCTATCATTGATTGCTTTATTTGTTTTTTCAATATCAGCTTTTAAAGAAGCAATTTCAATAACATGCCTTTCACATTCTTTACTTACTTTTTAAAACTGTGCCATTAGATTTTCTTCATTCTTCTTGGATTCTTCAAAGTGTGCTTGTAGATATTCAATTATTTCCTTTGACTCCTTTTCATTTTTCTTGATTTGGAGCTTTAATCTTTGATTCTTCTTCTCAATAGATTTTAACTCTTCTAAGGCACAAATTAGTTTTCATTATAGATTCGCTTTGGCTTCATCCTATTCTTCTTTTTGATCATCTATACTTTTGCTTATGAAGGCATCTTCATGTATGTCCATGAATAGAATCTCTTTTTCTTTTAAATCATTGACTCCACTATCTTTGGCTGAGATAGGATCTTTAAAATACAAACTCTTCTTCTCAAATTCCTTCTTGAATTTTCCTTTGAAATTCTTCTTGTATGTAGATTTTCCTTCTTCACTATTACCATTACCCTTATCTAGGCACTTAACTATAAAATTTATAATCTTTCCACAATTAAAGCATTTAAAAGGTAATTTTTCTTAATATTTACTTGTGCCCTTTTTTATCTTGCAAATGAATATGGCTCCATTGTCATCTTCATCATCATTAGAACTATCACTTGATTCTTGAATCTTAGCCTCCTCTTTATTTGATGTCTTTAAAGTAGCTTCTCTCTTTGAGGGTTTATCTTGTTCGGTCTGCATCTCATATGCCATAAGAATACCATGTAGCTCATCCATCTTTAGCTTGGCTAAATTCTTCATCTCTTCAATTTCCAAAATTTTTGCATCATATCTCAATGGTAGAGATCTCAAAACTATTTGAACCACAATTGATTTTTATAACTTTTCTCCAAAATCTTGAATCTAATTAACTATTTGATCAACCCATAAAAGATAACTTGCTATATTTTCTTCCTCTTCTATCTTCAAACTCTCAAATCATCTTCTAAAACTCTAAAACTTAGCTTATTGAACCTTTCCATCATCTTTGTAAATATTCTCAAGTTTTACCCAAGTTTCATTAGCATATTTACATTACATAACTTTAAAAAAAATTATTCGCATAAACTACATAAAATAACATTTAAAGCTTTAGCATTATTTTCACTTGCCTTCTTTTCTATCAGAGTAGTTACAAGTGTCTGTGGCTCTTCATATTCCTCCACCACTACTTTCCATATGTCGAATCCAAGGGCCATCAAATAAGTCTTCATCTTTATGCTCTAAAAAATATAATTTGTCCCATCAAACAAAGGTGCCTTATTTGTATAAAAACCTTCATGTGATCCATCCATCCATCATGTTTTCCAGGTCTACCTTCAAGATTTAAAACTTTTTTCAAGGAACATTCTCTAATACCAATTATTAACCACAAAATGTACTGAGAGGGGGGGGGGGTGAATTAGTATATTATATATCTTTTTACTTAATCAAATTCCTTTTCTTTAACCACTTAACCACACATTTAAGATATGCAATAAAACTAAAATAATAATATGCACCACACAATAGAGATAAAGATCATATTTTTACATGGAAACCCAAAGTGGGAAAAAACACAAAGAATTATCTCAAGTATATGAATGAGCACCAACTCATATTACAAATTTCACAGGCACCAAATTATAGGAGTACCAACCCCTTTGCTGAGCACCAACACAAAAACTATTTGTGAGCACCAACCCACAAGAGCACCAACCCCTTAAAAATATTTATGAGTACCAACTTATAGGAGCACCAACACCTCTTGTATATAAAACACAACTATCTCTCAATGTTGATTACTCAACAAATGATATAACTATATAATATCTCCTCCTTTTCTATCTTTGAAAACAAATACAAACCATGCACACTCTTGTATATTACAAATGGCTTCTCAATCCTTTATTTATACCTTTCCAAATGACCTTTGGCATTCACCTTTTATGACCATTCAATACTCATGGAAAATGGTGCCAAACTTGCATGACCCTTCGTATCCTTGCATTTGAAAATTCATATGGTGACCCTTCACAAGCAAATGCATCCTTTCCTATTTTGTCTTTATCTTGGTGACTTTTCATATTCCTCAAAGTGTCCCTTTATGGAAAAATATAACATACCTTCTTTTGTCTTCACATGGCGACTCTTGGAATTCCTCAAGATGACTCTTCATAATAAAATGCATCCATTCCTCTTTTATCTTTACCCCATGAATCTTTGACTTCTCCATGGGCCCTCTTTTGACTTACATTCAACCAAAAATGAATTTTTTAATATTAAATAAATATTAACGTACATTAGCCAAGATATGAATATTAAAAACATCATTAAATACAATGAGGACTTTATCACCAATTCTAGACCTTTGACATTAATGACAATATTTCCAACAAAATCACCATATAGATTCACAACTATTGAAGAATAGTTTTCAATGCATTTCAATTTTTTGGATATTTTCTTGAAAAATAGTGTTTGTATCTACCAAAGTCAAGGGAATTACAAACAATGCTTCATAATAACATCGCTTATAGGAAAAACTAACTTATAAAATAAGAAAGTACATAATGAAAATGTTTGGTCCTCTACTATCCTTCTCTAACACTAATCAACTAACCCTTAATTAAGTCTTATGGTTAGCCTTATATAAATTTTCAATCCATTATCATCCACCCACTAGGGCATTAAAATATTAAATACTAGGCACCAAATAAGGTACCCATTAAATGTGTGCTTATCTTCATGCTAATAATGCTTCCTTTGAATGCAACTCTTGATGGATTACCATTACATTAAATAATGGCAACAAGCAACATCAAAATAATGCATTATTCAAATTTCTATAAGTTCAATCTAAATCTTAATCTCTTTTATCAATTGCCATTATATTAAATATTGGGGCAAGCCCTCTTGGATAACTAGTTGTAAAAGAAATATATTTATGATAGTCTGTACACCATTTTATGTGTAGAAACATTAATGCCAAATTAATTTCTCTTTTGTCTTTTTATGATCTTCACTTGTTTGGTTTTGATATACACATTTTATCCAGCTTAGCCCACTATCTTGCTTGTTCAAGAAATTGTGTTCCACTATGGTCCTTATTGTTGTTAGAAGATAATATATTCAATGATTTTACCTAAATATGACTAGACTTACAATCTAATTTTTGGTTCTTTGATAGGCTAGATAGGCAAAACAAGTAAAAAAAACATCAAGTTTAGATGTTGATTCATTTCATGGAAGTCCATGTATCTTCTTTGTTAAATTTGTTTCACATGCCTATTTATCACCTTTTATGAATGATTAACATGTCTGTGACTTTCCATGTGTCTAATTTTTATGTATTCATAGCTTGGAAAGGGTTGAAAGGATTTATATGAAGAATGTTTATCAATAATATTGAAAATATAGAAATGAAAATAAAAAAGAAGCTAAGTTACCTCTCAAGGTGCAAACCACAAGTTGAGAATGAGAGTTACAAAGAATCTCATTATTTCCTTACAAGCCTCCTATATGTGTGCCACTTGTATTCTATTCCCTTACAAAGTGTAGGTAAGTGTGTGTCAATTGGAGGAGCGAAAGTTACATGAAAGTAACTCTAAATCTAATAAGTGGATTAAGGAGGTGAATGACACCTCATAAGGGTCTGAATAAAATATATTTATAAATATAATAAATACACATATAATTAAGACTTAGGATAAGTCTATACACCTAAGAAGGACCCAAATAAGGTTAATTATCCAATACACCCCACACTACTGCCGCCCCTCAGCCGCCCCCCCCCCCCTCCCCTAAACTTAATTTGGAGTTATAATCATGGAAAAAACCTTTTAAAACAAATAAGGGAGTTAAAATTAATAATACTCCCCCTTAATATAAACTTCCTTCAAGAGGAATTATAAAAGTTTAGATAGAATAAAGAGGAGATGTGCCACCAATAGTCATAAATAAAAAAGTGTGATCACTAAGAATATCCAAGAATCTACTTTAGATAAGGTGGTCAATCTACCATAAAACAAAGACTAATCAAAAGGAGTAATGATTCACAAACTTACAAAAGAAGTAAGCTAACACCAATATTTCATGTTAAGTTACCAATATGCTAAAAAACACAATATACATACATAAAGTTATAAAAGTAGATGTAAAGGAAAATTTGAGCAAAGACAACTTCCATCATAAAGTGCATTAACCTACATGAAAATAAGTTAGTCATAAAATCTATAAATAAATCATATATTATTTGTAACAAAAAACAAGGAATGCATACAAGATTTGAGTTAATCAAAATGGAGACAAAGAATATGCGTCACTTGCAAAAGATATAATGTGTGAATCATTAGAAAATTATCACAAAAAGGCACATCAAAGTCTCTATAAAATCTATTATTTTTAGGAATCCAAATAGTTTTACTCTTAGAGGTAGGAGATTTAGTCATTTTTCAACAATGCTATATATTGTGTGTGAATTCACTAAAATATTTGTATGGATCTAATTTCTAACATTTAAGTATATGATGCCCATGTTTTCCATAATGTATATAAGGTTTAATAGATTTAACCAAAGCATGAATATTAGAAATAGTATAACCAAAATAAGTTGCATTATAAGTCCTTATATGTGGAGGATAATAAGATTCTAAAATTGTATTAGAAGTAGTTGAATCATTAAAACCAAGACCTTTACAATTTACATTATAAATAGTCAAAATTGGTTCAAGAATACCATCTTCACATTTATAAAGTACACCACTTGAATATACCATAATGTGCATGATTTTTAAGCCAAGATTGGTAAAAAAAAGTGTTCAAAGAAGTTTTAGGTGTATAAGAACCAGTAGACCCATTATCATATGTAAAAGATGTCAAATTTTTTTATTAAGAATGTCAATAGAAGATTCCATATTATCCATTTTATTTTGAACCACATTTTGAAGTGAATTAATAGAATGATGAAAAGTAGTAATAGTATCACTTTCAATTGAAATTTTTTATTTAAGAGAAGTTATGTCATCATTTTAAAAGGAAATAGTGTGTATATTGTGCTTAAAAACTTTTAAAATGACCAATCTATGAGCAATGAGTATATACGACACAAATTTACCTAGAATTGAAAAAGAATCAACAACAAGAAATATTAATTAATTCATAGAACATTTAAAAATATTTATCTTTAACAATTTTTAAAAAAATATTCATAATAAAAAATGTAAATGAGAAAAATTTGAGCTAAATTGGTTACTTAAAAAAAAATTAAAGATTAGATAAATTAACTTGTAAAAATAAATCAACACCAAATTTATCTTAAATTAAGTAATATATTTATAAAAATCAAATTTGATTTGAAAAATATTTTAAATTGAAAAAAAAAAATCTTAAAACAAAGATAATAAATTTGATTGGTTAAAAAGTTTCCTTAAAAAATATTTCTAAAGGAAGAGATTTAATTGACAAAATAAAATATTTTCCATGTGAGGATTATTTAAAAGAATTTTGTATTATTTAAAAATCTTTCATTGATTTTTAAAACATTAATTCAAAAAAAGAATACAAATTTCTCATTTGACATTGTCATGCTTGTGGATGAGGAAAAGACAAATTTGTCAAAAAAGAACAACATTTTCTATGTTTAAGGTTTTTTTGGTAGGTATGCTTTTCATTAAAAAAACCTATTATCTTTAAAATGTAAAACATGATGTAAAATAAAAGAGGTCCACTTTTTGGACAAAAAATTATTTAAAGGTAAGTGAGTGGATGCACTTATTTGAAAAGCTTTACGATGTTTAAAACTAATGGAACAAACCCACAAGTCAAAGTGAAGCTATAGTTAAAGATATAAATGCTTTATGCCACATGTCCAAGTAGATTGATTTTGAATTTTTGAAAATATTTCTTATTAAATGAATTTATGTAAAATTTATTAATAAGGCATTTTGAGTACAAGCTTAAACAATAAAAAAATGCATTTAAATGATTCATTAAGAGTACGACCTGAGCAAGAAGTAATGCACCACATAGAAGTGGGAAGAAAGATGCTAGAAAATAGAAGATAATAGTAGTTTAAAAAAGGCATAAAATAAGTGTATGTGCACTACTCGCATTAGAGGATACTCCTTGTAACATCTATAAAATGCCAAGTAAGAATAGGTTTATCCAAACAAAAAGAGTACAGGGAGAGAAGGCATGGAGACTAGAAAGGTAATGCCAAGAAAAAGTAAAATGTGAGGATTAAATACAAATACTTGTCAAGAAAAAAAAAGGAAATTTGAGAACTCAAAGCTAGAATAATGAATAGAAATTAAATGTTTGATATAGATTGAGAAGCACAAAAAAAAACTCATAATGCTAATAACCACTTGAGAGCAAATATGTTCATTTTTTTAGCATATTTTATTTTGACAATACCCAAAAATATAGACAATTTTTTATGAAAATTGTAATCATGGTTTTGATGATTTATATCAAACTATGATCTAGGTTTTGTGAAATTTTGATAGAAATTTCTTAATTATAAAATGAAGAAACCCTTTAAATTTCAGCACAAACTAATTAGCCAATCAAAATATATAATCAGTTGAATATGTAGAGTTTATTTTTTATTAAGGTTAAAGGGGGGGATTTTTTTTGATATAGGGTCCCTAAACATTAGGAGGATTAAAAAAAAAATGAACAAAGGTCTACCAAATACCCAAGGGAAGACACATTCAAAACAATGCTAGAAATAGCCAAAACAAAGCCTATATACAACTAAGATACATCAACAATACAATAAAAAGAATAAAGCTAATATTCAAGATTTACCAAGAGGTCCTATAAGAAAATTTTCATCCTTTTGATATTTTAATAAATTTTTAATAAAAACTTATCTTTATATATATCTTTATGACAGTCGCTACTCTAAATTTATTTTTCTTTTCCTTTACTAGTATACTGTGTCAAATAACTTATCCAAGTGAGCCATAAGATTATTATTTTTTGAATCCCCTCATTCATATCAGCCTTGATGAAATTAACAAAGAAAATAATATTTTTTATGAGCTTCTCATTCTCATTCTCAAGCATGTCAACCCTAAACTGAATACTCTACAACTATTAGTTATCCTCATTGACTACATTTTCTTGATGCAATCTATCATTCTTCTATTGTAAAAACATAACCTTCCCTTTGAGATTGGTTAACTCCCTCATAAACCATCATGTGATGCATTTTTAAAAATCCATCTCTTCAAAAAAAAATTCAACATTTTTCCTTTCCTTTCATATAGCTAACTAAAGAATTAAATTCTCATCTAAATCATTCTACTACTTATTAGGGTAGAGTTTACCTTTATCCTTCATTTCATCTCTATTATTCATCTTACCTACTTCAATATTATTAAGTTAAGGAGTCTTACCAGTACCACCTAATTCCTCTTGTTGAATAAAAACTTTAGTTCTAGTCCTATCTTCTTCAACTAAGATAGAGTCATCAGTATAATGACCTATATTCCCCTTATTATCTAGAGAATTCTCAAGCACATTGGGAGTCCTAACCATGCTCCTTAGATTCTTCTTCATGTTTTCTTGATTCTTAGAATATTTAACCTCCAAAAATTTAGTACCTTTGACATTTGTGCTCTTGGAATTTTGGTCCTCTATATTATTATGAACACTACCCAGGTATTTGATCCAGATCTTCTTGATATTCCTAATATTTACAAGTTTATCCTCAACATTTTTCAAGGGATTGAGAAATATCAAGGTTCAAATATTTCATGCCATTGAAGTATCTATGGATTAAAAATGTAACCCCTTCATACTTGGGAACAAGATAATTTCCATCTTTTTATTTCAATATGGAAGTTTTTAGGGAGTGAAGAATATAAAAGGGTAGGCTCAAAGGCACAACATGTCTAAAATAGTTTAGGTAAATGAAAATTTACCATTTTACAACACTATACCTACAATTTAATAATGATGTATTTCATCAAATGAAAGGAAATTTCTCCAAATGACCTAGGTAGAGATTCATGGTCAAAGCCATTATGCAAAGTCTCCAAATTGTTCCCTACCTCTAGAAAAACCTCTTTTTTTTTTTTAAATATCTAGATTTGAAGATCTTTATTTCCTCTAGTGGAAAGCCTATTATGTATGCAATTAAATCCTTAGTTATTTCCAAAGTGATCCCATTAAGATTGATTGTTATATTTTCTAAGGTGTTAGTAAACAAGATCAAAATATGGTTGTCATGACCTTCAATTTTTTCCATGAACCTGTGAAACCCATAACTTGTAAGGCCTCCCAAAT
Source organism: Torreya grandis (assembly GCA_037957365.1). NCBI lineage: Eukaryota > Viridiplantae > Streptophyta > Pinopsida > Cupressales > Taxaceae > Torreya > Torreya grandis. The sequence continues at coordinate 260,297 of JARHVA010001065.1, read as the reverse complement.
TCTTTCATTATTTTTAACTTCTTTAGGAAAATTTGGTTCAATTATGTTTGGTAACCCCATAATGATCATAGATAATCTTGAACAAAGGGGACAAATTCTTTCCCAACTCCAAAATGCTGAAGAACAAACAAAACCCAGAGCTATCTTTTTGTTACCTTTGGTTATGTTAAACAATATAAGAAGGATAAAGGTCAGATATAGAAGCTTCTCTATGATACTAAAAAAATAAGTAAGGATAAAAAATGGACTAAGACTATATGCTAGTCAAAGGTCCAAAGATTCCTCAGCCTAAACTTGGGGTGTTCCCCATTTCCTCATATATTATGTACATTAGACAAAACTTTGCTCTTTATGATTTTTATGATGTCCCTAAGAATCTCTTTAGAGTCCATTCAAGTAAATTTACCGAAAGAGATCACACCCTTATTATCAAACCAATATACTTTCATGTTTCCTTTATGATAAGTGTGTTAGATTAGAACTTGTTGTTTGGAATCAAAAATAGAGATCACTTCATCTATTATTGGCTTAATGGTCTAGCTAATAAAATTTTTCATGGATATATAATTCAATATATTAAGGGAGCCTCCCTCTATAATGAGCAATTACACACCCATTTGTTAATCTAATTTAAGACCCCATAGGGTAGCCAAGGTTTTAGCTTAGTGATTAGACTTGACACCCATATCTCCCACATATGTTACTATGATATTAACCTAATGGTATATTAGAATACCACCTCCTCCATCTTGTCCTAGGTTCCCTTTAGAAGCTCCATAAAAATTGAGCTTTATCTAGTCCAAAACAGGGTTTCTATTTAGTTATTTTTCTAATCTCATCTTTAGGATTCATCTTACCAAGACTAAAAATGTCAGTTTGCCAGTTAAGATCTAGAATTTATTCCACCTTAAGAAAGATTTTGACTTTATTATTTGGTTCAATGTTATAATTCTCTAGGATGGCCTCATATATCCTTTTGGATATCACTTTGCTACTACATTTATTTTCACTAAAAATCATATTATTGCACTTTCCTCAAATGCCCCAAATAATATGAGGCAAAGATAGCTTCCATGTTTTCTTGAGTATATCATTCCTAAAGGGACACTCCCATGACTACCATACTTCTAATAGAGAACCTGCATGAACCCACACAACATTGAATTTAAGGAGAATATAGCTCCAAATATCATGAGAGTATGGGCAATCCACAAGCAGATGGAATATAGTTTCATTATCTTTTTCACAAAACACACATCTATTGATTAAAATGCAAGCTCTTTTTATTTGATTGTCCATGGTTAAAATTATATTTTGGACTACTATCCAAAGGAAAATTTTATTTTTGGGATTAACAATTTATACCATAAAATCTTAAACTTAACATTAAAACCAGTATTCTATTCTAAAAGCAAGTAGCCTAATTTTACTTGATAATGGCCATTGAAAGACTCCCTCTAAACAAGTTGATCTTCTCTATTGGTAAGAGGTAAATGAAATTTTCTTAGTAAATTTTTCAAATTATTTAAACTCTGAATGTCTTCTTGATTAAGGTTATCTAAACTCAAAGATCTCTAAAACTTCACACCTTTAACTATCTACCAATAATCTTGTACTTTGTGACCATACTTATTATGAATGTCCTCTTGAAAGTGATGCCAACTATCAGTTTGACTAAGATGATGATAAATGACTCAATTATCATTCCAAAATTTCACTTAAAACAAGTGGAAATAATATCTTTATTCAAAAATTTAAAAATTCCAAAAGTGTGAGCCCCTGACAAACTGGTCTTCAATAAATATTCACATTGGATCATGACCCTCTAAATACTTGAAACTCAGAATTTTAGCTCAAATGGTGTTTTTATTAACAAATATCCAAAAAAAATTGAAATAAATGATTTATTCATTATCTAAAGTTTCTTGAGACCAAGATCACCATATTTTTTATGAACATAGACTTTATTCTAGGCTACAAGATGGAATCTATTTCACTCTTCAGTTCGTAACCACTAGAAATTATGTTGAATTTTTATTATCTTATCTTCACTACTCTTAGGAAGATAGAAAAGAGAAAAGTGACCATTAATATGTAAACTAAAAATTATACATTGGTTTTCAAATTAAACACCTAGGCCAAAATGAATAAGTATAAGACTAAAATAAAGACAAAAAGGCATAGGATATAAACAAGTATCTAAGTATAAAAAAATCATTTATATAACATAGAGTCAATATTTATCCACTTAAATGAAAGTGACTAAGAATTAAAATAAAACAATGAAAACACTTAGTTTGAAAAATCTAAAAGGAAACAAATAGACCTAATAAATGATAAAATCAATAGATACAACAATCTCATTTGAATAAAACTTAAATCCAATTTAGTCAAACTTTCCACAAAAGCAATTATCCCAAAGATAAAATAAGGGTTAATAACAAAGCTCATGAAAACAAAAATAATAAAATAATAGACTAAAGTGCTCAAGGAATGGATGCATAACTCTAAAAAATAGTTGAATAATCTAAAAACATTTGAGGTGAAGTTGCCCCAAAAGTGAAAATTTTAGTATCTTTCAGAATATGTCTTAAGGCAGGCCAAGGCCTAATAGGCTCATCCAACTTTAAGTATTTGTATCAATAAATTACTTTATAAAAAATCATTTATGCTAAGCATATAAAATAAATATTTTAAGTTTAGAGTTACTTCAAATAATGAAGCTAATACAATAACATGACTACAACTTTTCAAAGACCTTATTCAATTTGACTTATAAAATATAAACATGTCCATACTTGATTAGAATAGAAGACCAAACTCCAAAAATAAGAGCTTATATGATTTTAGTGATGAAATTAGGGTGTGTTGTGTAAACAAAAACATATTTGAATCTTAATATTTAAACACTTGGTAATGAAATCACTTGTAGTATAAATTACACAAAAATGACCCAATAAGGTTTTGGATTATGATATTAAAAAGATGGGATATACATGACAAGGGTTGGGGAAAATTTTGGAAGGCATTTTTCATCCCCTCAAAAAATAAAATCACAAAGATTTACATGGCCTTGGATACATAGAAGATTCATAAAATAATAAATCAAAGACATGCAATCATATACATTTCATAAAATTAATAGAAGAAGCTCATATCAAATCTTGTGATACACATATTTATGATACCCTAAAAAATTAATCTATTTAGGATACTTCATGAGAGATTTAAAAAATAATATAGGTATCAAGTATACAATGGGCCAATATGATGACATTTATCCAGGTTATAATTTTTCACAATCTCATCAAATGAGTCATTGTTGATGCTAAATAAGTTGAAGATGTTCACATCATATCATTCTTACACACATTAGGGGTCGATATGCAAAATAAAACATAATGAATCACATAAATATTAAATTATATGATATTCTAAGTCCACCACTTGGCACAATTTAAATGGATATGATACTCGAACATAAGAAGGTGCACTCTCTATTTCAGTCACATTTCATGATACACATTGAAACTTATTATTGGACCAATCTTAGATACACATTGTGTAAGTAATAACATATACATTAAATGTGTTTTACATTTATACGCTATGGACATAAAATTATGAAATATAATTATGTTTTCAAGTAATATACTCATCACTTATTTTTACTTCAATTGTTAAGGTAACTTAGGAAATAGAGACAAAGAGTACAAGTAATGTAGTATCACAACCCAAAAATCAAATCTGAATATCAAATCCATCAAAGAGGTATTTTTCCATATTACTATTACTTCCATATAAACTATTAAAAAATTTATTTTAGTACAACCTTATTGATATTATTCCTCAAAAAGTGCTTGATCCAAACATACCTATACTATAGAAATTGATAACAATGCATATTATGATAATAAGATTATGGTAATTTCTAAATAAATGCTTCAAATTAAGACATAAAATACAATATCTTATTAAAAATAATATTTTTTAGATTGATATACCTTATAAATAATAAATATCACATGCAAATGATAATCATAATTTAGATCATATCATAATCACTATGATTAGTCAACATACATATGATCAACTTAAGTATGATAGTGACTAGAATATCATACAGTACATTTTCAATGTAAACATTTAGATTTAGATTCAAATTCATATCTATATTTCAATACATATCCAAATTTATTATATATACATGACATATTTCACCAATATAACAAGACATTAATACCACAAGATACATTACCTCCACATGACCTCTTTCAGTTAGAGACAACACATATCATTTTACATAGATTCTTCATGATTGATCATTGGATAATAATTGGATATAATTATATATTGTACATGTGTTCTAACCTTGATAATAATTATATCCCTTGGATCTATTTTAATTTGTCTCTCTCCCTTTAATTTTTATCCTGATTTGGCAATATGTGTTACTTATTATACAATAATTATAATGCACATCCTTTATAGAAATATACTTTTTGATTCTTATATATAGAATAATTTTACATAATTTGTGTCCTCCATTTATTTAACATGATCATATAAATTTATATCTACATATCACATGATCACACATTGATTATTTCCCATTGGGGGCAATCCTTTTTGCCCACATACATGCCTAAGTTAAACTATTATGTCTCACATATATAGTGGGGGCATATTTATTGCCTTCAATTTATATATATCCATGTTATCTTAGTTATTTAACACTATAACTTTACACATGTTTTGGTTATTTTAGGATCCATAAAATTATTATATTTTTGAAACCACTGACACTTGGCCTTACTTGACCAATTCCAAAAAATAAAAAAATAAAATATTATAGAAAATTAAAAAATTAAAAATATTCAAAAAATAAATAAGGACCTAAGCATGACATGATCACTGTATTAAACTATTTAAATATTTTATTTATCACATTTTTGGTATATGGGATATTATTTTCATGCACACATGCATTTCATAGTATATGAGTGTAATGCAAAAAATATAGGTTACACATGGACATATAGATGCTAGAATTTTCTCTACCCATTCTCCATGATGATACAAGGGGATCTTATTCCACATCATTCACTATTACATATTATATATTTATATGACCTTTCTACCATGTTGAGATACCTAGATTGTTTACATGCCTTTCTACTTACTCATATATTGCACATTGTTACATGGATATGTTATTATATTATGATGTGATATTGATATATATGGAAGGTGTAAGCTAGCATATACTTTATTAATCAATTAATGATTTTAATCTCTTACACAATAGGTATTTTGTGCTTGTATATTATTTATAACCACTTAACCTTGTTTGAGACATATTTATGTTCATTCTATGGGGCCCTTGGCCTTGGTTATGTGACATCTTTATGTTCCTTGATTGTGAAATATTTATGTCTCATGACATGTAGTCCTTTAAATTATTTGTTTGAAAAATACTTATGTCCTTGTATGCTTTCCTTAGCCTTATGTGTGACACTCAATATTGATATTATTACACTTGTTGAATCTAAGTGGTGTCATGATCTATATCATGCAATATTATTACATAGTCTTATTCAATTATACTACTATTGTGTGCTTCATTGATACATCTGTCTAGGCATACCACTTATATTCATTGCATTACATATGTTACATAAATTCCTTTATTGACACATACATTTCTATGATGACATAATCTCTAGATGCTCATATGATTATAAATGTTGTTATATTTATACATGACATGCTACAATTAACTCTTGTTTTGAGATGGGTGACTTTAAAGACAAATCCTTTATCTAAAAATGGGGAATTATAGTGGGTTTTTCATGGATACATAATCTTCCATGAGACAAAAATCAAATCAAAGTACAAATTTTAGATATTTAGAATGGTTTAGATATTAGATGGTTTAGTCATATGATAAATATTAGCACATAAATATTATGGGGGAATGTGCCATGAATATGTACTCAATTTATAGAGACCTGAGTACATATTCATACACATTTAGATGTATATACATGAGAATATGTACATAATTTATAAGAACATGAATTACAATTTTTCACATAAAAATAAATTTGAGATATAGGTTCTCAAATTCAACTTATAGATGTATAGTATTTTGTATCAATTGGTATGAATTCAAAGGGAATAATATTGGGTCATGAAAACATACACACTTTCATATTCATGAGGTATGGTACTATTTTATGCACATATACAATAATACACTATATATTTTAATGGAAAATTATTGTCATTTTCACTTCACACTTTCAAATCTACGGTCATGATGGGTGCATCAATAATGTTCATTCTCTTTCAATCATGAATTGTTTCTATATTAAGAAAAATTCAATGAAACTATATAATAAAACCTATGGTGATGATGGGGGAATGAACATTATTAATTCCATTTGATCATGAATTTTATTTTACATGGAGTGAACTTGAGAAAAATCATACAAGTGAATCTAAATTCATATATAATGGTTGATTCAATTTATTTAAGTGAATCTATCATGTGATCCCCTCTTTGTTTCTAGCATAGATATTTGAATCAATAAATTATGTAATTCTCCCCACATTTATGAGGGTTAAGACATGTTGTCTTCCCAAATTAAGGGACTTCTTAGTTACATAAATTTTAGGCATACTCACCCTAACTATCCACGTGATTGACCAAGGAAGTACAAGTTCATCAATGCATTAATAAGGAAGCATAATATCCAAAAATTTGCAAGGAAAACATGTTTTTCATCAACACATAGGTGTAATATTTCATTGTTATCTAAAATTTTCAAAACTTCAAGATCAAATTAAAATTTTCAATTTATGGACATTAATTAGTAGATGTTTTATTTAGTTTTTTGTATTGTATGACATGCATTTTATAGATATTTCTTCATACCAAATATAAAGTGTGTTACAAAAAACTCGTGTATATATTTTCATTTTACTCTAACAATTTAATTACTAAAATAAATGGGGGGGGGGGGGGGTTGCATATACTAAATTTTTTTATTAAGTAATTGATAATGATAAGCTTATCATACATTTACCACACATGACCTAAGCACACAATGGTCCTAATTCACCATTCTCTTACACTACATGATATTTTATGAGTTTGACCCTTATTTTATAATATTAAAAAATTAAAACAACCTTGTTGTATGTTTAAAATGTTATTAACATCATATATATACTTATACAAACCTTCAATTCAGTTTACCTATATGCATGTCAGTACTATGAGGTTCGATCAATATGAGCATTGCTAGCCGATACTAAAAAACCTCTCTTAATAACTAACACTTTTTAAAATTATATATTTCCTTAGGGTGGGATAATCTACCTAGCATGTCAGTGGCATGATAAATTACCCAATTGGACTCATATATATATATATATATATATATATAATGGTCAGCATTACCTCCTAGGTAGACTTATAAAAGATACTGCAATGCTCATGAATAGCTCTCATTCTAAGATTACCTCTTAATAGTTAATCCAACTCAGGAAATAACTAATTAGAGAATGAATTATAAAAGCTATTTATAGTCATTAATAATGGTTAGAAAATCACATGAAATGATAAAATGTAATAAAAATCATATATTGAACTAACCCTTTTTCAAACTATAAATAATGGACCATTTAATCCATGATACAAAATGTCAAAATGTTAATTTATGAAGTACACTTAAAGAACTATCTCATAAAGGATAAAGGAAAGAAGCAAACACCCAAGTTAAATTTGGATGTATATTGATGTGTTATTATACACTAATGTGCATACACACCTAAGAAATCCAAGAATCTAAAGCATACAAACATAAAATAGGTTTAAGAGAATTTTTATTTTCCCTTGCCTATATGGTAATGTAGCACATAAGACAAAGAAATTGAAGATGAAATTATGGTTCAAGCTTCATCCTCAATAATATATCCTTATTTTTATTACATTTATTCATTAGTGTGTCTTCCAACTAGAGAAAAATTTGTATGTAGAGTGGTTACATCCCTAATAATGACAACAAATATATTTTCTAAAAGTGGTGAACATTCAATTATAGAGTTTACATGGACGTGTCTAAAACAAATATGTAAAATACTCAATAAACCATGTGATTAAGTTAATACATTTATAGTCATTAAAATTAACCATTCATTCCTTGGATGTCCACTTGAGATCACTTTACTCTTAGTATATCACTTGACCCATATTATGGGTCCTTTTGATCCACTTTCAGTCACATAGAAATCATTAATAACACCTAAGCCTATAAAACACCATATGAGATCCATAATGGCATAATTCCTTAGTGATTTAGGCCCCTAAAACTTCCAAAAAGTAATTTACCTCTCCATAAAAGTATTAGGGTCAACCTAGACCTATTATTAAGTCACTCTCCCAACTCAATTTTATCATAATAATATATAAACACTAATCTCACACTCTTACACTCTAGGTAAACATTATCACATAAAAAAATATAAAATTACCACTTCACATTAAGGGAAATAAACCAATTCTTTACTTAGCCCATACATTCAACAATCCATCCCTAACATAGATATATAGATCTCAACTGGACTCGAAGGCATCTTCTCATGCATTCACACTCAGGTATTATAGAATTCACTTGTACTTGTACCCACATTTAGATTGGGAGAACTACATCAGGATTGATCCCTTTTTGAGGTATTGGTATGTAGGCAACTCTTAACATAGCAAGGTGTTGAGGTCATGTACATTACACCCCACTAACTCCTTTTTCTCATGATGTTCATTCAAAAACTAAGCATGAAAACCTAGGGTTTCATAGGAAAATAGATCTTTATGAAAATATATTGATCACACAAACTTTAAATTTGAATTAGTGCTAGAACATGGCACATTCTACAAAACCCAAAAATAGTTTATGGATATTATGAGTGGGACACTAGTGTACTTCCTTAGACATTAACACACTATGGTACTGTCTAAAGGATCACACTACTATCTAGGGTTGAATCTAACACTTTGATCTAATTTATGGTAGTTAAACCTATATTGTCACCAATTTTCATAGTTTGATTCCTCCTAAAAGGCCTATTTATAGCTAAGTTATTATTTTTATCTCATCCTTTCAACATTTAGCAAATCAATTAGGTCAATTATTATACAAACCAATTGATGTATTTATTTCATAATTATTGTCTAATTTTCATATTCCATCATTTTAACACCTAGGGTTTTAAACTCCATGATCCACTTAAGTGTTATATCATTTGGTAAATCCAACTTAATTTGAATAGTGTAAAAACCATAACCCTAGACTACCTTTAGGGTTTATATTTTCAAGCCTTGTAGAACTCATACTCAAATTTTTGATCCCTGTATCTTTTAATTTTAATTTTGTCTAATCATGATAATAAGATTCTTATCACTTTCTAATGCAATTTTTTCTAGTTTCATTTGCATTCTTACTTCCATTCATTTGGAATCAAGTCAAATAAGTTATATAAACATATGTACACAATGTCCTATATTAGTTAAAATATATTTTATTTAACTCAATAGATACATTTAATACCATAACAACCATGTGTCAAGTTTTAATGTCATATCTTATGCACAGGAAAAAATATCCTTCTCCTCATCAACTCCATGAGGGTGATATTTACTTTCCCTCTAACCATGTCCATGTTATCATTCCTCCATGAGATGAATTAACCTATATCTCTTATCTATAGGGTGTGTGCCTAGATGTTCAATTATAATTAACTATGGCTTGCACTTGTGAGACTCTAAGGATGAAATTATCAACATAAGTAATCTAATTTAAAAATTACAAAATATTACATCCTGATTCTCCCCTAAGAAAACTTACTTAATTATATATGGATATTTATAGTTGGTAATTTGATTTGATTATTATTAACTAAACTATAGGTCATTTATTGTTATGGGACAGTTGAATATTTCTTTGATTTCATGATCTCATTACTATGAGTTAGCTATATTATATATTCTTACGTTATGATCATGTTGATTTGCTATTTTAGAAGTATTTTATGATATATGTCATGATTTATAGACTAACTACCTATTTGTCATGAGTTTAACACAAGATAGATTCATCCCTCAGATCATGATGAAGGGAGATAATCATCAGAGAGGGTGGTGGAGATGGAGGTTTGTGAGATGATAGAGGAACATCGAAAACCCTACACATACCACATTAGATAATACATGTCATATGAATTGTTTGAATGGTTAGCGCTAGTACATTCATTATGTTATTTGTATCTAGATATTTGTTTATATGTGTGTGTTAGTTTGAATTTATGCTTAGGTGAATTAATATTGTGTATTTATGTTGTGAATTTTATTGTGTATTTATGTCATGTCATTGTATTCATATTAATTAATGTTGTAAAAAATGTAAATTTATGCGATTAGTGTTTGGTACTACCATGTGTAGACTAACCAACATATCTTAGTAATGTTGAGAACATAATCTAGTTATCTTAATGATATTTGGGAATATCATTATAGGGCTTAATGACTTAATATAGATAGATAACACTATCATTAAATAATGGATTAATATAAATATATAATGGCTTAATGTAAATAGTTATCATTATCAAAATGATGTTATAGATATTAATTATGTTATAATTAGTTAATAGATTTAGAATAATATCATTTTAATTCGTATTGGTAATGTTATCATTAATACATCATCATTATTTACCTATGCTAAGATTAGTAAATAATTAATAAACCAATTGTTTATAATTAGGAAATAAAGTAATCATTAAGTTAGAAATACACACACACACACACACACACACACACACACACACACACACACACAGAGAGAGAGAGAGAGAGAGAGAGAGAGAGAGAGAGAGAGAGAGAGAGAGAGAGAGAGAGAGAGAGAGAGAGAGAGAGAGAGAGAGAGAGAGAGAGAGAGAGAGAGAGAGAGAGAGAGAGAGAGAGAGAGAACCTCATAAAGGAAATAAAATAATGGTATGGTGTTATTACTAGAATAAAACAAGGATTTTTAGTTTGGTTAGAGGCAAATTGGGAAAAGTATATAAAAAAGATAAAACTCATCCAGTAAAATAAAAAAGAGAAGAGAGGGGTGTAACATAAAGGGGGAAGAGAATAACATAAAAATGAAGGGATCAAAGTGACTTAGAGAGGAGAAGGAGCAACAGGGTAAAGGAAGGAAGATTTGATAGATTGGGCTATTTTAGGTAGTGTATCTATTTTTGATTTTTTGAAGAATTTGTTGAAATTTTATATAGATAATTAGTGAATTAATATGGAAATATATATATTATATTATCCAAAATTTAATTATATTATCCATGTTGGTATAAATATAAATAGTGATAAATCCTTGATAATATGTAGTGGATTTATGTGAACTATATAGCAATTTAGCATAAAGTTTATATGTGATCAATTCTTGATTAATTCTTAATAATACTATCTAGCATCATGATCTATATGAGATCTCAATAGTGATATATATATGAAGTATATGTGATATTTCACATACAATATACTTGTAGTGAACTGCATATGTGTTATACATCGAAAATGTAGCGATCAGAAATGATTTAGAAATAAATTATACAAGAATCAGATTTTTTAGACCTCATAGGAGATGAGAAAGCCATCTTAATATCTAAGTTGGAGATAATAAATATTTTAAATCAATAAAAATGATATAGAAGGTGTTGAAGATATTAAAATCAAGGAAATGGAGTCCTTTTTCATGGACTTCAATCAAGAATATGGAGTCAAGTTTGAGCTAACTAGGATCAAAATGCATGAAGACAAGTACAATAAAAATATAAAATCACAGGTCACAAAATGGAAAAAATCATAAAGAAGTAATGAATTACATGAAAGAAGATATACAAGTATAGGTACAAGATGAATCAAACCAAGTTGTAAGCCATTGTAAGTATAAAACTATGAATAAGCTAAGAATATGATCATGTGAGTTGATCAAGGAACCAATATTGGCTGATAATGATAAAAGTAAAGAGTAGAGGTCAAGAGGACATGATAATGAACTTAATAAGATGATATGGATGCCTAGAGAGGCTTATAAGAAGAAAATAAAATCAAGAGAGTATGGAAAGGACCATGAGATCCTTGAAGAGACTATCAAGTCTCATGAATGTAATTTGATTTGTAATAATCATGATGGTGTAGGTATGGAGATGAAAGAGAGGGAGTCACTCTATGGTCACATAGAGAAAAGAATTAATGAGAAAAAAGATCTCATGATATATCAAAGGAAATAGGAAGACAACCATGCTCCTCATAGATAAAATGATTGGATGAAGAATTCATCTGTGGAGGAGGACAAGGTCAATCCAAAGGTTATCCAAAGAAGGAGTTAGAGTAGGCTAACATTGAGAAAGCAAAGATAGGGTAGTCTTAACCCAAGAATTATTCCAAGTAACATGAAAAGAGATGAAGAGAAAATAATAATGGAAGGAGAGATACAGCTAAGTGAGTATGAGAACAACCAAATGAAGAAAGAGAAAGGTAAGAAGTTAAACTATTCAATGGGTAATGTTACAACTTAGTTGGTTTTTGTTATGCATGATGATAGTAAGAAAAAAAATTGATGAACAATGTTGTATTATGATGAAATTAAATTGGTCAAGGAGATGTCATTATATGATGATCAAGGAAGATATGAGAAGACTAACCATGAAAAGGTTGAGTATCATGAAGATGTATCCAAGGAAGATATAAATGAGTGTATGACAAAGGTGGAAAGAATATATGGATTAGGAGTAAAATTTATGATAGATCACTATATACTTAAAATAAATCCACTACATATTATCAAAGATATATTAATAGGAGGACAACCATATGTAGTGGATTTATTTTAATTGTATAACAATCTAGCATAAAGTTTAGATGTGATCAATTCCTGATAATATTCTTAATTAATTACTGATAAAATTATTTGGTGTCATGATTTATATATGATATTAATAGCGATACATATATGAACTATATGTGTTATTTCACATACAATATAATTTCAACTAATTGTATATGTGTTATACAATGAATATGAAATGATCTTGTGTGTGTGTGTGTGTGTGTGTGTGTGTGTGTGTGTGTGTGTGTGTGTGTGTGTGTGTGTGTGTGTGTGTGTGTGTGAATATATATATATATATATATATATATATATATATATATATATATATATATATATATATATATATATATATATATAAGCTCTCTTTATAATGAATGCAATGATCTAGTTATATTTATAATTATAATAATAAAACATAGCAATCTAGAAAATATTTACTGAAATACATGCATGGGGTGATCTAAGTATGTTATGGAAAAAACTAAATAAAAATGAGCATCGAATCATATCTATATGTGATATATAATGAGTATATAATATATATGCAGCAAACCAAATATGTGGTATACAACAATTTACATTTGGATATATATTTAAATATATATTGGATTAGATTTACATAAATTTATATATATACAATGACTCATAGTAAACTATGCATATAAGAATGGGTACTTGCTATGTATACATAAATACTTTAGGATCTAATGAAGCTATGATACTTTTGTATACAGAAATACAAATGTAGCTTTTAACTCTATAATCTCCCCACTTATTTTATACATCATTATTTTATGTGAATAAGGAGATACTCAAACACTCACATATGAATGGCTCAAACTATGATCTCTGTATTATATTTCTCTAATTATTTCTCATATATACTCAATATTCAACCATTTGTGTAAACTATATTTCTCCAAATGGATATTACATTTATCACTTGTCTTTTATCTTTATTAATGTATGTATACAAAAATATTTTTGTATATATAAGAAGATATGGGGTTGATACGAGATGTGGATTATATATATACAGACATAAGTGTTTATTGGCAGTGATATATATATATATATATATATATATATATATATATATATATATATATATATATATATATGGTTGCCTAAAGTTCAGTAATACACATATATGTATTTATTGACAATGATATAGTTATAACATGAAAATTTATTATGAATATCTGGTTATGGATGGGGATTTGATACAAAACCAGTCCTAAAACAATGGAGATAAGTATATATAATTATTTATATAAAATGTTAGCCATAACAACATGTTCATATCCATATGATCTCTCTTGATAAGTTTGTAGGTATCTTCGAACATTCAGGTATACAGTTCTTATACAATAACAAGAAAAATCATAGACCAACATAGTTTGATTAAGAATATGCAATGCAAAACCTTTATAGACATGCATTTCATAAATGGGCCATATCAATTATAGCTCTCAGACTGTTGGATTGTTTTTTTTATAGAAGTTTTGAAACAATTATTATTGATTATAACGTGTGATTTTCCTAATAACTCTAGATATATATATATATATATATATATATATATATATATATATATATATATATATATATATATATATAAAATTTTGTCAAGTATGGGTTCTATCACAACACCTAACACTGTGAACATGGGTATGGAGATTAAAATACTAGATACACCTACCATCTTAAGAAGTACATTCAAAATTATACAATGCATAATTATCTATTAATATAATAATAATGTTTATATGTTCATAATCATTATGGAAGACATAAGGGGACAGACATAATGATTTCATTATATTGAATATATGACATTGTATGTTCACAATACTCTTGTATATTTTTGAATGATGATAAAGATTAAAATACTGGATAACTTAAAATCATATATTAGGTATTCTATAATTAATTTTAGTATCTTGAGTTTAAGATATGTGTAGTTACAATGTCTTAGCTTAGTAGTTACATAATTTGGTATGTTTGTATGGTATATTTTGAGATAATAAATACCCAAAAAGTATAGAGCCTAGGAAGAATGGTGTAGACGAACAAAACTAAGTTAAGTTTAGTTGTTTAAATATATTCTTAAAAATATAGTGATATATGTATATTCTTGTAAAGATATATATCAAATATATTCTTTATTAGGTATATCATATTTGCAGACATTGATCTTTTGATATTGATTTGGGGATATACCATGATATTATTTATTGAGCAAAGATATTCGATGATCTATATATTTATTTGATATATTTATATATGAATCAAATTGAGCATAGATATCTTATCAAGAGGTTTAAATCTCATAATGTCATTGATTAAAATTATAAATGACTATTAGCATTTACATACAGTATTTATATATTATTGAAAACTTATGTGTTGTGTATACTATGAGTATATTAATATGTACAAGTATATATACATATATAAATTATAGTAGTACATTGGGAGTTTTGATTACATTTATAGTTTATTATCTATTAAAAAATAAGTCAAAAAGATTAGACACTATACATATAACCTCCTAAAAATATAACAAGTTGTTTAAATGAAAGATTATGTTGTCATGATCATTATGACTTTCTTTATTATGACTGGTTGTTAAAATTAAGTACTGTGTAAATGAAAATGTTGGATTATGATTGCTTGTTATATAATGTACTATGTTTGAATCTACTTAATAGAAATTAGACATTTGTAGATTATACCTGGTTGGTTTAAATTGTACTTGTTATGATTATTATTATTTATGCGATAAATAATGTTATAGAGATTCATTCATTCATTTGACGGATAAAATGTATGAATTTTAATTATTCATGTGTTTACCATATTTTATTCCTACTAGTAGGAAGTAATCTATATGAATCTATTGGTTATATTTATATTAATTGAATATTGCATTATCGCTACTAAGTAATGAGATAGACTTCACTAGCTTACTAACATCACAATGCTAGATGAAGGTAATCCAATCAAGTAGTGTGTATGAATTTGACTGATCCTAAAGGTCAATAAATATTTAAAACTTTGGCCAAAGTAATGTTAGTTAAACATTGTCATTTAATATGCATGATTTACATGTTTATGTGATATCATGTTAGAACAGATTTATTTATGGTACATTGCATGTTCTTAGAAATCATATAGCACATGGGTACTAACTTGTCTCTTTGGCTTCCCATACTATCATTATCTACACATCTATAAAGGGTGGGCCATTCACTAATGGGAGATTGTGTATGAGATCTATGGTCTATGGTTAGTTTGGAAAATTACTCGGATGATGTTCTCCCTCCCCAAAGTAGTAATTATTTGGAGATGACACTTAAGATTGCCATAGATACTAGAGTTTGGGGAACTCATGCTCCATAGAGCCTTGTACCTTATACATTATATTGTATTTATTATTATTGAATTATTATACTTGATGAGATGTAATTATTTACTTATTGCATCATGACAATAGTGGCTACATGTTTTTACTAACCATGGCTATAAATATGTATTACTTTCTATATTCATTTATGTTTTGTTCATATGATGCTAGTTATCAATAATAGGTAGTTGTTGCATGCTTATTTTATAGTTAAGATACTTAGTGTGTTCAGTTGGATCACTAATTAGATTATTGTGGTGAAATATAATGAAAGAATACATTGATTATTATTTTTTAAATCATATTATTCTAGGTAGGTCCTAGTGGGGATGTTACATGTGATATTAGAGTTGTGGCTCAAAATCTAGGACCTAATGATTCCACTAACATTTTGGTAACCTTATGTAAATGGGATAATGGTGAAAACTAGAGTATCTAGAGATGGTATTTAAAACATCAATGACAACCCTCCATTTGATCCTAATCGATTTGCTTGTGAACAAGCAATAAATTTGGATCAGATTCTCACAACCATGAATGAGACCAAGAATCAAATTTCAGCCCTAGAGTAGGAGGTTCATGTCCATGAAGAGGAAGTAAACTGAGATAAACTAGAATAGCATCCCATTGAGTAGGAAAATTATTAAGATACAAAAGCATAGGTAGTTATGGATTTGGCTAGAGATATGAAAAAGGTGAATCCACCTAAGTTTGATGTATCTATTTTGGGGAACCTAGAGAAATGTAGTATTATATTGGTTAAGTGAAGTGTATTTTGGACTTGTAGTGCCTCAATGAATAATCATACTACACCATGATTGGATTTGTGATATTTATTAGATCCTCATATATGGATTGATGACTATTATAGGTAATATACATCCATGAAATGATGTGCAATACATTGAGTGTGTACCCTTAGGAACACTTGTAGCCTCTTTGAGTTGTTAAAGGATTAGTTTATCAAGAGTCTCTATGGTGATGGTTGTATACGATGTTTAGGTATGTGAGTGAATAACATAGTTCATGAGTCATGAATAATAGATTCTTACGATATTTTTGATCACTTAGACCGAACACCTCAAGAATGATTACATCCTTAGTTGGTAATCAATTCACATTTGCAACTTGCATTTTATATTATGAGTGTTCAAAAACAATGGGATGATTCTCACTTAAGAATATATGCATTTTAGATAGAGTTCTGTGTATTATGGGAGGGAATCATAAAAGAACACTTATGGATTGACATCACTTAATATGGTGGAAATTCTCTTTGTAGTGGAGTGTAGTTATCTTTTTTGAGGATTTCTATGTGTTAGGAGTTTGTTCATGGATTGGCACCCCATATGCTTATGTGGATTTGGAAGAGGTGTCATATCATATAGCTATCATATAGGTTATTTGTTACTCTCTCACTCTCCTTTGACATCATTATAAGCCCACTAAGTGGATTCATATTTTCATGATGTTGATTAAGTTTTCCCTTAATCATAAGCTTGTTTCTAAAATTTTATTTTCCTTGGAGTTTATGGGATAGTGTATTCTACTTCTTTTTGATATATAAGTTGTAGGAATGGAATGGATTAATGAATCAATGTTGTTAATATTTTTCCTTCCAATTATGGAAATAGGTTGTGATACTACACTTACAGGTTTGGTAAGTGTGTGGTGATTTTGGCAACTTAGATTGTGGTGTTTTATTCATACCATGTGAGAGTATTTAAGAGTTTTATTTTTGAGGTGTTAGTTCAATACTTTACACTTATGGTTTTTTAGATTCATATTTTCCATTGTTACTTTATCTAAACTTATGAACTTTAACAATGTGGAGTGGTGAACCTTGAATTTATATTGGTTCTAGATTAAGATTTATAAGTTGATTATGATCATTATGTTATGATTCACCCTTGATTAGATTGATATTATTAACATCTTGATGAAAACATGTTGTTTTGATGAGAAATTTATGTATATTTTACCTAGAAAAAGTATGGAATAGGATGTGTAAAGCATCTTATTAGTCCAAGGGGTTTAGATAAGCTTATAACTTGTGTAACTAACCAAGAAAGTAAGGAGGCATTGTCTCATTTGTTCCCTTTATATGGCTATAATAATGGTGTGATACTTGGAATTTGGTTTTGATAAGACAAGTCTACAAAAAAGGTATAGATCCCATGTACAAAAAGCCCAAGGGGTAGCAGGGTAGGCCAAAGGCCACTAATAATAGACAAACACCAAATTAATGATATCCAAATAACAAACTAGAAATAGACTAGAAGACAACCATGGAAGAAACACTACTTGTTAATCAAATATTTCTAGTCATCTTTAATGAAGCTAAAAAGTTCCTCCTTATTACCAATTTTTCTTTTAATATCTTTATCTTCATCTTGGGTATCCTATTGAATCATTAGAGAAGAATCAACTTGGTGAATAACCTTCTAAAAGATAGTTGTCAACACTTTCATTTTGTTCTAGAGTGAGCGTAAACCATTTTTTACTTCCTCCAACTCCCTTTTAATCTAAAAACAATCATCATAAGTGTCCTCTAAATCCTCCTTAATTGAGTCATATATGGAATTATTTAGCACTTCAAAATGATTGGTCCCCTCCTTATCAATCTACTGGTTTGAACTAGGCTTGAATTTTAAAATACCCACTTCCTCCCTAGATCCAAAGTAGAGGGATAATCAATAATTTTTACCAAAGGGGTTTGCCCCCTGCCAGTCTATTGGACCTCTTGATATTTAGCTTTTTAACCATGAAACTCTGAGGTTTGATTCCAAACACTTCATCCTTATACACATCCCCTTACAGCTAGGCCTCCAGGTGTTCTTTTTCCATAGCCAAATTCAGAAGCTCTTTACCCACCACTTTTTTAGTCTTTTTCTTGCCCAATTTTTTCTTTGTAGAAACATCCTAAGGGAGAACTTTCCTCTTCTTATTGCCATAAATAAGAGGAATAGTCTTCAGGTCACACATCCATTCCACAACCAAATATTGATAAGGATCAAGGGTTTTGGATTTTAAAACTTATAAAAAAGGAAAAATAGATCCCAATAAGAGAGGGGGAAAACAATCTTTCTTAAAGGAGAAGTTTGAAGAAGTGGTGACAATGTCCTTGGACTTGGGAAGGGAACCATGGGAACTTAGAGAACCAAATCTTAATCTTGGGGGGGATATGGTCATATGAGTCACTATAATGGGTATCTTAAACCATAA
This sequence comes from Torreya grandis, assembly GCA_037957365.1. NCBI lineage: Eukaryota > Viridiplantae > Streptophyta > Pinopsida > Cupressales > Taxaceae > Torreya > Torreya grandis. Next base: position 240,710 of record JARHVA010001065.1, on the reverse strand, counting down.
GAGCCTTTAAATCTTTAGCTAGACACAATTCCAAGTGAAAATTATAAAGCCTAAAATTAAGATCTTGGTGGAGTGGAATGGCAGAGGTAGCTAGGTTGCTGTCAATAACAATTTTAATAGACTTGATAGAGGTATCTAGGGATGACAAAAGGAATAAAGGAAATTTGAAAAGCACCTTATGGTGAAAGTGATTTAGAAGAGCAAAATGGTAATGATAAAAAAACTTAAAATGACCCCTAAGGGTGAAATACTTCATGATAGTAAAACATACCTTATCCCAATGATTAATCAAAATTTCCCTATCAAAACCTCCCTACAGTTTCACTAGAGACTCACCTTATCTGAAGAATCTTTTCATCCCCTCTAGGTCTTGGAATTTGATTAGTCTCTTTAATCTTATACCATCATAACACATACCTATGGCCTTCATAATATATTTTTTGCTTATTTCAAACTCAATACCACTAATCTAGACTTTGTGACCCCCATCCCAACTCAAGGCAAACTAAGTTGAGAGATTCTCATCATAACCATTAAGACATTCCAAGAAAGGAGAAATTCCTTAGTCATAACAAATTCTCTAAAGAATGGCATCTAATTTGGTCTCATCATAGGATAAAGGCTCTATTTTGACCTTTTCACCTCCCATAACTAAAATTTTCTCATAATTGTTAATAGACTCAATCAAGACCAAAATCAAAATCAGCCAACAAGGATCAAATAAAATAGTGTTGAATAATATAGAAGAAATGTAATGGTTATCATTAGGTAACCATCCTTTAAGACCACTTAAATCCTAAACCCATATATTCATATTATACAAGTCAATCAAGTAATGATTGCACATGTTAGGAAGCTTGTGAAGATTTCTTGTGTGAGATAACACTGTCAAGAAATGAATCTACCTCATGTGATATTGATTTTCATTGAGGTAGAAATAAGCATATCTTAAAGTGAGCTCATATGTTATCTTCCCAATTTTAATGACTTCACCTTTCTTACCCTTAATATGGTCAATGTCCAACATGGGAATACCAAATAGATTATAAAATATGATGAGCTCTAATATATAATAGTTGATTTAGGCCATTAAGTTGAGAAAGGTTGGGCCTCCAAAAGGAGGAGATATCTAACATTAGTGGGTAGAATATTTATATTCCTCTAGTACCTTAGATGGAAAATATTTAATCCCAAGTTGGCTATTACATTTGTCACCTGATTTCCCTCTCTATAGATATGCTGGAATTCAAACTCTTCAAAACAAGGAATGAGATGTTTTATGTCTTGAATGATGTCCTCCAACCTCCATCCCACTCTATCTTTATTTATAATTGAATCAATGATAATTTTGGATTCACCCTCTACTAAGAGGGTTTTGGTTGAAATGGAAATGACTAACTTAACTCCCCAAAGGAGGACCCTAGCTTCCACACCGTTACTAGACTTTTATTCCAACCCACCAACATAGGCCACTACAAGTTCTCCCTTATCTGATCTTAGCACTCCCCCCACTTTCCAAGCATAGGTTACCTTTGATATCCCCATAAAAATTAAGCTTCACCTAACCAACAGAAGGAGGTGCCCATTTGGTAAAAGCTCAAGTAGTCCTTTTAGAATTATCAGCCCTATAGATATGGGCTGGGATACACCATTTGTTAATTATACTTTCTTACTTTTTGTTAGGGGGAATTCAATGACTTTTATATTACTGCAAGATATGTTTTCCTATAGTAGTTTAGCAAACTTTATAAATTTCTCCTTGGGTTCTTTAACATTGTATTTGAATATTCTATTATTGTGTTCCTTCCAGATTTCCCAAGTCAAGATGGGGGGATTTAAGCCCATATCTCTTTACAAATAGGGTGGATGAAAGGGGGTACCCACCCTCTAATGATATTGGGAAGATCTTGATTTGTGCTCCATGAGACCTCAAGTTTCTACAGATTTAGACTCCAAACTTCCTAGGAGTATTCACAATACAATAAGAGGTGTGAGACTGATTCCTCCTCTTTAGTTTCAAAGTATATAATGATTGGTGATTTGAAATCCTCTATATTAGTGATTATCTAAAGTAAAGATATTATTATGGGTAGCCAGCCACCAAAAGTGGTTAATTTTTAGAATGAGATTGTGATTCCAAACCCTTCTCCAAAATTTAGGATCCTCATTAGAATCAAATTACAGATTATTAGTCATCTTGATTGAAAAAAATTCAATTATATTTGAAGCCCATAACATTTTATCCCTTGTGGGGAATATAGGTACTCTAAATTCTATGAGATGGAGCTAAAATTCCTTAGTAATTGGAATAAGATCATTCTAATTCTGATAGTAATTAGATAGCTATTTCTAGTCTCTATTACCAGGCTGAATATAATCCACTGCTAAGCTCCCAAAGTGGAAAATGTCTAAATTTTGTATTTCATGTAAATGGATATCCTTTAGCCAGCTATCCTCCCAAAATATTATATTTATACCATCCCCTAATTTCCATTTTATGCCCTTATGTAGAAGAGTTTTACTCTTAATGACATTGTTCCATATCACTGATCCTCTAGGGATACCATTTATATGAAGGAAAGCATTAATATTATTATTTGGTAAGTACTTAGCTTTCATGATGCTACCCCAATCCTTGCTAAAAATCATGAAGTTCTAAACAATTTTCTCTATAAGGGATTTGTTTTTCATGTGGATTTTTTTGATTCTTAGTCCTCCTTGTAACTAAGAAGTAAAAATTTTGTCCTAGCTGATAAGTGTAATTCTTTCTCTCTTCCACTCCTATCCATATAAAGTTTCTCTAATTTTTTTTGAAATTTTATGCAACATATTTAAGGATTTTGAAGAGAGAGAGGAAGTAAATATGGATTACTTAAAGGGAGACCCTCAAAATTTGAAAATTTTTCCCTGGACTCAAAATATTTCCTTTCCACCCAACTAGATTCTTTTGGATTTTCTCAAGAATAGAATTCCAATATGTAGGGTGAACATCTTGAATAGTAAGGGGAAAGATAAGGTAAGTACTTGGAATTTATCCACAAGAATAGTAAAAAATCTTCATGATTTTTTGTTGAAGGTCTAAAGGGGTGTTGAAAAAATAGACCACACTCTTTTCATAATTAATACATTGTCTAGAGGCCTCCTCATAATCCTTTAAAACCTTCATCCATCTCTTGGCTTCCACCACCGCAGGAACTCAAAAAAGTATAGTGTCATCAACAAATTATTGGATGGTGGTTGGATCCACTGTATAAGTAGGTTTTATACCTTTGATTTATTGGTATCCCAATAATTTCATAAAACTTTTGCTAAGAACCTCAACCATAAGAATGAATAGATAAGGGGATAATGGATCACCTTGCTTGAGACCCCTAATAGTAGAGAAAAAAACCATTGGATAGCCCATTAATGAGTACAGAGTACTTAATGGTAGTGACACATGTTGTAATGAGCTACATAACTTTATCCTAGAATCCCATTTTCTCAAGGATTTTAAAGAAGAAGTTCCAGTCACTCTGTCATAGGCCTTGGAGATGTCAAGTTTGAGAGACATTCTAAGGGAATTCTTTTTATCCATAGAATGAATGTATTCATGAGTGGATATAACAACATCTAAGATTTGTCTTCTTGGGATAAAATGCTTTTGGATATTACTAAAAATATGATCCAAAATCATCTGAAGTTTGCAAACCAAAATTTTAGAAAAAATCTTATAGACCATGTTACACAAGCTAGTGGACCTAAAGTCTTCCATTTCTATAGGGTCCAAATTCTTAGGGACAAGAACTATAAAAGTGTGATTGAGATATTTCAAGATATTTCTAGGTTTGAATAAATCTGAAGTAGCCTTAGTAATAGATTTCCCCATGATCTCCCAATAAACTTGGAAAAAGGACAATGGGAAACCATTTAGCCCTGGGGCCTTGAGAGCACTCATCATGAAGAGGCAAGTTTTAACTTCCTCTTCAGTCATAGGCTTTGTTAAGAGGTTATTATATTCATCATTAATGGAGGTGGGTATAATATCAATAAACTCTTGATTTTTCCTTCCATTTTTGACAACCAAGAACCTCTTAAAGTAATTTACTACCACCTATCCTATCTAATTATTTGATTGGACCAAAGATCCATTTTCATCTTTTGACTCATTTATTCTATTCCTTTTCCTTTGATTCATAGTAGTTTAATAGAATAAGTTTATATTCCTATCCCCTTCTCTAAGCCATTACACTCTAGATTTTTGCCTCCAAAATATTTCCACTTTTGAAGTAGTTCCCTCCATTCCTTCCTTAGAGAATCCTCTAGTTGTACCATATCTTCAGTGACTTCTCCATTTTCCATTTCTAGCTGAATGTCAGCAAGATTAAAAGAGATCCTTCTTTCATTTTCAAAAAAATTACACAAGTAAATCTATTCTAGATTTTAAATTTGTTTTTAACTAAATTTAACTTGTAATCTAACCTAAACATGGGAGATCCTTGGATCAAATTAATCCACCATTAGGACAAAATATCTCTAAATATTAGGGTATGAGTCAACATACACTCAAATATAAAGGGAAAAGGGACATTAAAAGCCTTATCTTTTCAAGATAAAAGGAGGGGGTTGTGGTCAGAGGTCATCCTAGGGAGAGCTTCTAAGAGATAACCACTAATATAATCCCAATTAGAGGATACTACCATCATATCTAACCTAACTTGAATTAAATTCTCACCTCTCATGTAATTAGACCATGTGAAACACTAACCTTGAAGATCAAGATCAATTATCCCTATGTTATTGAGGAACTTGGCTAAGTCAATCGTATTGTCAGAGTAGTCTAGTATACCACCCATCTTTTTTAAATGGTAGAGAGGAGTGTTAAAGTCACCAAAAAGCATCTAATAGTCCTACTTGTTAATTTTAATGTTAGTAGAAAATGAATCCCATAAATCATTTATAGAGTTTCTTTAGTTGGGGGCATAGATATTAAATAAGTTATAGGACTTGCTTTGATTGACCACCCTAACATTTAAACTGTTCTTATCTTTATGGATAAGACTTCCCTTCACAACATTGTTATTCCAAATGGTGAAAATACCTCTAAAAGCACCAACAACCTCACTAATACAAAATTCTACATTAGGCCATATATCTTTAACAACTAACTTAAAACCTTCAGTGTTAATTTTGACTTCCTACAGTAAAAGAATATCAATTTTATTATCAAAAATGTAGTTCTTTATGGTGAAATACTTATGAGTCATGTTAAGGCCTCTAACATTCCAAGATAGGATCTTCATTTTCCTTAAACCTTCTTGGATCCAATCTTTAGGATCCTTTGTCTACCCATGGCAATGTCCTTATTAATAGCCCTTTGTCTTGTTTCTCTTTTGGTGGGTCTTCCAGCTTTGGAATCAACATCCACATCAATTGTTTTTCTCCCTTGAATTTTACCTTTCTTTTTGGTAGTATTTCAACCTTATGAATCTAAATCCTTTTCATTTTTACTAGATCTTATACCTAGTGTTAAAATTAGATATTTTTTTACTGGAGAGGGAAATCCTTGTTTACTCTTAGTGCTTCCCTCTTTGACTAGACTTCTTATATTTTTAAGGAAAATTTTACTTCCATTAAATTCATTCAATAGATATAAATTATTTGAGATGAGATCAACACTAACATTATCCATCAATTTTATTTCTCCCTTATTTAAGAGTTGAGTGGTTTTGTTATTCTATTGTTTCTCCATGCTTATTTAAATCTCCTATGTTTTAAGGTCATCATCCCTCAAGATGGGTATCTCAACCTATTTCTCCTTTTCAATAGGCATATGGATGTTTTCATTCCTTATCTTATCTTCCTTGTTCTCCTTATTTTGGGGGGAGCTAATAATGTTTAGAATGTCCTCTTTGAAGGGATAGTCCTCTTCTTCCCCAGTTGAGGGATCTTCCAACATAATGGAATTCTTATTATTAAATTTACATTATGTGATAAGGCTCCCTTTCCTATTGAAATTTTGAAAAAAGACAATGGCATTCTCGTAGTGAATGGCTTGAGTCCACTAGTTGAACTTTGACTCAAGTAAAATGGAATTAGGTAAAGTTTTATTGGTGTCCACACTAACACAAAAATGGGCAAAAACTAACTTGGTTTTTCTCTTAGTAGTGCTATCCAATGATATTTTTTATTCTTGGACTTTGTTTGTTATGTTATTTTTAACATTATGTCCTCCTAACTATGAATATAATAGAGATGGGTTAAGTTGTGAAATTTGATACTAGTTATGTTTAGCTAATGGAAAATTAATGCAATTATGGAATGATTGTATGATTTTTATTGTGATGGATGTTGATACAACTTGAATTATTAACATATATCATTGCACTCTAGGATCTATTTTAATGGATTTGTGATTCATTAAACCATGTGCACATTTTGGAGATCAATAGGTCATGGATACCTAGGGGATGAATGGTGAATTAGGAACATGAGTACTAAGAGATGGGAATTTATCCTAGTTAGTCTCACATTGAATTAATAGTTACTCAATTTTGATCTGACAAGGGGAGATTTTCAAATCCAAGATTTGGCAAGGGGGACTTGTCAAATTTAGTTATATGACTATACATATGTGTAATGAGGAATGTTTATTCCTTAATTTTATATATATTAGAAATGTATTATCTCTTGTTCCTATTCGTCATCATAAATTTTAGGAGCTACATGGAGAAATGGTAGTATTGACATGTCCTACTTATCATGAGCTATGCATATTAGTGATGGTATTTACTTATACACATTTTTTCTAGGTTTTCTAAACACTTTTCTTAGGAATGAGAAAAAACACTCTCTAGGTTAGAGAGGTGTGTAGAGGGACTAGGAGGCTTGGTGGAACTCTCTAGCCATTTGTTTTTAGATTTTGTGATGGTTTCATGTGCTTATAGTTGAAGATTAAATTTGAGAAATCAGAAAAATTATTACCAAGATATGTGGGACCTTTAAAGGTATTAGAAGTGGTCAATCCTATAGCATATGGGCTTTCATTATCACCAACCCTATCTCTATTAAATGAAGTTTTCCATGTTTCTTATCATAAAAAGTATATATCTAATCCTTCACATATGTTGGATTCGAATGATTTGTAAGTTATAGACCCTGGGGTGGTAATCCTAGAAGTAATCAGAGTAATTGACACTTGTAAATTTTTTTGTGTAATAGGGAGATATCATAGTACAAGGTATTGTGGGACCATTACTCTAAGGATAGTTTTTGTACCCAACATTCCCCTATTCAGTTTTAGAGAATGGAGACCCACTTTTTTTATTTATTAGGCCCTATTTGTTAAGTTTTCTTCATTATGTGGAAGTTTTTACCAAGATTACTCCTTAAGCTCAACACTCAAAAGTACAAAAAATGATATTTTACATTTTGGACTAACCTATCAATGACTTTCAAGAGTTTTTAATAATTGTGTATGTTTTTGGGACTTGGTTATATTTGGAACTATTTTCTTAGGATTTGATATTCAGACAATTTATTAGGTACTTAAGTTAGGATAATTTGTTCAGAACATTATTCATCAACATTTTATGTGTTTAGGTTTTTTCTTCAGATAGACTATTCAAAACTTGCTTATCGATATTTTTTTTGTTCGAACATTATTTTGAAGGATTTAGTCTTTTGGCATTTTTTTCAGAGGATTTATTTTGTACTTAAAGTTTGAAGAATTTATTCATCAGATATGTTCATCAAAAATTATGTTCAAACTTGTTTGTTGAAACTTGTGTTTGGCATTTTGGTAATTAGACATTTTGTTCAAACACTATTCTAAGTGATTTGGTTTTATGTAGAACACCTTTAAGATTTTTGTCATTAGGGTTTTTGTTTGGATCTTTTGTTAGGACATTTTTTTCAAACATTTTATTGAAGGATTTAGTCTTCATAAATTTTGATCGGGCTTTATGTTTAGAGACTTTGGTTCATAAGAATTATTTTATCGATCCTAACATGAAACCTGACTCCTAACTACTAACTACTAAAAGCCCACTAGACTTATCCAGCAAAGTAGAACTAGTTCATGAAACTTGCCAAATAATTTAACCCTCTAACTAAACTAATGATATTTGAATTGTGTAGGTAAAACAAATATATGAATATTGAACATTAAAAGTGCATGAACTAGAATTGAATGCAAAAGGATATATCAATGACATATGACCATCAACGTGTTCATTTAATCATAAACAAATTTTGAGATCACTTAATACTCTAAAAATAAATCCCAAGCTACCTATGAATCTTTTGTAAAGAATTAACCAATAGAAAGAATTTTTCATAGTACAAGAATCTAACTTTGAGTAAACCAAATAATTACAATGGCTTCATCATCAAGAATCATCAAAGGAATACTACCACTATACCAATTCTCCATTAAGGATTATATAGAGTATATAAAACACCATCCTTAATGCAACAATATTTAATGATAGGTATTCTAATCATAACTATAGGATGCCATTGATGTTATTGATGCATTTTTTTATGAAGGAAATTTATCCCCATCACAATGCCAATTGGTGACAAACCTACTCTCTCTTAAGAGACAAGGACTACACCTTGTGATAGCCAAGCTCAAGGTTATGCCCTACATTGACCTATTATAAGACTTATTCTTTTTTAGCAAGCTGACATAATATGCCTTCTTACATAACATGGATCATCAGATGGTCATGGCTTGCATTTTTGGTTATGATTTATAAAGGCACTTATCTTTGCCAATTCTAGATGCCATATTCAATAAGCACAAGATGGTAACATGGAATAAGCATAATTCAATTAAGGAATTTACAAGTTCATGGCTTCTTCTTGGGGAATCTATGGTCCTAAAGGGAAAATTCCCCACCCCCATTAGAAAATTTAGAATGCGGGTGTACATTAGAATGGCCCTTTTGAATAGACTATATGACATACCAAGTATGCACTTTATCCACTTGGATTGGGTGTCACTTTTGGACATGTTATTGATGTCTAACATGATGTTCACCCTAGGAGAAATTATAAATTTCAAGCTAAGGGAGCAAGTTATACATAAAGGTAAGGTCCCAATTTAGCTAACTATTTTTATATGATGTCATACCTACTGGATGCAATAATGGGAATATTGTATAAGGACCTTAGGGAGCTTTAGATCCCAACCATAGACTATAAATAATTAATTCTATGATTATTATTAATTCATGCACATATATACATATACTAAGCATATGATTTGTATTTATAAGGATGTATATCCTCCTATATGGTAGACCATCCATGAGGCCCCACTACCTAAGATAACTAATAACATAGAAAATACATTGGCACCTTATGGTGACTACTGGATTTACCTAGACTATACGGTGATCATGGTCACAGGAAATAAGGTCAACCCCCTAAAACTCCCCAAGTATGTTCTAGATAAGCTTGTAGAGTAAGAGATCACATTCTAGCTTTGGAGTGTGGAAGAGGATCTGATAAAATAGAAGAAAGTCATAGTCTACAAGTCTTACATGATAATAGGTAGAATGTCATATATAATGAGGAAACCATTTAGGGACATAGGTAATAAGAGGAGGCATTATCAATTGGCCATCCTACCTTATAGAGACTGAGATCCTCATATGTTGTGTAGACTTATTACCTAGTTAATACCATATTTTTGAGTTTGATTAACATTAATTATCAACCCAGGGTACATAGGATTTTTAAGGATGTCAGCACTATATATTCATTATTGAGTGATAGACTATCCTACTTACTAGTTGTAGTACAATGAACTTATATTGAATTCACTAGATAGTTATACTATGAAATTATTATAACACAAATATATAAATACTTCGCACTTATGAATCACACATGCATCACACTTTATACAATCAAACTAATAATGAAATAAACTTACACAACACACTTAAACTAAAGAGGGTCAGGATATTCACTGCAACTCCTTCTAAGGAAGCCCTTCCTCATTGAAAATCGAGTTCCAATCCTTCTCTGAGAGACTTACATAAGCTTCTTATAGAATCAACCTTCTCATTACTCAAAGATATTATAATTAAATATTTCAACGTAAGATCACAATATTTAGAATTCAATAACTTCTAAAATTCTACTACTCTATTATTATCTATTTCAAAAATAATCTAGGTTATATCATTAAATACATAAGGCAATTTATTAGCTCTAACAAAGAACACTAAACTAAAAAAGGTAAAAATACTTTAAGAACTTGTTGTCCCCCAAAAATAGATGTCATTTCTGGGACAACATTTGAATTATTTTGGTCCTATAGACCAAAATTATATCTTCCATTTTCAAAATTTGTCCTAGACATTCAAATTCCTCATTTCCCAAGCTTCTCAGAAAATCTACGGACTCTGCAGGCTTGAATCTACAGACTCTTCAATAGAAAGAGAAGTCTATGGACTATGCAGGTAGGTTCATTTACACAGGTTCAAAGATTTTTGCAAGCAGTTTCAATCAAAAGAATCAATTTTCAACACTTAGTCATTCTCCAGAATTGTTTCAGAGCTTTGGTTCAATTGAAAATCTTCATCAGCAAGCATCTGAGTGCAAAAAGAGACTTGAACCATTGAACCATTGAACCATTAAACCACTTTGGTTCAAAGGTTCAATGGGTTCAAGGTTCAACAAGTTCAACATCTTTGGCAAGAGTTAAGCACTTCATCAAGGTTCAAAGTTCAATCGTTTCAATTGGTTCATCAACTTCAAGACACTTGGCCAAATCAAGGTGGCTTGAACCATTGAACCATTGAACCATTGAACCATTGAACCATTGAACCACTTTGGTTCAAAGGTTCAATGGGTTCAAGGTTCAATGGCAGGTTCAACCAAAGGAATGATTCAATGGCTTGGTTCAACCAAGTGGTTCAATGCTTTATTTCACTCAGCGTCTTTTGCTTCAACCAAATAGTTCACTCAGTTGGTTCATTCCTTCAGTTCATCCTTTGGTTCAATGTCTCAAGGTTCAACAGCAGGTTTAAAGACATTTTTCAAAGATATTTTTTAACCATTGAACCAAGACTTGGTTCAACATCTTGGTTCAATGAATAGGTTCAACAGTAGGTTCATTTACTCAGTTCATTTGCTTGGTTCATTTAATCGGTTCATTCGATTGAACCATTGGTTTGAACCATTGGCTTGAACCATTTTGGTTCAAAGCCTTGGTTCAACCAATTGGTTCAATGAAATGGTTCAACTATTGGTTCAAAGGCAAGTTCAACTATTTGGTTCAATGCTTAGTTCATTGACTTGTTTCATTCATTGAACCATTGGCTTGAACCATCAGCTTGAACCATTTTTGGTTCAACCGATTGGTTGAACCAATTGGTTCAACATCTTGGTTCAATGGAATGGTTCATCACCAAAGTTTAAAGGGGTGGTTCAATGCAAAAGGAAGCTTTTTGAAGGACAAGTGCCCTTGCAAAGGACACTTAATCAATACAAACACCCTTCTGAAGGGTCGTTTTCAAAGAAGCCTGAGAGGTAATTCTTTCAGATTGTTTAAGGCATTTAAAATTGTTAAGACTTAATTATTTCAGATTTTTGTCTGAAGTAATTCCTTAAAAAAAAAGCTTGAAAGAATTCTAAGTGATAGCAAGCATGAAAAATCCAAAGACCAATCAAAGACTTTGCGGAACAAATTTCTGCAGACTTTTGTTCGCAAGAATTTTCCCTAGACTTTTTGTCTGCAGAAATTTTCCCCGAGAAAATTATCTGCAAGAATTTTTCTATGGGACAAATGTCCATAGAAATTACTCATGGGAGAAAACACCTGGGAATTTTCCTAAAGGATAGTTTGCGGGAGACTCAAATAGAAAGCTGAGGGATTTGTTCGTGAGAACTGCCAAGGTAAAGGGCTGTTGAAAGACCTCGAAGGGTATGTTCCCTCGCGGGGGACTCTCGGTGGCCAAAGTAAAAGGCTATTCCAACTTGACACAGGTCATTTCTCAAGGCCCAAAGGGCAAGTCCAATCTAGAATAATACAAATCCAAAATTTGAAAGAGGACCAAGGGGTGATGCGCTCGAAGATGTTAAATTCAAGACAGTGAACTAGCCATTGAGAGCAATCAACAGGCATGTAAACGTCAATTTTAAAGTCCATGAAGTAGCCATTGACCCTTTGAATTTATAGACTTGAATGCATTCCCAAAATTCAAGACCAAAACTAGCTAAAAGCAAGGAAAGATAGAATAATTAATGAATCTAGGACCCAATTCAATTAACCAAAAAAGGAGGAATGATGAAGACAAGAGCAGACCGCCAGGTGGACATTGAAATTTGCAATCTTTCAATTGTGTGGCTTGTTTATCTACATTGAGAAAATCAAATGGGTAAAATGCCCCAAAGTTCTAGCTTGTCTTCCTAATAGTTCCCAATGCATCATGATGTATTATTGTTCCTGAGTCCTTGAAGTGGCTATATAAGGGACTTTCTTTCATTGTAAATGGATCTCTTTTTTGACAATTTGAATGAAACTCTACCCAAATTGAGAGGCATCATTGAGACTTTGTGCTCAGTCTGTTAATCATATTTTGTTATTGGAATAAGAAAGCAAAGGACTTTTTCAGACTTTATGCTATGATATCTTTGTTATTAAGGAAACTGTTCTTATGTCTTTTTCCTTGATATATTTTTTGTTCCATTAATTTAACAAGTAGGATTAGTAAAATTAGTCAGGAAGGTGTCCTGAAGAATCAACTGTGGAGAGACTTTGTGCCCCCATAGCTGCCTTCAGTGTGTTTTCTTTTCATTGCTATGTAAAGGACTTTGAGAAAACTTTGTGCCCTCATTATCCTTCATATATTACTCTTGAGTATTTCAAGTAGAGATTTTGTGTTGTATCTTGATTTGCTAGTTACTACACCCTCAGTTACATTATGCTTTTATTTCCAAGAATATTCTTGTGGGTGGCTGAATAGTTCTTTTGAAAGAAGAGGAGTGCTGTCTATCAATTCCCTTGAGTTTTTCCTTTGTTTTGTACACATCATCTCTAAAGAAAGAGAGATGGATGGCTTGTCATATCCCTGAGTATTATTTTCTATTTATACATATACATAGCATATCCATAGAGAACCTCCCCTTGATGAGAGGAGAGATCAGTCTCCTTCTGATGTGATAAACTTACACATTTGGATGACTAATCTTCCTACTTTGGCTGATCAGACCTATTTTGTTTACCAGTATGTTGATAGACAAAATATTCAACCAATAGTTTTTGGCGACTCCATTGGGGAATACCCATTATCCATTTATAGCATATTCATTCACCTCCACACTAATTGAGAAAGAATGCACAGTTTAAAGCCCTAAGCTTTAACTAAAGCAAAGACAAATCTTTTCCATTTTTGTTTCACAATTTGGCAGATTCAAGGTATACACAAAGCAAAAGGGCTAAAGGTATCATTGAACCCATGTTCGAGTTGGTACAACAAAGTGATTTTGATCTATTTCCTTCACCATCTTGTCTCCAACGAACTAAGAGCTTCCCTCCTACTAAATCCAGATCTCCATTACTAGACAAAGTATCTACTTCTCTTGTTGATAAAGTTGTGCCTATAATTACCCCTTTGAGATTTGTTATCCCTCCTTTTCAGAATCCTATACTGGTAGTTTAAGGTCCTTGGGGTAATGCTTTTGGTCCTCTCAATCTTACTCCTCTACATGAACTTCCACATAGTTCTAGGAAGAATTTCCATAATTTATGGTGATGGGAAAGTTCATCCTGATGAACACATTACAACATTTAGTATAGCTTGTGGAGTAATCAGAGTAGAATTTGAAGATGTAGCAGTCAGGATTTTTGTTGAAACACTACAAGGTGTTGTTGCAGATTGGTTTTACCATCTACAAGCTCGGTCTGTGACTAATTTGAATACTCTTAAAGGTAAGTTTGAAGCTAGATTCAAACCTATAGAAGATGCACATACACTTTTGGCTCAACTTACATAGATGAAAAAAGAGCCATATGAGCCTATGAGAGACTTCATAGCCAAATTTGACAAATTGAGAAATAGAATTCATGTCATTGCTTGACCTACAACTGAGAATCTCAAATGCTTTTTCATTAATTCTCAGCTACCTGAAGTCAATTTCCTCTTGAGACATGCTGGTCAAATAGATCTCACTGCAACTCAACTTTTGGCCACTAAAGTAGAAGATGATCTCATCTTAGTAGGAAAGATAAGAAGAGATCCAAATAGAAATAGAGTTTCATCATCTTTTGAATTTGCATCTACAAGCACCACAGATCCAATGGTGCAAAAATTAGCAAATGAGTTACTTGCTCTTAAGAAGCAAATGGCTCAAGGAATGTCTTCTACTCCTACGTACAGATGGAAATTCCTAAATCAGTCATATCAGGGCAATGCTGCCAAGAACCAAGGGCAACAAAATCACCTTCCTCCCCCACAAGGGAAACTTGCCCTGGAAGCTCCTCCAACCAATTCAACAATGGGATACCTTGAAGTAGAATCAGGGTTTTCTTTCTAACCTAAATTGAATCAAGAAGAATTAGCTGGTGACTCCCACATTAGTTTCCTAAATTACCAAAATGAACCCGAAAGCAAAGGAGAAGCTTCAGATGGATCATATGTAATGTGTACTAGATCTAAGAACCAATCAGCCTAGCAAGCTGATAAATAGAAGATAGAAGAACAACCTCAACTAGCAATCACAATTGCTAAATGTGGGACTGCTCTGCCTTTTCAATCAAAAGATTTGGTCATCACCCAAAAGGTAAATACATCCATTTTGCCTTCACCTTCTACTCCCAATTCACAAACCAACCCACCTCCCATCCCTCTAAAAACTTAGAAAGTTGAAGTACCTTTCTCTGTACCTAGCTCAATTCAACCATTTGACATAATTGATCCTGTCAAAAAGACAAAAATATAGATGTCTGAATTTGAATACTTGCAGTCCAATCTGGATCAACTGAATAAGCTAGTTCAATATGTTAAAAATCAAACCATCCCTACAAGACAAAAAGCTAAAAAAGTAATTCTTGATTCTCCAAAGAATATGCCTATTCCAAATAATCTAGTCATTACTCTTCCAGCTACTCCTAAGAAAATAGAACCCTTCTATGTTTCCCTATTAATCAATGGCCACAAGCTGAGTAACTGTATTATAGACTCAAGTGCATCTGACAATGTCATGCCTGCTAAAGTCGCTAAGTCTCTTGGTCTCACACTGAATAAGATGTTTGGGAAATGTTTCTCCATGGAGAATAAACAAGTACCATTGCTAGGGAAAATCAAGGATGCCCAATTTGTATTTACATCCTTTCCAGACAAGAGGATTAAGATGACTATTTTGGTGGCTGACGTCCCAGCATCTTATGGCACTTTACTTAGAAGAAATTTATATAAGAATGTGGGAGGAGAATTGAACATGGATCTACCTGAAGCAAGGATCCCTATACAAGGAATAATAAAGAGATTACTCCCTAAAAAGGAGGCAAAATACATGGTTACCCAAACATCATCCCCTATAGCACGAATTCTATTTGAATATTTAGGTAGGGGTAATTATTTCTTTACCATAGAGGATGCTCATGTTCCTACAGATGAAAGTCCTATAGCTAACAATCCAGGAATTGATCCAAACAAGACTTCAAGAGAATTGGTAGAGCACAGTATAAACAAGGAAAGATCTTCCATCTCTAATGAAGAGAAATCTGATAAGAGATCAGCTTCTGATGATGACAACAATTCTTCCACCAATGATAGAGTTGGGACTATGTTGATATCTCCTCAAAGAGATATTCTTCCTTCATGCAATTTTCAAGTCAGCAAGACCAACAACACAACTAGATGTGAATCTCTATTGCCTAAATTGAAGATTGCTCAAGATGAAGAAGTCAAACTCCTTCACATCAAAGTAGATGATAATCTGACAGTTTGTCAGGAGTTTGACTTGGATGATCCAATCATGTGCTGGACATAACTAGTAGAACAACAAGTTATGATGGTGGATCATGCTACTGCAAATAAAAATTAAGGAAAGGAATCCATCACTAAGAAAGCAAGGAGTGATGGTTTTTGGTTTGAAGACCACATCTTGCCTTGGAATAAGAAGAAGAAAAGGCCAAGAAAAAGACACAGAAAATCAGTTTCCTGGTGGATAGTTCCATTCGCTCGACACCAAATCTGGGGACAAAATGGTTTCCTACTAGTTTATCAGGATGGGATGCCATTATCATTGTCTCACAATGGACAACATTTGAAACACTTCAACTCTTGAAGTATCAGATCATTACATATGTATATATGTATATTTGTACAGTTTTTAATTTTGTTTTGTTTTGTTTATTTTCCTTTTTGATGCCTTTAATTTATAGGTAGCATGACTCTGTAACCCAATGGTACACATGAATACATTGGAAATTTTGGATTCTACTCCTTTCAATTTGTTTTGCAATTGACAGAAGTTCCCCAACTGGAGCCAGCTATTGTCCCCCAAAAATAACAGTCATTTTCAGGACAACATTTGAATTATTTTGGTCCTATAGACCAAAATTGTATCTTCCATCTTCAAAATTTGTCCTAGATATTCAAATTCCTCATTTTCCAAGCTTCTTATAAAATCTACAAACTTTGCAGGCTTGAATCTATGGACTCTTTAGTAGAAAGAAAAGTGTATAGACTATGCAGGTAGGTTCATTTACACAGGTTCAAAGATTTTTGCAAGTAGTTTCAGTCAAAAGAATCAATTTTCAACACTTAGTCATTCTCCAGAATTGGTTTAGAGCTTTGGTTCAGTTGAAAATCTTCATTGGCAAGCATATAAGTGCAAAAAGAGACTTGAACCATTGAACTGTTGAACCATTAAACCACTGTGGTTCAAAGGTTCAAGGTTCAACAATTTTAACATCTTTGGCAAGAGTTAAATGCTTCATCAAGGTTCAAAGTCCAATCGCTTCAATTGGTTCATCAGCTTCAAGACACTTGGCCAAATCAAGGCGGCTTGAACCATTGAACCATTGAACCACTTTGGTTCAAAGGTTTAATGGGTTCAAGGTTCAATGGCGAGTTCAACCAAAGGAATGATTCAATGGCTCAATTCAACCAAGTGGTTTAATGCTTTATTTCACTCAGCGTCTTTTGCTTCAACCAAATAGTTCACTCAGTTGGTTCATTCCTTCAGTTCATCCTTTGGTTCAATGTCTCAAGGTTCAATAGCAGGTTTAAAGATAATTTTTAAAGCTTTGTTTGAACTATTGAACCAAAACTTGGTTCAACATCTTGGTTTAATGAATAGGTTCAATAGCAGGTTCATTCACTTGGTTCATTTGCTTGGTTCATTTAGTCGGTTCATTCGATTGAACCATTGGTTTGAACCATTGGCTTGAACCATTTTGGTTCAAATCCTTGGTTCAACTGATTGGTTCAATGAAATGGTTTAACTATTGGTTTAAAGGCAAGTTTAACTATTTGGTTCAGTGCTTAGTTCATCGACTTGTTTCATTCATTGAACCATTGGTTTGAACCATCGGCTTGAACCAGTTTTGGTTCAACCGATTGGTTAAACATCTTGGTTCAATGAAATGGTTCATCACCAAAGTTCAAAGGGGTGGTTCAATTCAAAAGGAAGCTTTTTGAAGGACAAGTGCCCTTGCGGAGGACACTTAATCAATAAAAACACCCTTTTGAAGGGTCATTTTCAAAGAAGCCCGAGAGGTAATTCTTTTAGATTGTTTAAGGCATTTAAAATTGGTTAAGACTTAATTATTTCAAATTTTTTTCTAAAGGAATTCCTTCAGATAAAAATCTTGAAAGAATTCTAAGTGGCAGCAGGTGTGAAAAATCCAAAGACCAGTCAAAGACTTTGCGGAACAAATTTCCACAGAGTTTTGTTCTCAGGAATTTTCCTCAGACTTTTTGTTCGCGAAAATTTTCCCCAGGCAAATTGTTTGATAGAATTTTTCCATGGGACAAATGTCCATGAAAATTACCCATGGGAGAAAAAAATAGGGAATTTGCCTAAAGGATAGTTTGCAGGAGACTCAAATAGAAAGCCCAGGGATTTATCTGCGGGAACTGCCAAGGCAAAGGGCTGCCGAAGGACCCCGAAGGGCAGGTGCCCTTGTGGGGGAATATCGGTGGCAAAAGTAAAAGGCTATTTGGACTCAACACAGGTCATTTATCAAGTCCCAAAAGAGCAAGTCCAATCTGGAAGAATACAAAGCTAAAAGCCAAAAGAGGACCAAGGGGTGACGCGCCCGAAGATGTCAAATTCAAGATAGTGAACTAGTCATTGAGAGCACATCGACAGGCATGTAAACGTCAATTTTAAAGTCCATGAAGTAGCTATTGATCCTTTGAATCTATAGACCTGAATGCATTCCCAGAATTCAAGACTAAAACTAGCTGAAAGCGAGGAAAGATAGAATAATGAATGAGTCCATGACCCAATTCAATTAACCAGAAAAGGATGAATGATGAAGACAAGATCAGACCACCAAGTGGACATTGAAAGTTGTAATATTTCAATTACATGGCTTGTTTATCTACATTGAGAAGATCAAATGGGTAAAATGCCCCAAAGTTCTAGCTTGTCTTCCTAACAGTTCCCAATGCATCATGAAGTATTACTGTTCCTGAGTCCTTCTTGAAGTGGCTATATAAGGGACTTTCTTTCATTGTAAATGGATCTCTTTTTTGACAATCTGAATGAAACTCTGCCCAAATTAAGAGGCATCATTGAGACTTTGTGCTCAGTCTGTTAATCATATTTTGTTACTAAAATAAGAAAGTAAAGGACTTTTTCAGACTTTGTGTTGTGATATCTTTATTATTAAGGAAACTATTCTTATGTCTTTTTCCTTGATATATTTTTTGTTCTATTAATTTAACAAGCAAGATTAGTAAAATTAGTTAGGAAGGTGTCCTAAAGAATCAACTATGGAGAGACTTTGTGCCCCCATAGCTGCCTTCAATGTGTTTTCTTTTCATTGCTATGTAAAGGACTTTGAGAAGACTTTGTGCCCTCATTATCCTTTGTATATTACTCTTGAGTATTTTAGGTAGAGACTTTGTGTTGTATCTCGATTTGATAGTTACTACACCCTCAGTTACATTCTGCTTTTATTTCCAAGAATATTCTTGTGGCTGGCTGAATAGTTCTTCTAAAAGAAGAGGAGTGTTGTTTGTCAATTCCCTTGAGTTTTTCCTTTTTTTTATACACATCATCTCTGAAGAAAGAGAGATGGATGGCTGGTCCTATCCCTGAGTATTATTTTCTGTTTATACATACACATAGCATATCCACAGGGAACCTCCCCTTGAAGAGAGGAGAAAGCAGTCTCCTTTTGATGTGATAAACTTACACATTTGGATGACTAATCTTCCTACTTTGGCTGATCAGACCTATTTCATTTACCTGTACGCTGATAGCCAAAATATTCAACCAACAGAACTATCCCAATCAATCTTCAAGTGGTTAGTAACTGAAGTTACTTATTTTAGGCTTGACTAGATTAAGGACAATATATATTATTTTGTTGTTTTACTTCTTTTTGTCTCCTTTCCATTATCCTTGTCTTACTCATCTTTGGTAGCACATACAAGATTTATTTGCATGTGAGGAGTCTGTATAATAGCTATAGATGATCTTGTTCAATCATCCACTTGGTTCCTAAGACAAATGGATGAGTCCTTAAGAGATAATCACATCTTATCACAACAATAGTTTTGTTTTGCATAGTGGCTATTAGCTCTTGTAGGTGAAATCCTATAGTTAGTATGGGCAACCTACAAGTAGAAACCAATAGTTTCTATGGGAAACTTATAGGTGGAAACTAGTATTTGTTATATGAACCCTATAGGTAGAAGCTAATAGTTTCTATGAGCACCCTATAGGTGGAAGCCAATAATTACTATGGGCACCCTATAGGTAGGATCTAGCAGTTGTTATGGGCAACATGTAGGTGAAAATGCCTTTTGTTGTGGGATTATTTATAAGTGTTGTGCCCAAACAAGATTTTTTGAGGTCTTATGTTACCCTTCAAATGTTTTTTAAATAAGGCTACACAAGTATAATATAATCAAAGAAAAAGCATCATTAATTCATAACACACACACACACACACAATATATATATATATATATATATATATATATATATATATATATATATATATATATATATATATATATATATATATCAATGTACACATAAAATCGTAAATTCATTTATTCATTTGCATGAGTCATGGATGGTTATGGGGATTTACATAGAAAAAGATATATACTAGGTATGGATGAGGCTATAAAATAAATAAATTGGTGGCCCCATCACACCCCTACTTAACCTCTTTCTTGACCTTGAGTAAGCCTTGGCTGCATTTTGAAACAACAAAATTTTATAAAATATAGGGGCTCAGTTCAGCCCATCCCTTCAAAGATATAAAAACCTTTAACATAATCAATGTTATTACATATTTTATTCATTGCCTCTCTATCAATTGGGACCTCTCCCTCCCAGTCAAGAATTAGGAACCAAAACATAGGTGGTTGAAACATCAATCCCAACCATTTTGTCCTTCTCCTCCTAACAAGCTCAATATACATGTATACCCTATGTATGGCCTCCCTAAGGTTTTGATGAGAATAAGGTTCCTTTATTTTCAAAGAATTATAGAGTTATACCTATTTGTGAGAGCAAGAAACAAAAATTTACTTTCCATCTCCCTCCATAAGACTCAAGTAGTGATTCTAAACCTCTACTTGTTTCTTAGTGACCCATGCTTGTGGAGTATTTGAGCTCATGAAGGAGATCTATTACAACTTTTGGATTAGATGATTCACCCTTAATTATTAGGGTAGCTTCTTTTTATTTTTATTGATACTCTTTCACCTGTTTATTTCTTCCTATTTCATTAAATACATATGAAGTAAATGCAATTAGTTAGACATTCCCCAAGTATATATTTAGATTTCAATTTGCATCATGGTGTACAACATACTGGTGTATGTAAAACTCACTCAACTATGCTTGAAGATTAGGGTCAACATGTCTATAGACTCTAAAGAAATATTTAAGGTCATAAACCATGTAGGACTAATCATTATATATCCTTTCATATTTGAATTTAAGCCATCTTTCTTATAAGTAAACAGTATACATCCTAGAAGATGATCTACACTCCATTAAGTTTTCAATGGTTTCATGCATTTTAGTAATCTTTCCTTTCAAATAATTGATCCTGGTTTTAGTCTTTTTTAGGATTTCTTTTAAGTCATCTTGTTACTCTCATATTTCAATATATACCTTAAATATTTGTACCAACTCCTTGTGGTAAGTTTCATCATCACTAAATTTTTCTTCAAGAAAATTCAAGAGGTCATTAGTTTCTACTGACCTAGAAACTAAAAGATCCACATCAATCACTTCCTCTATTGTAGGTATTTTTGAAGTGGTCAATGGAGGAGAAAATTTATTGTAGAAAGGTACCAAATCCAAATCATTATCTTCTATAGGTGCCTATGATGGTACACTAACTATATCTATGGGAAAGTTAAATGAAGTTATTGCAAGCACTTCAAAATAATTTGTTGCAAGTTCTTCCAATAAATTTTCATTTTCTATAGATGGTTCTATAAATTCTGCTACCCCTAGAAGTGTTTCCAAGCCTCTCTTGCCTTTTAACTATGTTATTTTGTTCCTCAATCTATATTTTTTTTTCATGGCTTATTTTAATGTTTGGAAATCTTGGTCATGAGGAACTACTTCTTCTTCCAAAGTATTTTCTTTAATCAATTCTTCTTCTTATATAGGTTGATCTATCATTCTTAGCTCTTTTTCTATGTACCCAATGTGTCTGAGGAGATCCATGTCTTCCTTAATGAATTTGGGTGGCTTAGGTGACTGTAATTCTTCTTCCTTGGTATATTACTCTTCAATAGACCATTCTGCAATCTCAAACCCATCATAGATCTTTTGAATCTTGAGCTCTTTCTTTTCATTTTCATCCTCATTGATGTCTATGGGTGAGGAGGCTAGGGTTGTCTTCTATTTATTAATTCTCTAAGATATCTTAGGAGGAGGTCTATTTCTTCTTGATACAGAGGGCCTCTTTTCTTTAGTTTTCTTTTTATTTTTAGGAGGGTTGGTTGTTGGACCCTATTCTTCCTATGTAATAGTTGATGGAAGAATTTCCTCTTCCCTTGAAGGATCCGTGGTGGAAGAATCAATCCTTGGTGAGGAGATAGTTAGAATAGTGGGAGAAGGAATATTTTGCCTAGTTTTTATGGGTGGATTATCCTTCTCTATGTCAGAAGGAGGTAGGACTAATTTCCTTATCCTTCTTCTAATTATAGTAGTTTTAGTTGAACCTTTAGTGGCTATAGGCTATCTAGTAGCACTAGTGCCCACAATATCTTCTTGTGCAATCTATTGGGCCTGATTTTTAAGATATTCCTCCTCATTATTTCCATCTTATTACTAAGGTTCACTAGTCTTTAGGTTTTGAATTTTTTATCAATTGAGGTTAGGTCTAACAATGTTTATTCCATGTTTAGCTATCAACCATATCAAGTAATGATGAGACAGGGATTTCTCAACTCCCTTCTAGTGTTTTTTAGACATCTTTTTTAGAATGTTCCATAGGTAGTTTGGAATATTAATGGTCCTAACATGCCTTAATTGATTCAAAAATTTAAATTGGAGAGTATAAATTAGAGAATACCTTTCTTCATAGGTCATATATCTAATAATGTATGAGGCTACTTCCCTTTATGATGTGGGTAGGCTAAGTCTATCCACACCACCTTTCTTTAGAACTAACCTTTCATCTCCATGACATAATTGTTGTTTGATTTCTTAACCATTGGGTTTATCCTCCTAGTTTTCTCCTATACTTGGTAGCCTAGTTTCCTAGCTTACAAGTTCTTCAGTGACTAGAAATATAATGCCATATATAGTAGCTTTCTCACTTGTAAAGGACCCTAAAAATTCCCTAACAAGGGGTTCTAAGAAATTCTATAATTTATCAAAATAAGTGTTCCATCCAACTCTATTGAAGACAACCCAGCTAGATAGGTCTCCTTGAAGTTACCTATCATCTATGGGTTCCTATCTCATAATTGACCCTCCCATTTTAGATAGGTTTAGATTTATGATGAACCTTTCAAAAAATAATTATCAACACACTCAATTTTGTTTCTAGATTTTTGCTTGTAGCAAATCAATTTTTTTCAATAATGGCAGTTTGTGGTTACAAGTTGCAGGTAATGTTGAGCTTTAGTTTTGTTTGAATGGGTTGTACTCATAAGTGAAAAACATAAAAGTGATTATTTTCCATATTAACTATATGGTGTCATCATGGGCATTCAATCCACATGTATAGACTATCTTGTAGTTAATGGAATTGATTTACTGCAACATTCTCCCCCTCCCACGTGAGGTGTCACTTGTCCCCAAGTGATGTGGAATGAGTAGGATAGTGTCATGATGAGGGTATGAGTGTGAGTGGAGACAAGACTTAATGAATGATTTTTTAATGATTAAATATGTTTTTAAATATAGTAAATGTTATATTAAGATTAAAAAAATGCTTTTCTATGATCAAAAGATATGTCATACCTTTTTAATAGTTTACCTAGAGTTACATAGGGGAAAGTTGTATGTGAGTGTTTGTTAGAATGCAATGATTATCCTAGTAATTATAACTTGACTAAAGTAGGCCCCTTGGGTAATCATGAGATCACAAGATGTTATCCTTCCATGATTCCCTTAGCAACATGCATGCAATCATGTTAGCCTATATGGAACTAGAGTAGGGGTCTTATAGTGGGATGATAGATTATTGCCCTCCTACCACAATGTTGTCACTATGGATCTTTGTGTTATCCAAGTTAGGTACTATATGAACATAGAAGAGGGTATATGAGGGTTTTTATACTTTTTGATCTTCCTCTACATGATCTTGGTGATGATTTATCTCTATGCTATCTTACTTCCTATGGATTATGTGCCTAGTGAAATTTTCCTTTAGCAATCAGTAGGGTTTTTAAACTTGGGACATGTGCTCCAAAAAAATTCTAGATCTCACTATTTGACATAGTGAAATAATCTCCATGAAATGACCAAAAGCTAAAAGTGGTTCATGTGTCCCTATATTCATAAATTTTGGTCTACAACACTCCAATAGAGATTAGAAGTGTATGCCTTTATTGTGGATCTTACCTTGTTATTTAGGGGTATTTGTTAGTAATGTTTTGACTTTTCTGATCTAATCCTTCTTCATTCCTCCTGTAGCTTGTCTAGTGTCTTCCATGTATTTCTCAAAAACCCATAGGTAAAGCCATAGTTTAGAGTTTGTGAAGAAATAACCTGAATCCACTAGAGAGGTTTATATAGGTGTTAGGATGTACCTAAAACAACTATAAATAGAACCCATAACAAGTACAAAGTTGTGCCCAACTATGGGGAAGGTGCATGTAGCAGCTACAAAATAGCCCATAGTAACTAAAGGAATACCTTTTTTGACAAAGGTGCATATAGAAATGGTGAGGGAGGTACCTATAGAAGATATATAATATCCCATGGAAACTAGAGGATGATGAATAATTTTGCTCAGAATGATTGTTTATTTTTCATTTTAGTTTTTACCCCTAAATAGCTAGCAAACTAGTTTTCTATTTAGGTCCATTTTATAGTTCTGGGTAGCTAGTAGGTTGGTTTTTTATCTAGAAAATACCAAAAACACCTAAAAAGGGTTTTTATTATTGGGTTTTTTTACTCTAACTATTGTCTTTAGTAGAATGTTTATTCTAGGTCTTTGCCAAGTCAGCTATGAGGGTGACTAGTCAAGGACCATTTGAAGGTCTCATCCTTCATGCTAGAAGAGAGATAGGATGTCTTCTTCTCCTTATTCATCTATGTGTTGTTTGGTTTTTCCTTTGTTTAGTGAGACCTCATGCTGATCTAGTACATAATTGTAACCATTTTGTAATTGCTTATGTATGTGCTTAGTAAAATCCTCTTGAGCTAGTGGCCTTTTGTACAAATTTAGTCTATACCCATTGATCAATATATGAAATATTATTAGATAAATGGTTTGGAGTTGCAATTATCCATTATCATAAACATGAACAATCTTAAATAGACCAAGCCATCTAGTCTAGAGTTTACCTTTGTGATCTTTGTATTTTGAATTGAAAAGAAGGGCCCAATCTCTTGGATTGAATTGTATAGTCTTAATGTACCTATCATGCCATCCAATCCACTACTATTATATAATTTATATGTTCTATAATGCCTGTTGTCTATATTCATCTAAGGTATTTAGTTACATAAACATTTATTTTTATGCTTCAGGTATATCTATCCCAAGTTCTAGTGTTATCTGTAAGGTCTTGTGATCAAATTTAATTAGAAAAATAGGTTTCTTCCCATAGACCAACTAATATGGGGTAAAGCCTATATTGGTCTTCCACATGATTATGTAAGTCCAAATAACTTAAATAAGTCTAACCTCCCAATCCTTACGGGATAAACTAATAGTCTTGGTCAAAATATTTTCTAACTCCTTATTGGTGACTTCCACCTATCTATTGGACTATGGATGAAATGAAATTGATTTCTTATGCCTAATATTGTATTGTTGGACCAAGGTAGTAATTAACCTAGTAGTGAGTTGGGGTCCTTGATCAATGACTATTTCTCATGGCACACCATATCTTGTGAATATTTTTTCATAGATGAAATCTACCACCTTCTCATTCCTGTCATGTGTAAGAGCCTTTACTTCTACCCATTTAGTGACATAGTACATACAAAAATGTATTTTTGTTATTGGATTTTGGATCAAAATATCCTAAAATGTCTAGGCCTCATTTTTCAAATGGTTAAAGCTTTATTTGAGGCTACAAAAGCATCTCATCTTAACACGTGGGTCTCCCCATACATTGATATCTATCACAATGAGCAATATACCTTATTGCATCTTTATGAAGTGAGGGATAATAATATCCTGTATTCAATATTTTTAGTATTATATGCTTTGTTGTGAAGTTGCCTCCACAGGGTTCATCATGGTAGGCTTTGAGGATATTTGGAACATCATCTTCTTTAAGACATCTTCTGATGATGGAGTTAGGCCTAATATAGAAAAGGAATCCAAACAACCATGAATACCTACCACTTTTATGAATCAAAGATCTTTTTTATTTAGGGAAGAAGTGTTGTGAAAGTAACCATGTTACAAGGTAGTTATCAATATCAACATACCAAGGCGTGGTGAGGGTGAGAGAGAATAGGTAATCATCTATAAATGAGTCATCCATTATGGTATCTTCTTAAGGGGATTGTAATCATAATAAGAAATCAATCATGACATTGTCCTTACCAAGTTTATCTGCAATAACTGGATCAAAGCTTTATAATAAGAGAAACCATCTTATCACTCTACTTGAGACAACTAGTTTGTTCATAAGGTACCTATTGGATGCATGATATGTATGAACAAATACTTGATAACTTGTTATGTAGTGATGGAACTTATTGATAGCATAGACTACTACCAAGAAATCTTTTTTAGTGACCATGTAATTTAATTTTGCTACTTGTAGGTTCTTGCTTAAAAAATATATGGCATAATTGAGCGCTTTCTATTTTTGGCCTAGCATAGCTCTTAGGGTAGTATATAAAGCATATATGTGAATATGGAAAGGAAGATTCCAATCAAGACCATGTAGATCAGGGTTGGTGTCAATAATTCCTTCAATTATTTGAAGGTTGTATCATAGGCAAGAGTCCATATGAATTCAACATCTTTAGTCAAGAGAGTGAACAATGGTGTTTCTACTTTGTTGAAATTATTGATAAATATCTTATAGTAATTATCATGTATTAAAAAACTCTTGACATATTTTTATTTCTAAAGAATGAAAACATTTTTTATGATATTGAGTTTTAGAGGGTCAATATTAATTACTTCAACATATACATGGTGGCCTAAGACAATGCCTTCTACCATAAATATGTATAATTTCTTGTGGCTTAAATAAAAATGGTGATCCTAATAGCATTGCAACACATTCTCTAAGTTATTCAGGCACTCGTCAAATATTTTTCCATAAATAGTGAAGTCATCCATATAGATTTCTACGTATTCATTGACCATATCTACAAAGATACTCAGGGCAACCCTCTATAATATTGTAGGAGTGTTACATAACACAAAAAGTAATAAAATATAAGCATAAGTACCCCATAGACAAGTGAAGGTGGTCTTCTCTTGATCTTCAGGAATAATTCTAATATGGTTGTAACCATTGAAGCCATCCAAAAAGGCAAAATATTTTATTCTGCTAGTGTGTCCAACACCTTGTCAATGAAGGGTAGAGAAAAGTGATCATTTCTAGTTGTATTAAGTTACCTGTAATCTATGTATACATGTCATTCTCCATTTTTATTTATTACAATTACTAATGGTGAAACCCATTCACTATCTAAGATGGGATATATAAATCCAGTGGTTGAGATTTTCTACAATTCCATTTGACTATTTATCTAAGAGATAGATTCATCCTAAATTATGGTTGTATGATTCGTTGACACTCTTCTTTGATATAGATATGATGTGTGCATATTTTTAGGCTGATTTCTTGCATATCATTATAATACCATGAAAAAGTGTGTTAGTGTGTATGCAACATGCTGACTAGGTGTTTTTCTTCATTTTACTCCAACTTAATATTAATAAGCAATGTTTTTCTTGAAGATATTTTAATTTTCCATGATAGTGATTTCATCATTTATATATTGCTAATATATCTAGTTATGTTATAGTTATGAGGTATTAGATGGTGGAATATTTCCTATATAGATGCATCATAATTATCTTATTTTTAGAGGCTAGAAAATGGGCACTCAACACATTACAGGTGGTTGAGATATGTAGAATGAGTTTGGTAATTATTCTAGAGAACATTGGAGAGAATTGTATCTTATTCTTGATCAACCAAGGTGCATTCATGGTTTATTGTGAATATATGAATCTCAAGAATCTAGTTTGCCTTATCTTTTTTATCTTATAATGTATGCTCTAGAGCTAAGACTGACTATACTGGAGGATAGAGGACCAACTTCTTAGTATGGTTATCATTGGATATCAACATGTTACCTAATCTGCAATTGGTGAAGATATAAATTATGAAAATCCAAGGTTGTCTTAAAATAAGAGGGTACCCACCTAAATCAAACTTTGGTTGTAGCATAATGAAATCCATAGGATACTGCCAAAAATCTATAGTAATGACAAGATCTTCAATGGCTCCTTCTAGTCAGACTATAGACATGTCAACCATTTATAGTGTTGTAGATATGGAATGAATATTATTTAATTTTAGTTTGTTCATGGTTTTATTTGTCAATACATTTATTATAGCCCCCAGGTCTATCAATGTATTAGGTATCTACTAGTCATGGATTTGGACTATTACTACTGGGCATCCTAGATCTAAATATTTCTTTGGCAGCGTGTTTTCCAACATAATGTTTTCCAATTGACTAATCACATGAACTATATTGGGATCCTTCTTATTCCTTCTAGGTTGATGTAGACATAAGTCTCTAATAGATTTAGAATATATGGGCATATCCTTGATGGCCTAGAAGAGAGGAATTTTAACATAGAGATTTTTGAGTTGTCTTATGAAATCAAAATTAGACTCAATTACAAGGCATTGAAATCTAATATATTCTAAAATTGGTGGGGCTATTTCATCAACAACTTTATTTGCTAGTTCAAAGAGTTATTATGGTGGTGAAGGTGGGTTATCATGATCTTCTAGAGTTTCTTGATCTGACTCCATTATTATGGGTGGGGTTGGGAGTGGTAGAACTTTATATGAATGTAGGTGAACTTCATGGATGTTTGCTATGTATGATGGGTACTAAACATGTTTAGTATTAGATGTCAGTTATGCTAACTTATTTTCAGATTCTATATAGGTTGGGTAGGAATATAGTTATTCTTGGGTGTAGCTTATGTATTTGGCATAAGAGTAGGAGTTTGTTGTTTTTGTTGTGGAGGTAATCCTCTGTGAAGGTTTCCTTAGGGATGATTATGTCTCTACGGCTACTACCACTAGTTTGTGAAGGGTGGGTCTTAGGGTGGTTTCCAAGATTTTATCCAAGGTGTGGATAAATTTTGTGGAGGCTACTAAGAGGTGGTGGGGTAGCTTATATGAGGTGGTTGCTAGCTATAATTAGGAGGTGGGATGTTCATCTATAGACTAGTCCAATTGGGAGTAGTATTTATAAATTGTGAATTAAAGGAGGTAGAATTTGTAAAAGGTGGATTTTGTTCCATACCTAGATAAGATGGTCATTAAACCCATGGATTTTTTTGTGCAACATAGAAAACATGATCTCCATCTCTTCTTATAGCGTGTAGTTTTACTGTTTCTAGTTCTTCAACTGTGATGTTAACTACTTTAGTCCAAACCTCATAACGCCTAAAATTTGTCTTCTTCTTCTTACAATCTAGAAAATAGATGGTAAAATTTTGATCTAAGGATGCTCATTTTTTCCTTGAGTATAGCTATCTAGTTGGGTGGCTAAGTGACTAATGATATCTTGTTTCATTTCTTGTAATATGTTACTAGCTTTAGATTTTGACAGGCCACTTGTAGTTGCCAGTGGAAACTTTTTGCCCCTAAATTTGTTTATGGTATACCTAGAATAATTCTTGTTCAACTCCTTGATGTCTGAAAATGGTAGGTGGGAGATATCTCCCCCATTCATTAGGTCTAAGGCTTCTAGATAATCTTCTCTTACTCCTTTTAAGAGGATGAGTTTTAGAGGCTCTTCTCCTAGTGCACTTTGCTTGAATTTTTGTACATTGAACATGAACCATTCAACATAGTCTTCCAAAGATTCATCCATTTCTTGAGTCATATTGAAGATATCATTTATTCTATAATTTATTCCTCATCCATGTTCTTGATACTTATCTAGAGATTTATTTTTCATATCCTCCCATGTATGGATTGAATTACTATCCAGTCTCATGAACGAACAAAGTGCTGAGTCTTTGAGGGTGGATAGAAAAAGTTTCAATTTTTGCGTATCCTACCTATAGTCATAACTTCTATAGAGGATATCAAATTTGAACAAAAATGTGTCTAGGTCTTCTGATAATTTACCTTTGAAATTCGAGAAGGTTGAGTGTGGGATATTTTTCATTTGTGTTATGTCTATTACATCTAGAATAGGAAATTCAAAAGTAACTATATCTAGAGTCTTATTGTCATCCATAAAGTCTCCTTCTCCATTCATGATGGATTTTCCTATGATATGGATGCCAAAGGTACTCAGGATCATGTCTTCAAATTCTGTATCAATCCCTTCATTAGTATGATAGTAAACATTTATCTATTGATCCATAGTCTTTTTACCATATGAGAAATTTGAAGATTCTCTTGAGATTTCTTTGATTTGTTCAAGAAAGCCTTGTTGGAATGTTGTTATGATGTTACTTTTTGGAGTATTTGGTTTGTGAATTTATTCTCCCTCATTTATTCTTACCAACTTAGCTAATGCTTTCTCCACTTTTATTTTCTTTTTCAAAGCCAATATTACTTCTTTTGTAAGCTACCTCCTTTAGTTTGTAGTGTTCCCTTCTTCAAGAACCTTTTGGCTTATGGTATATTTTTCAACATGATTCTTAATTATTATAGGTATTTGTGGCTCTTTCCTGGTAGTAACTATAGACACCTAAAAATGGCCACCAATAACCTCTAATCAGGCTTTTGCCCAATTTCCACCCAAAATGCACAATTTAGCCTAAAAACACTAAAACATGCTAAATGATGTGAAATTGACATATTCAAGTGCTGATATTGGCCATGGTATCCCTAAATGGGGTAATACAATTTATGGGCTAGCTAACTTTGATCAGTTCATTTTGAGTCAAAATACCAAATTTGCACCTAGGTGCTCATGATTGCTCTTCCCTATCAAAAAATTTTACACAAGACATGTACATTTATTATTTGTTTTTGGAAACATCCTAAATGGGAATATGGTTTTAACGCATCTAACATCACCTTAAAAATCTAATCCAGTCAAATTTTAGACCAATAATAAGACATTTTGATCAATTTGAGTAATTTTTGCATAAATTGCTTAATCATGCTTAAGAGATAATTAACCCAAATCAAGGCATAATTAATAATTCCATGGAAACTTGTTGAATAAAATGTTTAAGAAATGAATATTGAATATCTACATCATTAAGTGACCTCATTTCTTGGAAAGACATCCCTAGGCCATAAGTGCCACAAATATCAAGATTCATGCCTCCCATGCCTCATCAATGCCTTACATGATACCCTCCATGCCTCTTAATTTCCCCTTATTCCAATTTCATGATGAGGATAATTACAAACTTAATTCAAAAATTGAATTAATCTTCAACCACACATCTCAATCTTGAGATGGATGGTTCAGGTTGATCCTAATCAAATCCAAAAATCTATAAATAAGAGGCCTCACAACATCATTTCTAAGATTTTTTGATGCAAAGTTATAATTCTAAATCGGTTCCAAAATATTCAAGTGACTAGTGTTACCATGACAAATTGATGCCAAATTGATTCCAAGCCAAGCCAAGCCACAAGCTAAAGGTGCCAAGGAGAGAAGGAGGTAGCCAAGCTTCCATTGCCAAGGACTTCATGAGCACAAGCTAAGCAGTCCACCATTACAAAGGCATTTAGAGCATCCAAGGAAGGTGAAGGAATTCTTGTGTTTTCATTCCTTGCTTTCTAGTTATGTTTGTTATTTGATTTTATTAACTAAGCTCTCTCTAGTGTTTAGGCCTAGAGATGTTATGCTATTAGTGCGTTTATTTCATTTTTTTTCATTTTGGAACTAACACCATACTAACCATCCTCTTTAGATTCAAATTCTTAGATCACATAATGGCATGCTCGATGGGACTAGATGCATCTCACACCTGAAGGAGATCCTTTTACAACTCTAAAATATTTATTTGGGCTCTTAAAAATCTTGCAAATTGATTTTCTAACTTTATTTTGTCATTTTTTATTGCCATAATTTTACATATTAATCAACATTGGAAATAAATACTAACATCAGTTACTTAGCTTAACCAACATCATTTAGTAGAACTGATATTGACCAGATCTCAGTTGGCTGTAACTGACATTGATGGTAATAACCAACATCGGTCACTATGTTTTTCCCAAAACACAGACCCAAGAGCTACTTTTCCAAAGTTTATTGTTTCAAACTCAAAATGGCTTCAAAGCTAAAATACATGATAATAATTTTTCTATAGGAACAAGCTTGAAATTTGCTTAGAACATGTTTAAATCACTTTTGCATGCTTAAAAATTGATTAGGAACCTTATTTTGGGTGTCTAATAAAGAATTTAGGTGTTTTGGGTGAATGTTTTTCAAAATGTTCAACTAAGGCCAAAGGTTCAAATGAACACCACCAAATATTTCATTTTGAGTTTAAAATTAAACACACTTATCTAGTCTTTTTTGCAATAATTGTTTAATTAGATTTTTTCTAGCAAAAAGAGGAATGTTGCATGTATGCTTTACATTTGTCCCCTATAGAGAACCCTTGGAATAAAAAATGTCTTTCCTATTGCAAGTAGCCTAGTCTAAGGCTTAGAAAGAAATTAATCTAAAGCACTCCCCAAAAACTCATCAAAGTTTAGGTGACCTTGAAAATGACCCTAAAGTCTTTCTACTTTCATGCTTTATTTATTTTTATGCATCTTGGATTGCAAGGGGGACTTCATCACCTTCACAAGTTCTTTAGGGTAGCTTTGACCTAGGGTTTTATCTCCCAAAAATGA
This sequence comes from Torreya grandis, assembly GCA_037957365.1. Taxonomy (NCBI): domain Eukaryota; kingdom Viridiplantae; phylum Streptophyta; class Pinopsida; order Cupressales; family Taxaceae; genus Torreya; species Torreya grandis. The sequence continues at coordinate 207,819 of JARHVA010001065.1, read as the reverse complement.
ATTTATTTGGCTCCTTTGGAGTGGCACATGGGACATATCTACATTTGAACATCACACTACACTGAGCAAATAGCAGGATGTAGTGGTTATAAAAAGTACTAGACCTTTTTACAACTAGTCAATGCCATGATCACCCAATTTCCATGATTGTATTTTGCATCATTTGATGTGAAAGTCATTTTGTAATTGATTCCCTTAGAATTTTTGAAACTTGATAGTTTAGTCAACCCCATTCTATCATACCCTTAATAGGATTTGGATAATTATACTTAGTGTATTTTGGTCATTTTTTATTGGCATGCTTAGAGACTAAAACTTATTTGTTTATTCATAAGCCATGTCAAAACAATGCATTTGAGTTGTGAAGGGTAGTGTTATGCTACCCAAATCATGTCAAACTATTTGTGCCTTTAATTCTTTTGAAACATAACATTGACCACATTATTTGAGTATGCTTACACTATTAGGCTACTCAATTTGTTTCAAGACTTGTTTACCATTGTATCAAAACCATTTATTTCAAACCATTTTGTATATACCATTTAAACCTTTGTCTTGTGACATCATGTTGTCCAATCTTGTCCAGCCTGTTTAGTCAAATACCAATTTTTAACATTGAGTTATCAACTAGCCTTGTTAAGTTTGAATCCAAACATTGATTGATTTCTATTTAAGCCTCAATTCCTAGGGATGATACATAGATATTTCTCTTTTGGGTTGCATAACTTTGGTTAATTGATTACCCAAAATTGAAAAATATTGATGGTTTGTTTGTTTAATGCCTATCCTCATAATTATGTGTACCTTTATTTGAGAGAACACAACCCTTTTCAGAGAGCCTTTTGTCTTATGCCTTATGCTAATTGATCACGTTTATGTTTGATTCCATGTGTTGGGTTTATTTCAAAGTTGTTTCCAAACTTATTAGATTAAATCAAATCACATTAGCCTTTGTTTCAAGTCTATCTTTTGATTTTGTTTAGGCAAGAGTCATATCGCATGCCTATTTATTTGAGCCTAGCTTTTGACTCTGTGATTGGACAAAAGACCTAGCAACTCAACTTTTTCATTTCCTAGTTTAGACCTTGTTTGGAAAACTTTGACCTAGACCTTTGACATGTCAGTTTCTATTCAGATGCTTGACCTTTTGTGTGTATGACATTTGACGTTATATATTTGATGTTAGGTTATTTTTTGCCAAGTCTTAGCATAAATCATTTTGGAGATACGGCTCCACTTTTAGACCATATTAGAGATACAACTCTGCCCCTTTGACTAAGTTAGACCAAGTTTGAACCATTTGTCCTTTTGAAATATTTTTTTAGAGTTTGTAGAACTCTAAGTCCTTTTATTTTTTGAGCTTTCATCATTTACGTGGATATGTCTAACTACACTTATAATGGAGTTACTTACAATTTGACTTATAATAGAATGGCCACACAAAATGGCTTTTATGGATTTTATTAAGATCACAATGATGTTCATATGGTTTGTGAGAGATTTCTATGTGCCTCATATTAATCATTTATGGGAACAAAGTCATGAAGTAACTTACAATCTAACTTGAGACCTTGATTTGTATGAAGAAGCTTGTGAAGAGGAATTTTAAGACCTAACTATAGATAATATTGTTTGGGATACGAATCCATACCTTCGTTATAAAAATTAGTACATAAAACATAGTCAAGAACTAGAATTTGATCCAACTCATGATTGGGATGATATGGTTTATGAGGAAGACTTGGATGCTTTTGCTTATACAAGTAATAAAGTTTCATGACATCCTTTTTCTATCTAATCGTCAACTACCATTGACCCTCTTTTGGATTATATAAGCCAGCAAGCTTCAAAATATCCAAGGAATACCATTTCTATACTAGGAACTCATCCTTTAGTTTGTATGAGCAATCAAGCTCCACAATGTCCCTTCATCATTCTAGGATCTAGTCCTTTAGCTTGTGCGAGCAATCAATCCCCACAATTCCCTATCATTACCATCTCAGGACTTTATCCTTTGGATCATGGAAGTAATCATGTTCCCCAATGCCCTATCATTATCCAATCACAAGTCATTCCTCATCCAATACCATTTACATCTAAACCTTAACCCATCCAATCATTTGAAGACCAAGCTATGTTCAAAACTAGTATTTTTTAACTCATTGAAAACCAAGACCAAGAAAACCAACCAGTCTAAGATTTTTCTATTTAATCAACCATTTGTGATAAGTTAACCTATGATAAATTACCTATTGATCCTATACCAATTATTGAGGAGTCTCACTTTGATGAGCTAGTCTTTACTGAGTTACTTCTTAATGATTATAACTACCTTTGGGTAAATCATTACCTCAACCATGTACCTATTTTTCAAGAGCCTCCTATTGACAAGCCAGTCTCTAAGGAGTTGTCTCTTGACCTTTTTCCCATCCTAGAGGAGTCTCACTTTAATAAACGAGTTTTTTTGGAGCCCATTATGCCATCATAGGTTGTTACTTGTCCAAAACTAAACATTCAACAAGACATCATTGTAATAGAGTACCCATCAGATGAAGAATCAAAGTTAGAGTTAGGTTCTCTCCTTGAATTGACATCATATTTAGTATTAGAATTAGAATCAATATTAGTCTCAACATTGGATTTAGAATCCCTTGAGTTAGAATCAAATTCAGAAGAATAGTATGTTTGTGATTGTTACAACATTGGTTATTGATGCCTCATAGATCAATTTGAATACATTTATGATCCTTCTATGGTTTTTGAGTATGAGTACTTCAGATTTGACACAATTTATCCTAGTATCTTCTAAAAGGATTATGAAACCTCTCCCCATTCCATTACTAATCCATAGGCCATTACCATCAACCAAAATAGACATATCATTGACATTCCATCTCCCACAAGTGTTGATTGGGATCAACAGAATCACACTTTGTTGAAATGCATCCATGGTGACATAGTAGTTGAAAAAAACAAGGAGGCTAAGACTACATTCATATATCAAAAGGAAACTCTTTTAGTGAGACCTTTTTAGAGGTGCTAAGGGATAATCCAAGTTAAAACATAGCATGCTCTAGTGAAACTTATTCAAAAGCGCTAGAATATAATCAAAGTCAAAATTCAACATTTCTTAGTGAAACCTTCTCGAAGGTGCTATGAAATAATCAAGACAACTTCATTGGTGAAAATCTCATTGAGGCACAAATAACTAAGCACAAAATTTCTTCACTACTTGATGAAAATAAAATCAAAGATCAAATTAAAATAGCTTCCTATCTACATCCTAATCAGATGTTATCTACTCTCAAGGTCAAAAAAAAATCCGGTGGTCTTAGCGAGATAACAAGTCTTTAGCCCTACCATAACCAAAATTATGTCAGATCTAGTATCAGCAACATTACATGTGACTAAAAGTCCTAATCTTCAATTATTTCCCCACTATTACCCATTACATTATCATTTGCCATTCTATTTCATAATAAAACCTACCATCCATTATTTTTCCTTGCTTACCATCTATGAACACACTTTTCTTTGTAGAGGCTACAAAGATACGTTGTCTCGACACTTGAAGGAATCAGAATCAATGACCAATGACGATCATAAAAGCATTCTTGACAACCAAATTTATAGGCCATTTTTAATAGAGCAACTTTTTAGATGAGGTGTGGGCTAGAAATTAACATGATAAATTATTATTTTTGTATCATTTTTTGATTAAGACGTGCATCTCCCCATAAAAAAAAACAACAAAATCAAAAACCACACCCAGGCCAAAAACATGTACTGTACAATTTCATTGTCATGTCATTGCCATTGTTATATATGCCTATTTACCATTATTGTAGATCTCAACCATTTACCCCATCATCTGGGGGTAACCTTCTTACCATTTTATCCAATTTATCAAAACCCATAATTATCCTTAGTAAATTCCATTCCATCCTATCATTTCATTCCTATCTAGACCAAAGCCTATTTTTAGTCATCTTATCCAATCCTATTTTGATCTTAGTTACTTTGGTTCTCTCACACCTTTAATTGGGGGATTCCAATCAGTTTTCAGTAATCATTCAAATTTATGTTTACAATGATATTCTATGAAATTAGTGTGATAGTTGATTTGGTAAGATATATTTCATCCTATCAAGTTTGTTTATGTAAGCCCAATTATAACCGCCTATGGGAAAATTAGCGTTTCACTAGTATTACTACTAATTATAACTACCTATGGGAAAACTAGGGGCAACACTTGTTTATCATGCATTGCCACATCACCTCATCATTACTATTTTCATTTGACTGGCCATTTGTCAGATTTGAGAACTTGTTGGGACCTAGTTAGTTTTTCTTCACCTTTTGTGTGGATATAATTACTATGACATGAAGTCATTTTAGGACTATATGGGTCATGCTCAATTCATGTTGAGGTCACCTCAATCCCTCTTTTCATATGCTCTCACCATTTTATGAGCATGTATCTTGTCATTCTATAACAAGTTAAGATACCTCAAAATTCTAAAAACATTCATAATATTTCAAAATCCAAAAACATTTATCCTATCTTAGCCTAGTCAGTTATCCTTGATCTACCTTAATGGGGCATTGTTATTATTAGGATGCTTTTTCTTTGCTTTCAAGATTTATATTTGTTTGTTTATTTCAGGTTGTTTGTTTATTTTTCTATTTGTTTATTTATTTATTTACTTGTTTGTTTGTTTGATTTCAACACTATTACCTTGACTTAGTTTATATACATTCATTGGGTGATTCCTCAAGGGAATTATTCTTGAGTCTATCCATATTCATACGTAAACATTGTCATCATGGTTTTTATCATTGGTGAATGGTTTTTGAGTGTTTATTGGATATTGGGAGTTAGTCCTTATGCATGTTTTGGACAAGTCTTGATGGTGTTATTTCATGATGCCTACCATCACATGCTACAACAAAAATTATCTTCAAAAAGGTCTACAATCAATGGAACCACATAATTTTCTCCTTGGCACCTTAGCAAATCCTTCCATCCCACCCTTGATCAAATTAATTCATTTGACTACTCTAGTTGTATCATTACTAATAAGGATGAGCATCTCCTCATTAGTAGGTATAACTGAATCATTTCTAATGATAAATCTTATTCCTTTATCCATGTCTTTCATCACTTTAGACCCACTCATCTTTAATCTATATTATAGATTATATCTTTGAGTTATGCTTTCTAATCATCACTAATTGGGGCACAACCATCAATTTTAGCCAATCGAGGTCATCTTAATGATTATAATCACCTATAGGCAAATCATTATTTTGACTTATAGTCTTTATTATAACTAATTTTGGGTAAATTAACATATATTTTACATTAATGCATGCAAGCATTTTCTCATTTGGATTAATATTAACCATGATTTAATTCTACCTTTCTTATTGTTTCTTTTCGAGGGACCATCCATCAACAAATGTGATGGACACTCCCTCGAGGGGGTATCATCATAGGTTTTCCAAAACCATTTGGAGATTTGTTCTTTAACCATCATCTTTTTTTTGATATATAGGCCATCTCTCATTCTTTGAGAATCCATTATTATTATTATAGATTGCAACACCTTCCCAAATAGGGGCAACCTATAGACACCTAAATATGGCCACCGATGACGTCTAATAAAGCTTTTGGCAAATTTATATCCAAAATGCATAATTTAGCCTAAAAACACTAAAACATGTAAAATGATATGAAATTGACATATTCAAGTGCTGATTTTGGCAAGGTTATCCCTAAATGGGGTATGCAATTTATGGGCCAACTAACTTTGATCTGTTCATTTCGAGTCAAAATATCAAATTTGCACCTCGGTGTTCTGGATTGATTTCCTATCAAATCTTTTACATGAGACATGTGCCTTTATTATTTATTATTGGCAACATCCTAAATGGGAATATGGTTCCAACACATCTGACATCACCTTCTAATTACAATATAGTAAAATTTTGGACCAATAACAAGACATTCTAATTAATTTGGGTAATTTGTGCTTAATCATGCTTAAGAGCTAATTAACCCAAATCAAGGCATAATTAATAATTCCATGGAAACTTTTTAAATACTTGTTTTTATAAATAAATATTGAATATATACATCATTAAGTGACTTCATTTCATGGGAAAACATCCCTAGGTCATAAATGCCACAAATATCAAGATTCATGCCTCCCATGCCTCATCAATGCCTTCCATGATGTCATCCATGCCTATTAGTTTCCACTTATTCTAATTCCATGATGAGGATAATTAAAAACTTAATTCCAAAAAATTAATTAATCCTCAACCACACATCTCAATCTTGAGATGGATGGTTCAGGTTGATTCTGATCAAATCCAACCAGTTTTTGTAGAGCCCATTATGTGATCATAGGCCATTACTTATCCAAAACTAAACATTAAACAATACAACATTGTAATAGAGTACCCATAAAATGAATAATTAGAGTTAGATTTAGGTTCTATCCTTAAACCAACATTGGATTTAGCATCAAAATCAGAATCAATATCAGTCTCAACATCAAATTCAGAATCACTTGAGTTAGAATCAAATTTAGAAGAGTATGTTTGTGATTGTTACAACATTGGTTATGCATGATTTATAAATCAATTTGAATACATTTGTGATCCTTTTATATTTTTTGAGTATAAGTACTTTATCATCAATATAAGTTCTCCTAGTATCTTTTATAAGGATTGTGCAACCTTTCCCCATTCCGTTACTATTCCACGGGCCATTACCATCAACCAAGATAGCCATATTATTGACATTACATCTCCCACAAGTGTCGATCAGGATATATAGAATCATACTTTGTTGAAATTCATCCATTGTGACATAGCAATTTAAAAATAGCATGCAGGCTAAGACAACATTCATGTAGTAGAAGAACACTCGTATAGTGAAACCTTTTCAAAGGTGGTAGGAGACAATCTAAGTCAAAAATCAACATCTTCTAGTGAAATTTTTTCAAAAGTTCTAGAAGAAAATAAAATTCAAAATCCAATGTTAATTAGTGAAACCTTCTCAAAGGTGCTATGAGAAAATCAAGACAAATTCATTGGTGAAAACCTCTTTGAGGCACTAATAGCTGAGCACAAAATTTCTTCACTGCTTAATGAAGACAAAATCAAAGATCAAATCAAAATATCTTCCTATCTATAGCCTAATCAGATGGTAGCTACTCTCAAGATCAAACAACATAAACATCTAGTGATCTTATTGAGATAAAAAGTCTTTGGCCCCACCATAACCAAAATTATGTCAAATCTAATATCAACAACATTACATGTGACTGAAAGTCCTGATCTTCATTTGTTTCCCCACCATTACCCATTCTATTATCATCTACCATTCCATTTCATAATCAAACCTGCCATCCATTATTTGTCCTTGTTTACCATCCATGGCCACACTTTATTTTTTAGAGGCTAAAAAGATACCTTGTCTTGATGCTTGAAGGAATCATAATCAATGACCAATGAAGATCACAAAAGCATTATTGACAACTAAATATATAGGCCATTTTTGATAGAGCAACTTTTAAAATGAGGTGTGTACTAGAAATTAACATGATCAAGTATTCTATTTGTATCATTTTTTGATTAGAATGTGTATCTCCCCATAAACAAGAACAATAAAATCAAAAACCATACCGAGGCCAAAAACATGTACCATACTATTTCACATTGCCATGCCTTTGTCATTGTTACATATCCAGTTGCCATTATTGTAGATCCCAACCATTTACCCTCATAATTTTGGGGAAACCATCTTACCATTTTATCCAATTTATCAAAACCCATAATTATCCTTAGTAAATTCCATTCCATCCTATCATTTCATTATTAACTAGACTAAAGCCAATTTTTAGTCATTCTATCTAATCTTGTTTTAATCTTGGTTATTTTGGTTCTTCTCACACCTTTTGTGGGGGGATTCCAATAAGGTTTCAACAATCAATCAAATTCATGTTTACAATGATAGCCTATGAAAGTAGTGTGATAGTTGATTTGGTAATATATCTTTCATCCTATCAAGTTTTTTTATGTGAGCCTGATTATAACTGTCTATGGGAAAATCATTGTTTTACTAGTATTGATACTAATTATAACTAACTATGGGAAAATTAGTATCATTTACCTATGCCATTTTATATTATTTATAACTAACTATGGTAAAAATAGGGGCAACACTTGTTTATCATGCATTGTTGCATCACCTTGCCATTACTATTTTCATTTGACTGGCAATTTGTTAGATTTGAGAACTTGTTGGGACCTAGTTGGTTTTTATTCACCTTTTGTGTGGATGGAATTATGATTACTTGAGGTCATTTTAGGACTATTTATATTAGGTCATTCTTAATTCATGTTGAGGTCACCTTAGTCCCCCTTTTCCTACACTCTCATCATTTTGTGAGCAACCTAAGCCACACTCTCACCATTTTACAAGCAACTTAAGCCACACTCTCATTGTTTTGTGAGTAACCTTAGTTTAAAAACTCTCACTATTTTATGAGATTGAACCATTTATTGTCTCATCATTCTTGATTGAGTTGAGACACTCTGAAACACTTTAAAAATCATTTACAAAATTATCATAAAAGAATAAAAATATTGACCCTTCTTTGCCTTAAGGATTTTGGGAACCCTTACTAAGTTACAAGCAAATCACTTATCATTTAGTTTATCCATCCTTTTTTGAATTTTTATCTCTCATGTACTCACCATTTTACAAGACCATTCCTCTTCTTCTTTCACATCCATTCTGTTTGTTTTCCATAATTATCACATTCTTCCCATTCCCTGAGAGAACTACATTTAGCCTAAAGTTTTTTATTAGATATCACATCCATGGAACTATGTAGGTAGCATCCATTTGCCTAGTGCATATGGAGACATCTCAACCACCTCCTTCCTTTTGTTCTATTCTACTATTTTTTTCATTTGTTAAGTTGTCACCTATTTTTAAGGGCAATGTTCGTAGGGTTTTTATTGCATTATTTGTTTGTTTATTTCTACTTATTTTTGTTTGTTTGTTTGTTTTTTTAATTTTAACATTTTTGCCTTGATTCATTTTATGTGTGTTCATTAGGTGATTCCTCTCCCACACTTAAACTTGAATCCATCCATATTCATATGTTTACCTTGTCATCATGGTTTCTATCATTGGTGTATTATTTTCTATTGAGTATTGGATTATGAGAGTCAATCCTCATGCATATTTTGGCCAAGTATTTATGTTATTATATCATAAATACTACCATCACATGCTACAACAAACCTGAACTTTAAGAATTTTATTTAGCAATGGTGGCATCTCTTTGACACTGATAACTTGATTCACTCCCAATCATATCCAAAATAGAGTAATTAACCATGAAATAATTTTAACCTTTATTAGTTTGGATGAGCATATCTCTAATAGTAGGTTGTTCCAATTCATCATTACCTTCTGTATTAAGTTATCATCATCCTCAACCAAGTTTATCATGTTTTCCATAATTAAGGTCCAATGATTATAACTGTCTATGGGTAAATCATTGCACATCATCGCACCTACATTTCTCAATGATTATAACTTCCTTTGGGCAAATCATTGTGTTATCACCACTTTACTTTTTTTTCCCATATAGGGGCATTTTATTATCTTGTTTATCTATCTTAACTAGGGAAACTCCATCTTCTCAATGATTATAATCACCTTTGGGTAAATTATTGTGTTATCATACCACATTGCCACTATCAGGGTACAATGCTTATAACCACCTTTGGGAAAACCATTGTACACTATCTCACTTGAATTCTCAATGAATTTGACTACTTTTTCAATATCATTGTGTTTTCACCCCATCATCTTTCTTTTCTTTAGTCCCCTTGTTTTACTTCTTTCTTTCTGAGGGACCATTTGTCAACCTCCTTATACCAACCATTCCCTCAAGGGGGGATTATACAGTTAGTTTATCATCATTGTAGTTATAGGCATATAGGACCTTTTCATTCTTTGAGAAAAAATTACTATTATTATATCTTGCAACATCTTCCCAAATAGGGGAAAACTATAGACACCTACAACTAGCCTTCGATAACCTCTAATCAAGCTTTTGGCCAATTTTTATAAAAAATGCACAATTTGGCCTAAAAACACTAAAACATGCTAAATAATTTGAAATTGGCATATTCAAGTGCTGATTTTGGCCAGAGTATCCCTAAATGGGGTAATGCAATTTATGGGCCAACTAACTTTGATCAGTTTATTTAGAGTCAAAATACCAAATTTGCACCTAAGTGCTCATGATTGCTCTTTCCTATCAAATATTTTGCATAATACATGTGCCTTTGTTATTTGTTGTTTCTAACATCCTAAATGGGAATATAGTTCCAATGCATCTAATATTTCCTTACAATTCCAATCTAGTCAAATTTCGGACCAATAACAAGATATTCTAATCAATTTGATTAATTTGTGCACAAAGTGCTTAATCATGCTTAAGAGATAATTAACTCAAATCAAGGCATAATCAATAATTCTATGGAAACTTGTTGAATAAATTATTTTAAAAATGAATATTGAATATTTATATCATCAAGTGACCTCATTTATTGGGAAGACATTCCTAAGTCATAAATACCACAAATATCAGGATTCATGCCTCATCAATGCCTTCCATGATGCCCTCCATGCCTCTTAATTTACCTTTATTCAAATTCCATGATGAGGATAATTACAAAATTAATTCCAAAAATTGAATTAATTCCCAACCACACATCTCAATCTTGAGATGGACGGTTTAGTTTGATTCTGATCAAATCCAAAAATCTATTAATAGGAAGCCTCACAACATCATTTCTAAGATTTTTTGATGCAAAGTTATAATGCCAAATTGGTTCCAAAAGCTTCAAGAAACTAGTGTTACCATGCCAAATTGATTCCAAGCCCTGCCAAGCCATAAGACAAAGGTGCCAAGGAGAGATAGAGGTATCCAAACTTCCATTTCCAAGGACTTCATGAGCACAAGCTGAGTAAGCCACCATTACAAAGGTATTTGGAGCATCCAAAGAAGGTGAAAGAATTTTGATGTTTTCATTCCTTGATTTTTAGTTGTGTTTGTCATTTTATTTTATTAACTAAGCTCTCCCTAGTGTCTAGGCCTTGAGATGCTATGTTATTAGTGTGTTTGTTTCATTTTATTTTCATTTTGGAACTAACACCATACTAACCATCCTCTCTTGAGTCAAATTACTAGATAAAACTAACTTATGGCTTGTTTGGGAGGAATCTATCTGAAGAATCTCTTGTTTATTCAACTGTCTTGTCCCTTCCTGCATAGGGTTAGTGTATTTTTTATGTGTTATAGGGGGTTGTTCAGAATAAGAAAATATAAAATATAGAGAAATAAAGGAGCATAGAAATAAAAATGATTAGAATTGAACTTTTATTTCTAGAAAGTAGTATAGTTATCTACTAAAAGTGGGAAAATTAATCTAGAGATCAAAGCATAAAATTTACTCTAGAAAGCAAGAAATGAAAGAAGAAAATGAAAGGCACACTTTACAGAAAGTAAATCACTCTTGCAAGAAATTAAATTAAAAAAAAAATCATTAACTAAGTAAATCATAAGATATCAAAGAGGCATTCAAAGTTTTGCACCATCAACATCTATAAACTTAGACATCTAGGATAAGACACCATAGTTCCCTCACTCAACTTGATCAATTGGGTAGGAGAGTGCATCAAAAATGTTATGCACCATTAAGATCTAGGAACATAGACATATGGTATAAGACATTGTATTTCCCTCACTCAACTTTTCCAACTGGGTAGGATAATGCATTAATCAATCTTGAAAAACAATAATTGATCTAGAAATAAATAATTGACACCCTCCCTAACAACAACACCTAAATGTTGTGTAGATTTATTACCTAGTTAATACCAAATTCTTGAGTCTGATTAACATTAATTGTTAACCCAAGGTACATAGGATTTTCAAGGATGTCATCACTATACATGCATTATTAATCCATAGATTATCTTGTTTATTAATTTTATTATAATGAACTTATATTGAATTCACAAGATAGTTATAATATGAAATTATTATAATAGAATACATAAATAATTCACACTTATGAATTGCACATACATCACACTTTATATAATCAAACTAATAATGAAATCAACTTATACAACACACTTAAACTAAAGAGGGTTAGGATCTTCACTATAACTCCTTTTGAGTGGGCCCTTCCTCATTTAGAACTGTGTTCTAATCTTTCTCTGAGAGACTTACAAAATATTATTATATAATCAACCTTCTCATTACTTAGATCTATGATAATTAAAGATTTCTATAGAAGATTAAAATATTCATAATGCAATGACTTCAATTATATTACTCTATCATTATCTATTTCTAAACTAATCTAGGTTATACCATTAAATACATAAGGCAATTTATTAGCTCAAACCAAGAACATTAAACTAGGAAAGGTACAAATACTTTGGGAACTTCCCTAGTCAACCTTCAAGTGGTTAATAATTGAAGTTACTTATTTTAGGCCTAACTAGGTTAAAGATAATATATATTGTTTTGTTATTTTACTTCATTTTGTCTCCTTTCCATTATCCTTGTCTTACTCATATTTGGCACAACATCTAATATTTATTTACATGTGAGGATTCCATACAATATGTATGAAGGATCCTCTTCAATCATCCACTTAATTCCTAACATAGCTAGATGTGTCTTTAATAGATAATCACATCTTATCACAACAATAGTTATATTCTATGTAGAGGTTGTAGGCTCCTATATGTCAAAGTTTGTAGTTTTTGTGGGAAACCTACAAGTGGAAACCAATAGTTGTTATGGATAACATACAAGTGAAAACTAGTAGTTGTTATGGGCATCTTATAGGTTAAATCCAACAATTTCTATGGGAACCCTATCGGTAAAATCTAGTAGTTTCTGTGGGCACCCTATAGGTAGGAGCCTGCCATTTCTGTAGGCAACCTGTAGGTGAAAACCCCTTTTGTTATGGGCTCCTCCATAAGTGTTGTGCCCAAAAAATATTCTTGCAGTCTTATGTTACCCTTCAATTTTTTTAAAATAAGGTTACACAAGTATAATCTAATCAAATAAAAACCATCATTAATTCATAACACACACACACACACACACACACACACACACACACACACACACACATAACTGTTGTGCCCAAACAATATTTTTTTAGTCTTATGTTACCATTCAAATGTTTGTTAAATAAGGTTACACAAGTATAATCTAATCAAAGAAAAATCATAATTAATTCATAACATAACATGTGTGTGTGTGTGTGTACACACACACACACACACACACACACACACACACACACACACATGATTTTATGTGTAAATTCACACATATATATATATATATATATATATGAATTTACACATAAAATCATAAATTCATTCATTCATTTGCATGAGTCATGAATGGTTATGGGATTTACATAGGAAAAGATATATACTAGGTATGGATGAGGCTATAAAATAAAGCAATTGGTGGCCTCACTATCATGGTCAGATTCAAAAGTATATCCAAGGATTTGGTATTTCATACCAACATGTTCCCTATGGCCATGATTTTATGTTCTTAAATGCAAAAGATGATTCCTAAGTCTTATAAAGGGCACAAATCACTATCCATAAAGAGGATCATTTGAATAGTATATAAAAATAGCCTTAAATTCTAATATAAGAGAAGCATATAGGGTTTCCACCCTATGGAGGATGGACCACTTCAGACATCTAGGTAATATACCCCAACAACAAATAAAGATACAAGAGGAACCTTCCCAAGAAGTTCCCAAACTATTAAATGCTGTTAAGAAATATCTTGGTCTAAGTGAAATTGAGCATAGGGGAAATCAAGAGGATCCAATTCACCTTAAATCATCTGATGTAGAAGGACAAGATCACCTAGATACACCACCATTACATGAATCTATAGTGTAAGAGATTGTTACTACCTCAATTCAATGAGCCTCCTCCCCACCACTGAAGGCTACAATTTACCAACAAAGCAAGAAATGGATGAAGAAGAAGAATTTAAAAAATCAAAGGCACTAATCCTTACAGTTGACAAAGGGAAGTAACCAATGAAATAAGATAAATCAAGTAAGAAGGTTCAACCTTCAATCCCTTCTTCCCATGTTTCCTCTTTTGTTCCTATTTTTATTCATTTCTCATCATTGTTGTCTTGAAAACACCTTTTCTCACTTTAAAAGTGGAGGATGTTTTTACTACCATTATTGTTTCAATTTTCCCCACAATGCTAGTCATGTTTATTATTACCACCACTACTAATATTCCCTCTAGGACTATTACAGTCCTAACTAAGATTAAAAAAAGGGCGTATAATAAGATTGAAACAACATTGGCTAGCTCCCAACTCTATGTCTTTTCCACTCAAATTAATTTTCTAATGCCTTATACCACCTCCTCCCACGATACTACTATCATATCCTTAGGGAATGCCAAAAGGGGAAAATAAAAATATACAGTCCATCCATTACCTCAATATGAAGGTGTGGATTGGTCCAATATCATATGGCCCTCCATTATTGACTCAGTACTCAAAGGATGTTTAGAACAATCAGTACAAGATCAATTATTGGATGATATAACTAAGGATACACAATCAATAAACATAGCCCAACTTGTTATCCTACCATGGGTAGTTAATCTTAGATCGAAGGATTCCCAAAAGCCTAATTTTAAAATTATAAAATTACCATCAATAACATCCTTGTTCGATAATCCCTATGGAAGAATCCAAAGGGTTAGGAAGAAGAAATTAGAGGACGAAGCTAGGAGGGAGATCATTCTTGAAGAAAGACAATAGGTATTTACCTTGTCCAAATGAAAGAATAGACAGTTGGGTTAGTCCCCATATATAGAGGACTTCAAGTCCCTTGTTGAAAATCATAAGGATGCTATGATATCATTTCATGATGGGACATAAATGGCTAAATAAGACCTTGAACAAGAGTTAAAAAAATCAAGGAGAAATTGCAAATGGTCCATATCCCTCAAGGGATTGAAACTAAAGTTCAATAGGTTACATCAAAATGTTACAATGCTCTTGAATAAATTGAGGTAATGCAAGTAGAATTGGATCTCCATATATCTTAGACTCACAAATTATTTAATTCTTTGAAGAAAAATGAAAATAAGTTGAAATTATAGATACTTTAGACTACTAATAAAGCATATAGCCATTTAGACTTAATGACAACATTGGAGACTTCAAATGCCCTCAATTTGGTGGTGATCAGAGCAAAAGAGGCTAGAGATTGGATTATAAAAACTGGATAAGTAATGCCTAAGTATCAAGAACATGAAACTCTCATCTTGTAAATATTCGATGAATTAAAATTATCAAAGGCAAGGGACAGTGCAGGTGAGATTATTAGTAGAATCAATTTTGATCAATTAATTCAAAAAGTATCAAATAATTTAAAGCAAAGCCTATAAGGATTAGAACTTGAAGATATTGAAAATGAGTTGTTTTTTTATATAAATAAGGTGATGGAAATTTACAATTTCAATATCAACTTACAAAATACAAATTCTGAGCATGAAAATCTCCTAGATTTGGTTAACATGGTGCACAAGCCTTCATTACTCAAATTAAACATCATAAGGCAACAACATGATGTAAGACACAAGTGATATCCAAAGTTGGAGGCAAAGAAGAAGACTAAGGATACAAAATTTAGTTCAACATAAGTATCTACAATAACAACTCCCATTGTTAGTGCATCCATTCAGATGTCTACTTAGCCTTAGTTGAAAGGCCAATTTTTTGCATATCAATTCCAAGGCATTAAGTTTTGTACTCATAATAATTTTTTAATAACTTAAATATGAAATTTGGATAAATTATTCATAAGCATGCACATGTTACATCATATTATAAAGTCAAACTTTATTTTTGATAATTTTAAGTTAATCATGAGTATATGAATACATAATTTTAAATCTAGAGTTAGAACTGAGGTTCTAACTTTACCATGTATTCAAAAATTTGAATGCACTTGGAGGATGAGGAAACCCCTCCCCAATTCTATATAAATATATGTATCCCACATTATGAAGGGTCAAAAAAATCAATATAGAATCAAAATCAATTTTTTATTATCATGCATGTCTTGGTGTATTTTCTTTCCAGATTCTATGGAATTAGGTTTGATCTTTTGGTTGTTTGATTCAGTAATTCTAAGTGTGCAGTAGTTACAAATAATTCATATTTTTATGATTAATATTTTGATTTTAAATGTGTAGTAGCTATTGTGTTAGTAGGGATTATTGATTATTGGCAATTAGGTTGACTATCTCATCATTCTTAGTTTGTATAGGTGTTTTCAATGATATAGTATTCTATGAATGTGCAATAGCTATTATAGATACCTCCTTGGTATGATTCACAGTATCCTAAGTATGAGTGTGTTATAGATACTCTGAAAGGAGAAAGCTTTGATTGAGATCCTTGAGTTTCATATATCAAACAATCCCAAACTAGTTGACCATGTTTGTATATGTGTGTGTAATAGCTAATAGCAATACACATTGGTTTTAAAAGCATTTGTCTATGAGGAATCCAACTTGAGAGGTGATTCTTGAATCCATAGAGTCCTTTTTTTCTCTACCCTTCGTTCTATTTTTTGAGTTTATTTTGAGCTCTTCCCACTTTAGATTAGTATTCATCCATCTAATAACTCACCTAGTTTTAATTTATTTTAGATACCATTCATCCATGTATAGTCTTGGGTAACAACCTGTATGTCTTGCCTACTATTCCATCACCTAGTTGTTTAAACTACATACCTACAACTCATGAACTAGAGTGGAGTTTACCTCCATTGATATCCTGAAACATTAGAGGCTACCTCATTATGAATTGGTGTGCATAAAACCATATCAACATTATTTTTAGTGCTATAAGGAGGTCCCAAACCTCTAATAAAAGAGGTTAGTTTCTATGTTGAGTTGTACTGGAGTCACCTAGTAGAGTGACTACATCTAGTGCTCAATATAGTCTTCTAGTCTCACCGTTGTCAAATCATAGAAGGCCTATATTCGTATCAACTACCCCTATCAATTATAGATCTAGTTTACCTTACCTAGTAAAGAATACTCCCCTTGTTGATAATCATATGGCTCAGAAACCCTAGTTTTTTGAATTTACTATTGCTATCTTAGGTGATGTTAATGACCTACTGAGGAATGCTAAAAAGTATCTACAATCCTTATCTATTTTATGAGGAAAAATGACAAAAGAGCACATCAAGTCTTTCAAAGCTGTGTTAAGATTGATGAATGTTATTAATGAATATATTTCATGCAAACTTTTTATTTTTACACTAATGGATGTTTTTTATGATTGGTGCCTTAATCTATAAAAAATTCCATCACTTCCTGGAACACATGTCAAACTATTTTCTTTGCACAATTTTGGAATGTCACCACCCCTAGTTTGACATACAAACACTTTACTAGGATGAAAAGGGAGCCCAGTGAGCCAATTTAGGACTTCAATATAATATTTCAAAAGATGTACACCTTTTTAAGACCACCATATAAACCAAGAGAAGTATTGGAATTATAAATGTACAAAAAATATCTAAATATAATTAATGTAATCTTATGTGAAGGGATATTGTTATCAAAATTTTTACATTGGCTTATGAATATGCCATAAAAATTGATAGACAACTTAATCTTCAAGTGCCTAACACACCTAGTATCAATAATTGTCTCCCATATTTGAATCTAGTTACACATGTGAAGTAGAACATCTCTATGTTTAATCAAAATCAGCTATAAACACAACCTCCTCTGACACAGATGATACGTCCAAATTATAATTTTTTAAATAACCATGTAAAAGGTAATGGTTACTAGTATAACTAAAATATATCTTCATCCCCTAATGAATTTTCTTAGGGCTCATACTCTAATAAATTAGAGTTAGATGTCATACAAAATATGGTTTAGAAGTTAGGAAATGATTTCATCGGCATGGAAAAAAAGATAGGAAACACTAATAGCCTAAATAACAATCAAACTTATAAGTTCTAGAGGCATAAAAGACCATTCAATAGGCCTAAAAATAATGTAGAGTAATATAGAAAGCCTATATAAATTAATATAGTAGGGATAGCCTTACTCAACTAGTACATAATTCACAACACATCTCAGTATGGTGAACTTGGCTGTGTTGAATTTTATACAACTTTTGAGATCTTTCAAAGAGAGGTGGTGAGGTAATATTTGATGTATAATCAATTGTAATTCCACCAAGAATTTGGCCCTTTAAGCATTTTTATGTTATTTGAGACTCATGAATTTCCTTTTTTGAGTGAAGATGATAATGTATCAAATGATAAGACCATTGAGATCCATGCTATTCAATAATTCCTAAAAGGTAGTTATAACCTAAGGAATATGAAGACCTTCACAATGTGTACTCCTCCAAATAGTATGATCATTCCACCATATTCAAAATCTAATAAAAATCCACCTCCCATAAAATGGAATGATCAACCTCAGAATAAGGAGGAATAGAGTAGAGGGGGGTATAAAATTTTTGAGAACATGAATAAAATCAAATAAAAAATCACCCTTCATGAATTAGCCTAGATTACTAAATATAAAGAACTCCTATTTAAGTATATCATAGGGAATGTCCCTATGGAAAAGACAAAAACTCCTACAAAGAAAAAAAAGGCCTCTGAAACCAATGTCATATATAAAATCAAGCCAAAGGCTCCACCCTTTTTGTTAAACATCAGAGCATTTAGTAAAAAAATTAATAATTACTTAGTCGATTCTAGAGCTTCATCAACTATAATGCCTACTTATATTTATCAAAATATTTGCCTAACTCCAAGCCTATCAAAGAGAATACTCTCATAGTTAGATAAAATAGTGGTACCAGTGATTAGAGAGCTTACCAATGTGTATATTAAAGTAGCATCTGAACCATGAGTACAAATGACTATCGATAACCTTGTAGTAGACATAAATGAAGGTTATGGACTGTTGTTAAGTAGGGATCGATCTAAGACACTCAAAAGATATCTCTCAACATATTTATCTCACATTTTACTATTATGGAGAGGCCTTTCAAACTAAATATTTATTAATTGGGAACCAAAAATGAAGTAGCCCATCATAGAGTATAATGTCAAAAACAAAAATGTAAGTTATGAATTCCCTAGCCTTAGTATTTACACTTTCACCACACAAAATGAAGTACAATAATCAAAATCCTAGGGCCTTGCCCATCTATGTATTCTCCACTTTGATGGTGCCAAATCTAAACAAGGAATAGACATATAAATTGAATTGGTTGATCTATAAGGGAAGAAGTTTTTGGTATCATATAGATTGAAATTCGTTTACACCAACAATAGGGTTGAATATGAAGCATTTATTTTGGGATTACACTTTATTCTTAAAAGTAATGTCAAGCAACTATTAGTATACTAAGATTCAGAGTTGGTAGTCAATCAGATCAAAAATAGATACCAGTGTAATCTATCATATCTAAAAATATATAAATATAGAGCATGGGATTTGATTGAATAGATTTTAGGCTTTCAATATAGTAGTTGTTTCTAGGGATCAAAATCAAGTTATGGATTTACTATCTACTTTGGATGCTAACTTGGAACCTCTCTAAGAATCCTAGGTAAATAGATTCTCTATTGAGCCAGTACCTTGACCTTCTATTCATAACAACATAAAGAATTTATAAGTCTTAAATGATGACCAATATATCATCAAGTTTCTAACCAACTCATGACAATTTGAGTCCCAAATCAGTGATGACAAAGAAGTTAGTTATCTTTGCCAAGAGGAGTCAAACTAAGAAGGTGTTGTCCAGCTCAAAAAAAAACATCTCCCACTTTGAATGGTTTCATTAGAAAGAGAATTTGATATAGATCCTCAAGCTCAACAACAAAATCAACCCAAGGTTAGTGAGTCTAAATTTAAAAGAGATAATTTGAGAGATGAGAATAACCCATGCTACATCAACATTGGCCTTAGTTTCACTCTAGAAGAAAAGATAATGGGGAAAGTATTTACTCACCCAATAAAAAGATGTGACTACATGGAAATATGAAGACTTGAAGTTTTATGACCCAAAGGTCATTACCCATAAAATTCCACTGAAGCTAGACCACAAGCTATTCAAACAAAGATAGAGACTAGTGAACCCTATCCTAGAACCCCTCATTCAAAGAAAATTAGAAAAGCTTTAAAGTGAAAGGATAGTCTTCCCAATTAGACATTATACTTGGGTGGCTAATTTGGTCCTAGTCAAAAATAAGAATGGAGAGATTATATTATGTGTTGATTTTAGAAAATTAAACAAAGTTTTGAGAAGGATAACTATCTACTTCCCTCCTTAGATGAGGTTAGTCAGATAGTCAGTGGCTCTAAAATGATGTTCTTCTTGGATGGTTTTTAGGTTATAACTAGGTGATGGTACAATCAAAAGATAGAATGAAAAATGCATTTACCATAAAGTGGGCTACCTATGAATATAAGAGGATGCCTTTCAACCTAATAAATGTAGAAGCCACCTTTTAATGAGTAATGTATCACACATTTCAAGGATTAATAGGTAAATTTATAATCATCTATGTGGATGAACTTATTATTTTATTAAAGAACATGAACAATCATGTAGGTCATCTGCATTCAATCTTTGTAATATGCATAATTTTTAACATTTCACTAAACATAAAGAAGAGCATATTTGGAGTTACTGAGGGCAAGCTTTTGGAACATATCATTACCAAATAAGGAGTCATCATTGATATAGATATAATCTAATAGATTTGAAAGATTTTTCCTCCAAACAACAAGAAAGAGCTGAAGTCTTTATTTGTGAAAATAAATTTTGTAAGAAAGTTCATTTTAGGATGTATATAAATTGTGAGAACCCTGAATGCAATGGTCAAATAGGATGTAAAAGTGGTATGGATAGTTAATGACTAAAAGTCTTTTCAAGACATCAAATATGCTATATCTTAGGCCTAATTACTTATTAGTCTAGATTTCACAAAGGAATTCTACTTATACTCATTTTATTTAGAA
Source organism: Torreya grandis (assembly GCA_037957365.1). Lineage (NCBI taxonomy): Eukaryota > Viridiplantae > Streptophyta > Pinopsida > Cupressales > Taxaceae > Torreya > Torreya grandis. Next base: position 186,605 of record JARHVA010001065.1, on the reverse strand, counting down.
CGTATAATTATTATTGTCATAACATAGAAGAAAGATGAGATTGAGTATCCTATTACATTCATGAGAAAAAATTTGAAGGATGCAAAACTTAGGTAATCCATTATCGATAAGCAAATATTCACTCTTGTGAAAGCATTGAATAAATTCCACCACTACACCCTAAGAAATAAGACTATTAATATCGTGCCTAACCTTGTTGTCAAGATTACCTTATCATAGAATGAACTTGGATAACGTAGAGGAAAATGGATGAAAAAGTTATAGGAGTTTGATATAAAAATCAAGCCTTATAAAATCGTACAAGGTCAAGGCATAATCTAAACCATGACTAAGCCAGACCCCCACATTACTATTAAAGAGTTTTGTGAGGCCAAGGTATCCATAGGGGAATAAAATACTGACATAATTCAATATTTTCTTACCAGTATTTGTCCCCTAGAACTCAATCAAGAATGAATAAGATATTTGATGCTCAAAGCTACTCACTACATGATTAATAAAGGAGTTATTTATAGGATAAATTATGAAGTCATCTTCCTTAGATGTGTATCAATGGAAGATGCTCAAGAAATTCTTGAAAAAATACACCAAGATATAGGTAGTGGTCATCCATTTTGGAATACCATAGCTCACAAAATCCTAACAATAAGTTATTACTATCCAATAGTTTTCAAGGATGTTCATGCCTATGTAAGGACATGCCATGAATTCCAAGCATTAGAAAAAAGATAAGTACATACAACAATGCCCTTGCAACCTATTATTGAAGGAAGACCATTTTCCTAGTAGGGGTTGGACTTCATTGGAATAATTAACCCAAACTCTTCAACAGGTCATAAGTTTTTACTCACTACTGTAGATTACTATACCCAATGGATTGAGGTAGTGACCACCAAGAATTATAGATCAAAAGATGTGATTTGGTTTGTAAAATAACACATTAAAAATAAATTTGGCACTCCTATTTCTCTACTTTGTGACAATGGTCCAACATTCATATCAGCTAAATTCACTGAATAGGCTCATGATAATCAGAACACTCTTAGGTCATCTTCTAACCACTATTCTTATGGATGGATTGGCTAAATCAATGAATAAAACATAATATATGAAATTATTTGGGGATAAGTCTAGAGACTAGCATAATCTATTGAAGTATGCTCTATGGGTAGGCCAAACAAGATATAACTAGGCCTTTAAAGCCTCACCCTATCTGTTGGTGTATAGATGATGGCTAGTATTCCCAATCATATTGAAGTTGATAACCTATAAATTTATGCAAGAATATATGGAACCAAATGACAAAGTAGAATATTGATTATTGGATATAATAAAAATGGAAGACTCAATAATTGAGGCCCTAAAGACTTTCAACAAACATTAAGATGTAGTCAAGAGATGGTTTGATAAAAGGAAAAAAGTTAAAGCATTTAGAATCTCTGATCTAGTGATTCTATGGGATAAAGCCCATAAAAATAAAGGCCAACATGATAAATTTACTCCACTATGGATTAGACCATATCAAATTTTAGAGATCCTAGGTAATAATGCATTTTGTCTAAGGGACCTTCAAGGTAATAAACTCACATATCTAGTCAATAGATAGTTTTTGAAGCATTGCCTCATGGCTATGCCATCTGAAGTTGTCCCTAATTGATGAATAAAACATGGTAGAGGTAGTAGTAGTAGTTTAGATTTCCTACTTTCTACTTTAGTTTCCTTCTTTCAAGTTTAGTTTTCTACTTTCTAGTTTAGTTTCCTACTTTCTAGTTTAGTTGTTTTGTTTCATGTGACAATCTAAATTGGTTTATCCTGACATGAACAAACTACGTCATATCAGATAGGCCCCTATTTTATGATTAAATTTATATATATGGGAAAGGGAAACTAAAAAGGGACTCATAATTTGGGGTTTATTAATAATATTGTTATACTTCTATGTCTAAGGTCTTCAGGATTTTAGTATGTAATGACAATCATTCAAGATTGTGTCATAAATGAATATTCATACTAGGTATGTGAAAGTTCCTCTAAATTACTCCATATAAATTTATAAAATTTTCTCATTCCATTAGATCAAACACACTCTTCATAATAATAGTTATTTGGAGAAAGTAATCACTGGTGTAGATGTAGTTGGTAGGGATATTATGGTAAATAATTTTTTTTTTATAACTACACCAGCTCATGGTGGTTTTAGCTCTCCTTCCTCCATTTTAATAAAATAAAAATCAAATTAAAAGAAGCAATGTGTTCAAAAGAGAGATCAATAAAATCCAAAGAAAATAAAAAGGGGATCAAAGGATCACATGATGAAATAAGATCAATTTACCATGCATCATGTTCAAGAAATGAAGGAAGAGGAGAGAAGGAACCTAAAGGTATCTCTATTGGGGATATGGATGCCTAGTTGGCAAAAGATCAATTCCTGAGATCCCCTAATTTAATGATCTTCAAAAGAACTAGACCAAAACCTATAACTGCTCCAAGTCTTTTAAAATATCTTCACAACAAGAGTTAAATAAACATCACTTTAGCATACAAAGATCCATGGATGTGAAGGAAAATATGTTGTATGATGTAGTTGGGAGTCTCTTTCATATATCTAACTTGAATATTTTTCTATGGCATGGTTCATGTTTGATTTGAAATTACTAAACTATATTTTTGAGTTCATAAATAATCAAAAGTATTCCCCCTGTAAGTCTCTATTTGTTGTACCCAATAATCCCCTATTATTTTTTAAGAGAATGGGTGTTTCTCTCAAATTTTGTTTACTTTTTTCATTAAAGAAGTAAGAAACTAGTATTAAGGGTGTGGTAGAAAAAGATGTTTATTTATGCACGTGTGATCTAAATGATTGCAAAGATCTCCTCCTTATCTTAGGAAGAATGATCTATAGATAAGAAATCACTAATAAAAATGGGTTTTTAGATGGATAGCAAGGTGGATTACCTAGCATAAGTTAGATCCAAGAAGTATGAGCTTACTAAGAGGTTGTCAATCCACTCTCTTAAAATAGTTAAGTTGAAAGAAATAAAGATGAAGAACTTGAATTAAATGACAAAAATATTGAAAGGGAATGCAAGAAGAAATAAATGCTTGATAAAGGAACTAGGCTAATTATAGAAAATAATAGGTCAATACTAATGCTAAATAGGCCAGGTCTAGAAAATTAGGTAGGGATTTGTACATAGGTAGGGACATAGAAAATTAGATTTGTTTGAGGGTAGGTAGGTGGAAATAACTTGTTATTATTTCCTACCATAGTGACCATTGGTGTTCAGGGTGATCATCGGTGGTTAAGGTGATTGTTGGTGGTTGGGTGATCATCAGTGATCAGTGTGACCATCAACATTTACTATGGGTTTTGGGTATGTTGAGAAAAGAGTTAAATAATGGATAAATTAAGGTGATGAAGATCTATTTGGGGTCATGGGATCATAGGGTAATAATTAGAAGGGTGTGGTCTAGGTAAATATATCAAAAACTAGATAAATAAAGCTTAAAACAAGCAATATACTTAGTTGGTTGCTTTGATAGCTGATAGTTGATCCTAGAGTAATTCTGGTAGAGTAACAATACTTTGCTTGAAGAATGATTTTGGCAAAGTTTTAGGTCCCTATCATGGTTTCTGTCTTGATGAAAGGATAACCTAATTTTTTTTTTGATATCTCCTAATGACTATTGATTACCTAGTAGATGAATGCTTGGATTGATAAATTCCTAAATCCCCTTTCACCTCCTTCTCCCCTCTTTTTATAGGCAAAGAGAGATGGAAGTAAAAGGTTACATAGGAAGTTCAGTTGGTTTTTGTTATGTGATAGCTTACCATCCTTATTAAATTTTGACATGTTAACTTGCACATAGATTGAGTTATCTTTATTCAGATGGGGAAAGGATGTAGCCATCAATGGTTAGGGTGACTATCGGTGGTCAAGGTGATCATATATGGTTGAGGTTTAAAGGTTAAGTGGGGTAAAATGGGTAAGTTATTCAACTAGGTTTAGATAGCTAGCTAAACTAACTTAGGGTTATAATTTAAGGTTGGGTAATGTTCCACTCTAAGGGTGTTTCAACATCTAGAACTATCATGTGTAGTTTTCTAGTGTCTACATTTTGCCCCTTTTTGTTATGTGATTTGTGTCAACAAGTTGTAAAATATAAAAATTATTATAGGTTAAATGTTTGGTTTCCTTTATTATGAGAGGAGGTGTTCCCCCTCAAAGAAGGAATTAATGAGGTGAAACTAAATCAGGTACAGGTTTGATAAATGGTTATGGTGAGTCACAAGGTTGGTGATAATGGTGGTTGGATATTTGAAGAGAAAACATAAACATAAAATGTGAATAAATACAATAGCCAATATTGCACATAGAATAATCTAACATGGTTGGTAAAAATAAATTTTGTTCTATAAGGACGAATGCCAAGGTAATCAAGCCACAACATTAGGCATAGTTAATCAAGTTATTCCTATCAAGTTTCCTAGACAGTGTTAGTGTTTTCATAGGTATCTGAGGTAGGAAGTAATCCTAATAAATACACAAATGGTTTTTATGTGCTCTAAATGGTGAAAATTTAAATGTTTAACATGTCAAGGTTGGTCTGTGTGATCAAAAATACTAAGGCAAGGTCGTCACAAAATATGCAATAATTTAGGCCAAAATGGCCAATGCAGAGGTGGATGTGGTTGGGATGGTAAGTAGATAAGGTAGTCTCTAAAAGTGGGAACTAAGGTTTTGGTGCCAAATTTTTAAAAAGGGGACACCCTGATCATTGATGGTTAGGGGTCCTAAAAATTATTATCGATGGTCACCCTAATCATTAATAGTCAGGGTATAACACTAAAAGTGTAGAGGATAAAAAGTGAAAAGGTGGGTCATTTTCACTTTTGACTTTTATGATTTCTTGACTCCTATACATACCAAGATCCTTGGAATACTATGTGAGAGTGATGATGAGGTGGTTATTGATTGGTTTAGGGGGTGGAATTGATTACTGAGTTGAATGAGGGTTGGACCAAAGATTTAGGGAAAATAGGGGCACAACCAGGGAGTGAGACCTAGGATCCCTCCTTGATGATGGTCAAGGAATGAGGTAGGGGATTCATTAAATTGTTAAATTAGTTTGATTTTGGTAATTATTATTTTAATTTTGTTGATTTGTGATTATTTTGTGGAGGTTTTTGGGTTTTACCCTAGTTTTAAATTATGGGTTGTTATTGTGAAAATTTTACAGATGAAAATTGAAATTTGGAGGGTAGGTATGTTGGGGATAAGGTAAGAGAAAGAATTAGGGTAATTAGGTCTAGGAAATGAGTGGTTTGGGTAGGTTTTGTGGAGGTAAGGTTAGGGGTTTTAATACTATTGGTCACACATAATAACCATCGGTGGTCGTAGTCAACCATTAATGGTCAAAGAGTAGAGACTAAATGGCCAGCCAACCATCGACACTTTTATTAACCATCGACAGTTGACTAAAGGGTTAGGTGATTTTGATAAAATGTTAAAATAAATAAGTGAATTTAAAATGTGTTTTAGTATTTAGAATGTTAAGGGTAGCTTAGTTTTAGGGTAGGTTCAAAAGAGAAAATTTAGATTTTATTTGTATAGGTGCAATTAGGTAGGTGAAAAATGAGGTGAAAGGTTGTTTGTACAAGTTTTAAATTAGGTTATCTAAAACTAAGTGTGTTTACTATATTAAACTATGAAAACATGAGATCACATCCAAATACAAGATTAAGTCCCTTAGATCTTTGTTGAGATCCATCAAGGGATGACAGATGATTATTGGGCCCACATGGAGGTCAACTTTGGAGCTATGATGCACTACTAGTACATGCCATGAGATGCGGTGATGATCATGGCAATCATCAAGAGATGAGATATAGACATGAACACCTTTCTCATATCGAATAGTGAGATGACTATCTTGCTAGAGGATGTACATATGATTATATAGCTATCAATTTGTAGGGAGCTGATATATCATATCAAGAGAGAAGAGAGGGATGAGCTGATGGAGTAGTTATATGGTGATGATCATATGCTCACCAAGTGCCATGTTGGTGGGTTTATCCATAGTAAATTTCATCAAAGGGCCAAAGATGATTAGAGATTGATGATGATAATGATGGTAGTATCATGTTTTGTAGTGCTAGATTCGAGTAGTGGGTGGTTTCTATATCTATTGCTAGGAGTATTGGTGGAGATGTTATTAGGTTAAATAGTGTTTGGGTGGTCACTTGTTTTATTATTTAAATATACATGGAGTTTTGGGGGTTTAGATCTCATCATAAATATGGCATCAGTGTGGGGTGTGTGTTGCATTGTTGGGCTTATAAGCATATCTAGGTTCTGAGATTAATGAGGTTGTTATTGGATGGATATGCCCATATGGACTTTAGAGTGGGTTTCATGTGATGGAGGAGTGATTATGCACTCATAGGACCTAAAGGAGGTATGTAAGACATTGATTGGTTCAAAGGGCTGCTAGAGGCCTTAGTGGTTAGAGAAGTGGTTTGGAGGTCATATGTCAGCTTTCTAAGGTGGGCCCATTATACTCAACATATTTTATGGATGCAAAGCTATAGGTGGATTATTAGGAGGAGAGAGAGTGAGACTGAGCTCATCATTATTGATAAGGTTTATAGGTAGTTCATACTAGTTTAGGGGATTTTGGCTCCATTATTGAGGTATAAATAGGAGGATGCTAAGTTTTTTCTTCTTGAGCCATAACTAGTAGAGACAGTTCTTGATTATGAGTAGATGACTGCTAGAGTAGAGATTGATGATGTAGGTTTTTTTGATGACTATGTAGTATGGTACCAAACCCTCTATATAGTGGAAAATTTTGGATGGGATAATGGGGCCTGATAGGCTATGGATGTGGACCTATTTGGTGGGGTTACATGGATATAGGTATAGGGAGGCGGCCTTCATGGGTAGGTAGGAGTGGTGTTAGCCATTAAATAGTCATAGATCATAGATTTATAGGGTTAAGTGATGAATGTGATAGGTGAGAGGGACTAGGATAGGACTACACTATCATTTGTGTCCCAAGAGAGGGACTCCCTAAGATAGATTAGAGGAAGAGATGAAGCACTAGTAAGACACTAGGTAGTATTCCCATGACACATTACTTGGCTATAGTTGAGGAGTTGCATTATTATGAGGCCATAGTTTTGATACATTATCCATAGGAGCCCTGATGGGGTGAGTATAGAGCTAATTTGGTAGGTGGTGTAGGTGTATAAACTCTAGGTTAATGGACCACTTCAACAGGTGGATAGATAGGCACCTCAGGGGGGTAAACACCAAGTGGTAGTAGTGCCCTAGGGGAATCATTTTATGATATGATATGTATAGATGTATATGATTTTGATACTAGTTTATGAGCTAATGTAATGAGATGTATATTTTTTTTGAGAGAGATGCACATTATTTATATGTACTATTTTATTTTGATGAGACATAATGTATATGATGTGATGATGATATATAGATGTGATTTATGGTTCATGGTTCATAGTTTTTTGATGTTTATATGCTTATGAGATGTAGACTCACCAGCTTAGGAATGTTATGATTAAGGATAATGTTTATGATGAATGGATATTGTTTTATACATGGTTACACTATTTACAATGAATAGTTATGATCATGAATATGTGATGTGGATTATGATTATGGTTATTGTTCTATACATGGTAATGATGTTTATGATGATGGTTATGATCATAGATATGTGATAGTTATGGTGATGTTTTATAATTTATAGTTATTTTGTTGATTATAGCACATAAAGTAAGTTAGATAACAAAACTAGATGTGAGAAAAGAGAGAAACATCATGAGACACATGTCTAAGTGAATACATGAACAAATTATGATATGATAAGGAAGAAGAAATGATACTTATTTATTGGCACAAGAATAAATAAGAACCAAAGATATATTATCTTAAGGAACATCATATTGTCAAATTCTTTGAATTAGCATATGTTGGTTGATAAAAAGGTGTCTTGATCACATCATGTCAAGTAAGCTCTAAATCCTTTGATTTATAGATGATACAAAGGGGAGATAGGTAATAGGTGGTGTGAAGAGTAGTGTAACCTCTGGAGGGTCTGTTTTCCCTTTCTATAAGTGACCTAAGAAACATAATAGAGAAGTACATGTTGTAATGTAAGGTGTAGACTGATTGATGCAAGAAGTATACTATTGCTATATATGAAATCTGATTATAACTTTCTTGGGATAGCTTATTTTGATATAGGGTCTTTTGATTGCTTTGTTTTTTTGATAGGGTTATGAAACTGATCAATGCAAGAAGCTTTAAATTATTTCTTTGATAATTTTGACTTATCCATCCTTCAAGGGAGTGGTATAATTTTGGATTTGTTCATTTTGGTAGTTTTCCTTCAAGGGAGCAACTTTCATGATAGAGATATTTAACCCAAGTGATATTTAGGTATCCTAAATTGTTTTGATGCTAGGTTAGACATGGAAAAGTCCATATAGGATTTAAGGTTTACCTTTACAAGGGCAAAACCTAGAGCACAAGAAGGTTAATGATAGGTAAAAGGGGTGGTTTTGAAATACAATGACCATGGGATTTTGTTTGATTAGGAATGAAAAACATCCATGAGAACCATACCATGGGTAGAGCCATGGTACCCATATTTAGGATTAGGCTATGACTGAGATGGTTAATCACATGGTTCTATATTGTGATTGGTTGTCTTCAAGGGGATGGTGTGAAGCTATGAGAAAGGTGAAAATATTATAAATTAAGGGATGAGATTAAATTTTAGATAAAAGGTGATTTTGATCCTTGTTTAACAAAAGAAATAATGTAGGTGTGAAGCATTGAGAGGCTCAAGTTCTAGTTTTCCTTCAGGAGAGGACAAATGATAAGTTCCTGATTCATTCTTATGGGTTATGATGTAGAGTCCAAGCCAATTGAAAGCAAACTTGCTTTGCTTGTTTTTCCCCATATTGATCACATGTTGATTTTTATTCAAGAGGAGGTCTTTAATTTTAAATTATTTATATTTTAGGTGATTTTTATATGCACTCTTGACTCGCTCTTGATAGACATGGAGATGGTTAAGATTAGCTAGGTGATACTCATCAAGTAGCTCAAGTTTTGATAGATGGTCTTGACAATAGTTGCTCTAAAAAATTATGTGAAAAGATATGTGAAGAAATGGACTATAGAATTAGAGAGGCAAGACCTCCTCTACTTTGAAGACTAGAGAGAAAGGGTTAGCACCTATAGAGGTTCTAATTCTAGTGCAATAAGCCCACAAAGCAAAAGGGATGTGAAAATGCCAATCTTGACTAGAAGCACTAACCATATTGGTTAACATCTTATTAAGGATTTTGTTAGAGGCTTCTACCTATCCATTTTCTTATGGATGATAAGGTGAGGAAAAGATTAACTTAATGCCAAATGCACCATAAAGACCTTGAAATTTTTTGTTTTTGAAATATTTACCATTATCGATGATGATCTTGTGGGGAACATCAAAATAATAGATGATATGATGATTGATGAAGTTGAAAATAATTTTTGCTTTGGTAAAAATGAGAGGAATAGATTGCACACACTTGGTGAAATACTTGGTGGTGGTGATGATGGAGTGGTACCACTATGAAGAATGAGGATTGATTTCCCTAATGCGATCTAATACCCATTGTGAGAAGGGACAAAAGTCCTTAGATACTTAAAGGCCATGGGATGGTGCTTGATTAAAATTGGTGTGTCATTGACATTTAACACACTTTTTACATAATCACAATAGTCTTGGTTGAGGGTGGGCTAATAGTAGCAAGGTGAAGGAATGTTTAGTGACAACTATACTAATAAAGTGTCCCACATAGATCTCATCATGCATTTCTTTGATAGAATGAAAAGATTCATGGTTAAATAATTAATGGAGAAGGATGCTATTGAAACCACTTTTGTAAATTATTCCCCCTAGTATGGTATAACAAGAGGTACTCTAGACAAAGGCTCATCAGGTATTCCTAGAGAGGTTAGGAAGAATGATGTCAAGGTTGTATTCATTAAAGGTTTGCTTATACCAAATGGCTAATGGAGATTCATCCACACTAAAAATGGTAGGGAGGTCATATTAAATATAATGTGTGATAAAATGATGAATGGTGATAAATAACTTAAAATTGGAAGGTGTCAATGGGATATAGGAAGTAAGGAAAGCCATTTTATCCATGAACTTATTGGTAGATCATAGAATAGATTGGATAAGGCAATGATTAAATGATGCTAAGAGTACATCTACTAGGTGTTTTTAGTATTAAAAGACATCATTCTTACATTAGTAGGATCCGTTGACCTGGTTGACCAAAAGTTGGGAATTTCCTAATACATTGATCATCTTAACTCCCAAGGCTAGAGTAGTTTGGAGACCTATTACTAGGGCTTCATACTCAACCATATTGTTGGTACACTCAAAATCAAGTTTGAAAGAAAGAGGAAGAGGTTTTCCATTAAGGGTAATGAGAATAACTCTGACACCCCCACCACACTAAAATTTTGAGCCATCAAAGAACATGGTCATTTGGTAAGTGATGTCTTATTGAGAAAGAGTCATGATGTACTCATTAGGAAACACAAGAAGAAGACATTGGTTTTCTGGCAAAAGAGATTCAACCAATTAATCAGTAATGACTTGCCCATTAATTGACTTATATTGAAGGAACTCAAGGTCAAACTCAACTAGGAAAATGAGCCACTTAGCCATACATTAGTTTTGGTATGGTTTAGAGTGCATGTACTTGAGTGGGTTAGTGTGGGTGATGACAAAGGTTTTATGATTGAGGAGGTAATGATTAAGTTTGGAAGCCATGAAGACTAATGTGAGGTAAATTTTCTTAGTATGGGTGTACCGAGTCTCATACTCTATAAGTGTTTGATTTATATAGTAGATAGTTTGTTCTTTATTTTATTCATCATGGTAAGTGAGCATTGCCCCTAAGGAATGGTTAGTGGTGGAGATATAAAGTTACAAGGGTTGTTCTTATTTATTAGGGGTAAGAAGGGGTGGAGAAATAAGGTACTCTTTTAGTGAATCAAAGGTTTATTTATATTCCTTAGACCATTTAAAAGATGTATCTTTTTGAGAAGACGGTGAAATGGTTGACATCTATCTGATAATTGAGAGATGAAGTGACAGATGGATTAGAGCTTCCCATATAGGCTATGTAGTTAATTAAGGTGGGTTATAGGTGTTACAACAAGTATTTCTCTAACTTTAGGGTCTAATTTGATTCATTAAAGAGAGATAATAAAGCCAAGAAGCTTTCTAGATAGGAACCCAAAAACACATTTCTTAGGGTTGAGTCAAACATAAAAATGGATTAGGTGTTTGAACATAATTTTTAAAACTTCTAAATGATCTATGTGATATTAGGATTTCCCAAGGAGATCATCTACATATTCCTTTGTGATTTTGTGTATGAGATCATGAAATATGTAAGTCATCGCACACTAGTAAGTTGTTCTATCATTATTTAGACTAAATGGTATGATCCTATAGTAGAAGGGTACCCATGGGGTGATGAAAGAAGTATTATGCTAATCCTCAAGGGAAATCAAGATCTGATTATATCCCAAGAAAACATCTATGAGAGATAACATCTCATGGCTAGCTGTAAGATCAACAAGTTGGTTGATGCTAGGCAAAGGGAAGTCATCCTTTGGACAAGCAAGTTTGAGGTCACAAAAGTTAATATAGAGGCAAAATTTGATTGTGGGATTGGTAATGGGAATGATTTTGGAAACCCATTAGGGATAGCCAATGGGTTGAATGAGATTGAAAGATAATAGGTACTAAATCTCTTCTTTAATAGAAGGGTGATATGAGGGTGCATCCTACGAAGCTTTTGCCTAACAATCTTAGTGTTAGAATGGATGATGATGATGTAGAGATATATGAAAAGGGTATATTATGGGAATATCTTGATAGTACCAAGAAAATGTTATGATTCTATCATGAAGGAAGGAAGGGTAATCCTATTGCTCCAAGGAATCTAAGGATTGACCAATCTCTACAATGTGAGGGTTATCTTGAGTACCCAAGTTGACATCGATAATGGATTCATTTAACATGGTTTGATTTTCAAGAGGAAGGGATTTGTGGATAGAAGAATCTTCCACACCAAGATAGGTGAGAATGGAATAACCATCTTGATGTTGGATGGTTTGGATGGTAGGAGAATCATTTTCTACCATTTCAAGATGAATCAGAGGAAAGGTTTTAGTTTGGCTATCCTTTTGATAGGTCAGGGGACCCAAAATAATGGTATTGACTAAAATAAAAGTTATAAGGGATGATTTTTAAATCCTTAGACTTAGAAATAGGAGGGGTTGGTGAGGATGGGATATCCTCATCAATGGTGGGAATGGGTTTGGGTGAATCAATGGGGTTTTCTGGTGGGATGAACCCAAGGCCAAATATCTCATGAGGTTTTTGGGTTTTGATCAAGGGTAACTCATGGGGTCTATGTTCATAAAGAACAAGGCTAAACCCCTTTTAGGGACACCTATAGAGATATAATTATGAAAATTCTAGTTTGTCAAAATAGGAGAAATGAGAGGTAAATAATTAGATAGAAGTGGTGGTGGAGAGATAAAAAATTAGAAGATCAAGTCCCCCATAAATAAAATTGGTTTGGTTGTTGGGAAGCCTAAAAGGAATGATGGCTCTGATATTAAGATCATAATTATGATCTTGGTTAAGTTTCCCATACTCTTGAGGAGTAGAGAAGGCATTTAAGGCCAAAAGATGATATTCTCCCAGTGAGAGACATTGGAATGTAGGTTCCAAGGGGTCCTCTATGGGGATCTAAGAGGAAGGGATAGATGAGCTAGTTGAAGATTCATTGATGGTAGGGGTGGATTTATTGTTAGTTGGTGGTGAGGTGGATGAAAGAGGAAGAGGAAAATCATTAGGTTGATATGTCATGTTGTAAGAAGTGAAAGGATTAGGGTCAACTTGTATAGTGGTGACTTGACCCTCGTGTTCAAACTTAACACACCGATGTAAAGTGGATGGGATACAACTCATGGAGCAGATCCAATGGTATCTAAGTAAGAAATTATATTATAACTTTCCTTTTATGATGTATAAGATATTTGGAAACATTTGAATTCCCAAGTAGATGTAGAGGATGACTATCCCCAAGCTTGTGGCTATAGTATCATTAAAGGAATGGAAGACCATTAAGGTTTTTGACATGATGTTATTTGGCAGCTAGAGTTGGTCATAAACATGAGAGGAGATAATGTTAATAATATATCCCATATCAATCATCACCATTTTGATGTGGGTTTGATTGATGTCTATAGTGATGAAGAGGGGAGGATCAAGATCTTCAAGATGAATAGAAGGTATTTATGATTCCTTGAATGTGACAAGGGTAGAAAGTTGAAGAGCTCCAATAAAGGCTGCAAGAGGTTAAGGGTCTTTAGGTTAGACCTTTATAGATTATAGGGCCTCTATTAGTGCTTTGTGGTGATGGGGTGAGGTGTTGATTAGTTCATATAGGCTCATCTTCACTAGTATCTAGTGAAGCTATTTTAGAACTACTCATTGGATAGATTCAGATGGGTTAGAGGGAGAGGCTCCCAAGATGGATATTTTGGATTTTGGTGAAGGTGAAGGTAAATTTAAAGGTGTTTTATTTTAGTTGAAAGGTTTAGGGGTGGAAGGATATGTCTATAGAATTGATACTTTGGCCTTTCCCTTATCGTTTTTTTGGGCCTGAGATTAGGTGACCATATGGACAGTGTGGATGAGGGGAGGCATTGGGATAGAAGGTTTCCTTGGATCCTCCTCACTCTTAAATGAGAGTGGGGGAGTAGATAAGTGTTGGATAGGTTTATTTGGTGGTTCAATTTGTAATGGGATCAATAGAGGTTCACTCAATAATAGATCATCCTCATCCCATAAGTTATGGACTAGCACTTTGAGAGCTTTGTAGTTATTTGAGTCATGTCCAAGTGTCTTATGGTGTGAGTATATTAAACCATAATTAAATGAGGATGATTTAGGACTCAAGGGGTTAAAGGGTTTGATAGGTGGTAGTCTTAAGGAAGAAGGTTTAATAACCTTTGTAAAATGGTTAAATAGGATTTGAGCAAAGGTGTTAAGGGTGATGAGATTTTGGTTTTTAAGGTGGGATCCTTCTTAGAAGTAGGATTTAACATGAGAGTTGTGGATGGTAGAATGGTTTTGGTAGGTTGGTTTGATTGGGATTGCTTGGTATTGGCTTCTTTTGAGGTGGAATATTTAAAGGTAAAATATTTGGAGGTGCATGATTGAGATGATGAAGTTTTGGAGATAGGTGGGAAGGTAGACGTAGATAGTTTGGATAAGAATGATGTAGATTTTATTGTTTTGGAGGGGGTAGGTAAAGGTAAAATAAAAGGAGGAAGTTTATTTTGGGTATCTTTAAGAGGGTTTAACATCTTGATAGAAGGATGAGCTCTTAATATGGAATAAAGATGGGGTTCTAAGATAAAAGGTAAGAGTGAAGGGGGTGGTAAAGTTTTGGTTTTAGGTGGGAGTTTCGATGGTTCCACCTTCTTAGTTGATTTGGTTAAGGTTTTATTTGGTGGACTAGATGGGGTAAAATACAATTTTAAATATGGGTGGATAAGAATAGGATTATGAAGTACCCCTAGGTTCTTGATAAGTTTGATTACAGAGATGTAAGGTGATTTGATAATTCTGGATGGAGATGGTTTGGAAGGTTTTGGGGGGAGAGGTGTTTGATGAATGGATTGAGGTGATGATAGGTTTAATGGTGGATGAAAGTGAGGTCGAAGGTTCATGCTTGTTTTGATAGGGGAGCGCAAGTTGGTGCCAAAAGGTGGCTCAATCCAAATCAGGATGAGAAGAGAATTCTAGGCTTTGGACTAGTCTAGAGAAGGGTTTCTAAATTAGTTTAGTTCCTTGGGCATTAGATTCAAATATTAGACCCATAGGTGGAGGTAAGAGAATGGTTTCTTCTTCCTTGTCCTTGATAAAAGGTTCCAAGATTAGGGAAGATGTTTCCTCTGTAGAAGGAGTAAATAAGGTGATCTCTCTTTGTGGAATGGTTTCCAAAGAGAGAGTGGATGATTCCATGATGGACGATAAAGGTGTAATGGCAATGGTTGCCTCATTAGATATTTATATCAAAGGATAAATGGGTATGTTCATTATCTTATCAAGTGAAGGAAAGGCAGTGGTTCCTTCCTCTATTTAGATATCCAAAGGAATGGAGGGTGATTCCACCACTTCAATAAGTGGAGTGAAGGAAAAGGTCATTGAAGTAATGGTTTCCTAAATAATAGGCTCACTGATAATAATATTAACCATATGGACCTCATGAGCATGAGATGATTCTATTTTGTTATCACCATGGTTGGTATAAGGGGCATGATTGGGAAAAGGTCATCAAAAGATATTAAATGACTAATTTGGGGGTACATTAGGATTTTCTAATGAAATCTCTTCTTTTTCAATCAAGTTTTGGATAATGGTTTTGAAGGTGTTTCACCTACTAATGTCATGTCCAATGACATGATAGAAAGCACATAAATCATTCTCATTTTACTAATCAGGCACAAGGTGAGAAGCATTGAATTATTAAGGAGGTTTGATGGGGGGAAGCTGTATGATGTTGGCTTTGACCAAATTGTCAAAAATTGAAGCATATGATTCCCCTAGTGGAGTGTATTATTTTAGGGTAGCCAAGTTTTGATTTCAAGTTTGTTGATTGGAGGAGTTAGAGGAGTTGGTTGGGTTGGGTTGGTTGACAATTAGAGGTTGAGGGGTTTTAAGGACAACTATATTTATGACTCCATTTAGTTTCATGTTAGCATAGCTAGATTGGTTGGTGGTTTTACATGAGGAAGGGTTATTGGATTTGAAGCTAGAGTTTTTGTTTCTTAGTTTCAACTTCCCCTCATCATTGGCTCTGACTTCTAGTTTGCATGCCATGGTGAAAACTTTGTCAAAAGTTCTGAAGGTTTGAACTTGTAGAGTGGGGGCAATGTGTTTGGGATAAGATCAAGAGAAAACTTCAATCAACTCAATTTGAGATAAAAAGAAAGAGAGATGGTTGATAATACCCTCCATCAAGCTATGAAATTGGCAATTGATTCATCATCAAATTAGCTAATGGAGTAGAGGTTGATGATGGAGACCTTATTATATATATTGATCAAAAAGTGGTCTACAAAAATTTGGGTGAGTTGGGAAAAGGAAAAGATGGAGTGCTTAGTGAGAGAATTGTACCAATCTAATGCTAGTCTAGATAAAGACATAGGAAAGGTATGAAGGAGAAGAGCATTGTTGTAGTCAATCAAGTATCAAGAATGTTGAAATGATCTTAGGTGTTGTTATGGGTCCTCCTTGCTTTAGAACTTAGAAAATTTGGGTAGTTCCCATTGAGGGGGGTAATTTTTTATAGGGACATATGGCTGAATAGGTTTGTTACATATTTGGTCATAAGATAAGAGGTTGTGATCCCCAAAGATAGATGACTCTAGGTTGGTCATTTTGTCCATCAACATTTCTACCAAATCTATTTGGGGTTGGGGAGTTCCATAATTATATGGTGAGTTATTTTTAGGCTAGGTGGATGTAATATATGTATAACTAGTAGAAGGTTGAGAGGATGACACATGTTAGTATGTGGTCATTGAGGGTTGGGATGATGTCACATAAGGGTTAATGAGAATAAACAATTCGGTAGAATATGACGCTATATATCTTTGTGGTTTAGGAATATAACATGGGTATGGTGTCAAGGTATTTGTTGAGGGGTTGATGTGGGTTGGTTTAGAGGTATGATTAGATTGGTAGATTGGGGAATTGATATGGATGGGGTTAGAGGTATGGATGATTTAGTTGGTTAGGGATGAGAGGTGACTATGGTACTGATAGGTGGGAGGGTGGAAGGTATAGATAACACCACATTTTGAAGTGGGGTGGAGATTGGTGGGTTGGTAGTGATAAAGGGAATAGTGGAAATATGGGTAAAAGGTATCCCAATAGTGGATGGAGTATGGGTAACTAAAGTTAAGGTTTCCCTTATGTTGGAAGAGTTATTTATTAGTGTAGGAGGTGTTTGGTTATTGGTTGGGTTGTTTGATTGAGTTTGGGTGGAGGTAATAGGTGGATTATTGGTGGAGGAAGATGTTTGAGTGATCATAGGTTGGGTATAGGTAGTGGTAACCATAAGATGGGGAAGAATCCCATAAGGTGGATCATTAGGAGGAACCAAAGTAAGGGTGTAGTGAGATAAGGTATTGATATATTGTTGGAGGGCCACGGGTTTCTTATCAAGGAAGGTGGAAAAATTTGAATCACTTTAGGAAACTATTTGAGGCATGGTAGGGGGTAGAAAGATGGACTGAAGCCTAAACATCTGAGGTATACTCTATAGAAGGAGAAGAAGAGGAAGGTGGCTCATGGCTGGTTTGGTTTTTGAAATGTTGTCTAGTAAAAACCATATGAGAAATAGAAAGGAATAAAGGAAATCTCACAATTCAAACACCAAGCAAAAAAATAAAAAGATATCAAAGAAATAAAACATACACTATAGTGCATTTAAAATCTTAGGATATATTTTATCTCACTTTTGGCTTATGCCTTAGTTAGAAAGTGTGAATAATAACTTTGTTTGTAGAATAGGTACTAGAAAAGAAGTCTATGGTTGGTTTTAGGAGTTTAAGGCTCTCAAAAGAATCTATGTTGAATATAAATATGTGGCTTGGTATTGGGGCCTACCCCCTCACTTCACACATCATAGCGATAAGCATGTCAGGTTCTTATCCAGTATATACAAATTTTTAGAGTTTAGACTCAATTAGAGAGCTGTGTTTTGGTTATCTTCTTGGTAATTACCTCCAAGTAAGTTTGCCAAAGGGTGAAGGTGATCTACCAAGAGATGAAACCCTAGTCAAGCATTATGTATATTTTTATGATGTTTTGATTGACTTAAGTGGTTTGGTATGGTGTGTGATAAATAAATGAAACTATGATTGATTACTTTGCCTTTAATTTTAACTACGTGAGCTAAACATGCAAGCAATCAATGTATGTAAGGTTTATTTTATACCCAAGATAAATTTTGATTTATTTATATGAGAATATAATAAAGAATAAAATGGCACCTAGATGCTACTAGGTCCCATCAGGGGTGCTAGAATTTTTCTCTCAATTTCTATTTAGTTTCTTAGTTAAAGAACTAGTAAGAAACTAGTGTTAAGGGTGTGGTAAAAGAACCTTTTTTGTGTGTGCATGTAATTTAGATGGTTGTGAAGAGCTTCTCTTTGTCTTGGGAATAATGGCCTATAGATAATAAATCACTAATGCAAATAGGTTATTAGATGGATAGCAAGGTGGATTTCCTAACATAAGCTAGATCCAAGAAGCATGAGCTTACTAGGAGGCTATCAATCTACTCTCTTTAAATAGTTAAGTTAAAATAAATAAATATGAAATACTTGAATTAAATGACAAAAAATATTGAAATGGAATGTAATAAGTAATAAATGATTGATAAACTAAATAGACTAATTATAAAAAAATAGTGTGTTAATAGTAATTCTAAATAGGTCAAATCACGTCCAAAAAATCAAGCAGGGGTTTGTGAATAGGCAAAAACATAGAAAATTAGATTTGGTTGAGGGTAGTTAGGTGGAAATAACTTGTTTTTATTTCCTAACATAGTGACCATCGATAGTTAGGGTGATCATCAATGGTTAAAGTGAACATCAATGGTTGAGTAACCATAAACGGTTAAAGGTGACCATTAGCAGTCAAGGTGACCATCAGTGGTTGCTATGGGTTTTGGGTATGTTCAAAAAAAAATCGTAGAATGGATATAGTAAGGTGTTGAAGGTTTGTTTTGGGTCATAAGGTAACACGTATAAGGGTGTGGTCTAGGTAAATATGTTAGAAACCAACTAAACAAAGCTTAAACTAATAAATGTACTTAGCTAGTTGTTTTGATAGTTGATAACTGATCCTAGAGTAATTTTGGTAGAGTAACAATAATTTGATTAAAGAATGATTTTGGTAGAGGTTTGAGTCTCTATCATGGTTGTTGACTTTCTAAAGGGAGAACTTGTAAAAAAATTTGATAGCTCCTAATGACTGTTGGTTGCTTAATATATGAATGCTTAGATTACTAAATTATTGGATCTCCTTTCACCTCATGCTCTCTTCCTTTTATAGGTAAAGAGAGATGGAGGTATAAGCTTACATAGGAGGTTCAGTTGGTTATTGTGATGTGTTAGCTTGTCCTCCATATTAAATTTTGACATGTTAGCTTACACATAGATTGAATTATATTTGTTCAGATGGGGAAGGGACCCTATTGTTAGTGGTTAGGGTGACCATCGATGATTAAGGTAACCGTAGATGGTCAAGGGTTGAAGGTTAAGTGGGGTAAAAGGGGTAGGTTAGTGAGTTTAGTTTAGTTAGTTAAACTAACTCAGGGTTATGGTCGAGGGTTGGGTAATGGTCTGATCCAAGGATGTTTCAACATCTAGAACCATTATGTGCAGTTTTTTAGTGTCTATAATGGGAACCCACTTTTTTATTGATTAAACCATATTTGTTAAATTTTCTTCATTCTATGGAAGTTTTTATCAAGATTACTCCTTATGTTTAATAGTTGAAAGTAAAAACAATGATATTTTACATTTCAGACTAACCTATTAATGCCTTTCAAGAGTTTTTTATACTTGTGTAGGTTGTTGGGACTTGGTTATATTTGGAACTATTTTTTTGGGGATTTTTGTATTTGGAGGATTTTTTTGGTAGTTAAGTTCAAATAATGTGTTCAAAAAATTCTTCATTAACATTTTTTGTGTTTGATATTTGATCTTCAAAGAAACTATTTGAAACTTGCTTATTAGGATTTTTTTGTTTAGACATTTTGTTTGAATGTTGTTCTAAAGGATTTGGTATTCATGCATCTTTTTTGGAGGATTTTTTAGGTATTTAATGTTTGAATGATTCATTCATCAAATATGTTCATCAAGACTTATGTCCAATACTTATTCATTAGAACTTGTGTTCAATGTTCTAGTCATTGGACCTTTTGTTCAAACGTTGTTTCAAGTGATTTGGTTGTACCTATAAATCCTTCAAGATTTTGGTCATCAAGTATTTTATTTATATCTTTTGTTTAGAAATTTTGTTCAAACATTTTTTATGAAGGATTTGGTCTTCAAACATATTTTTTGGGATTTATGTTCAGAGCCTTTAGTTTGTAAGAATTATTGGTTCAATCCCAACACAAAACCTAATTCCTAACTCCTCATTACCGAATGCCTATTAGAATTAGCCAGTAAAATGGAACTAATTCACAACACTTGCGAAAGAACATAATGTGCCAACTAAACTAACGATGTTTGAATTGTCGAGGTAAAGAAAATATATGAATGTTGGACATTAAAGTGCATAAATTGGAATTGAATGAAAAAGGCTATATCAACTACATTAAACCATTGACATGTTCATTTAATCACAAGAAAATTTTGAGCTCACATGTTACTCTATGAACAAAGCCCTAGCTACCTCCAAATCAATTATAAATAAGAAATCAATGAAAAGGAATTTTCATAGTAGAGTAAACTAACTCTGAGCAAACCATATAATTACAATGGCTTCATCATCAAGGAGCTTCAGAGGAGTAATACCACCATCCCAATTCTCCATTAAGGATTTCATAGAGTATGCAAACAACATATTTGATGCAACAATACTAAGTGATAGGTATGACAAATACAAAAATTATAGAATGTCATTGATGTTGTCAATGTGTTTTATTATGAAGGAAATATATTCCTAGCACAATGCCAATTGATGATAGAACTACTCTCTGTCAAAAGATAATGACTAAACTTCATAGCATCTAATCATAAGGTTATGCACTACATCAACTTATTGTGAGACGTGTTATTTTCTAGCAAGGTGAAACATGATGCCTTCTTACATCACATATATCACCAAATGGTTGTGGATTGCATCTCTAGTGATGATTTCCAAAGGTACTTATCTTTATCAATTATAGATGCCATATTTGATAAGCATACGATGGTAACATGGAATAAGCATAATTCAATTTAAAAAGTTTTGATTTCATGGATTATTCATGGTTAATCTATGGTCTTGAAGGGAAAAAACCCAACCCCCATTAGAAAATTTATAATGGGGGTCCACATCAAAATGGCCCTACTGAATATAATATATGGCATTTGCATCTCTAGTGATGATTTCCAAAGGTACTTATCTTTATCAATTATAGATGCCATATTTGATAAGCATAGGATGGTAACATGGAATAAGCATAATTCAATTAAAAAAGTTTTAATTTCATGGATTATTCATGGTTAATCTATGGTCTTGAAGGGAAAAAACCCAACCCCCATTAGAAAATTTATAATGGGGGTCCACATCAAAATGGCCCTATTGAATAGAATATATGGCATGCCAAGTATCCATTTTCTCCACCTAGATTGGGTGCCACTTCTAGACATGATATTGTCATCTAGCATGATGTTTGCCCTGGGAGAGATTATCAACTTCAAGATAAGTGAGAAAGTTTTGCATAAAGGCAAAATTCCCAATTTAGCTGACTACTTTTATATGATGTCATACCTACTAGATGCAGTAATGGGAATAGTGTAGAGGGACTTTGGGGAGACTAGCCATAGCCTGTATAAATAATCACATCTATGATTACTATCAATTCATACACATATATGCATATATTAAGCATATGATTCATATTACTAAGGATATATATCTTCAAGTATGATATGACATCCATGGGGCTATACTACCTAGGATATCTAAGAGCATAGAAAATATGCTAGCACCTTGAGGTGACTGTTGGCTTTACCGATACTATACAATTATCATGATCACCAGAAATAAGGTCAACCCACTACACCTCCCTAAGTATGTATCAAATAATATTGAAGAGCAATATATTACACACTAACTTTGGTGGAGAGTGAAAGAGGATCTAATGAAATAAAAGAAAGGAACATTCTATAGGTCTCACATGATAATAGGTAGAATGTGATATATAATGAGGAAATATTTTAGAGACATAGGCAACAAAAAGAGGTACTATCAATTGGCCACCCTACCTCATAGAGACTAGGATCTTCATGACTGGATTCAAAATCATATCTAGGGATTTGGTATTCCATACCAACATGTTCCATATGACCATGATTTTATATTATTAAATGCAAAAGATGATTCACAAGTCTTAGAAAGGGCACAACTTTTAGGCCTTAAATAAGACCATTTAAATATTATCCAATTAGAACCTTCAATTTTAGTGCAAGAAATGCATACAAGGTTGCCTCCCAATGGAGGATGGACCACTTTAGAATTATAGGGCCTTTAGAATTCTAGGGTAATATAATCCAACAAAAAATAGAGATACAAGGGGAACCTTCCCAAGAAGTTCCTTAACTATTGAAGGCTATTAAGAAAGAGCCTAGTTTGAGTAAAATTGAGCATAGGGAAGCTTAAGAGGATCTAATTGTCTTGGAATCATTTGATGCAGAAGGATAAGATCACCCAACTACACCACCATTGTAGAAATCTATAGTATAATAGACTAATAATAGCTCAATTCAATAATCTTCTTCCCCAACATTGAAGGCTATAATTTTATATAAGAGAAATCCAAGGGCTCCTCCCCTCATAGAGAACCTAGTTGTTGATGAACTACAAGTAATCTCATATTTTATTTAAAAGCTACCAATAGAGAAAAAACTAGAGAAAGTGAAAGAATTATAAAGAGTAAAGGCACTAAGCCTTATAATTTATAAAGGGATGTCACTAATGAAAGAAGATAAATTAGGTAAGAAGGCTCAACATTTAGTCCCTTCTTCCCAAGTTTGCTAATCTATTCTCATTTTTGGTTATGTTCTCATCAATGCTATATTGAAAACACATTTTCTCACTCCAAAAGTGGAGGCTTTTTCTTCTACAACTATTATTTCAATTTCCCCCACAATGCCAACCATGTCTATTATTTACACCATTGCTAACATTCCCTCTGGAACTACTACAGTCCAAACTTAGATCAGAAAAAGGGCCTCTAAGAAGATTGAAAAAACATTGGATAGCACCCAAATCCATGACTCTTCCACTAAAATTAATCTATCAATGCCTTATAATATCTTCTCCTAAGATACTACTATCATATCCTCAAATAAGGCCAAAAGGGGCAAATAAGTATATACAGCCCATCCACTACCTCAATATGGAGGTGTGGATTGGTCCAAAATCATATGGTTGTCTCTTCCATACTAAGTACTCAAAGGAGATTCAAAAAAATTAGAATAATATCAGTCACTAGAGGATACAACTTAGAATATATAATCAGTAAACCTATCTCAGCTAGTTATCCCACCATGGGCAGTTGATCTTAGATTGAAGGCTTCCTAAAAGCCTTATTTTAAAATTATAGAATTACCATAAATAACATCCTTGTTTGATAAACCCTATGAAAGCATACAAAGGGTTAAGAAGAGGAATTTAGAGGATGAAGCTAGGAGGGAGATCATTATTAAAGAAAGATGAGGTATTTACCTTATCCACATGAAATAAAAAACAATTGGGGGATTCCCCATATGTAGAGGACTTCAAGTACCTTACTAAAATAAATAAGGATACTATGATATCATTACATGAGGGGACATAAATGGATATACAAGAACTTGAATATGAGATATAATAAATCAAGGAGCAACAACAAATCATCCATATCCCTCAAGGGATTAAAATTGAAGTTCAATAGGCTACATCAAAATGTTACAATGCTCTTGTAGTAATTGAGGCAATGAGAGCAAATTAGCTCCCCATATATCTCAGACTCAAATTATTTAATTTTATAAGAAATATGAAAATAAGTTAAAATTATTGATTATTTATTAAGCCATATAGACATTTGGACTTAATGGTACCATTGGAGGCTTAAAATGTCCTCAATATGGTGGTGATTAGAACACAAGAGACTAGAGAGTGGATTATAACAGATGGGGTAGTAATGCCCAAGTATCAAGAACATGAAACTCATCTAAAAAAACTTAGCTAAATTAAAATTATAAAAGGCAAGGGATAGTTTAGGCAATCTTATTATCAAAATGAATTTTGATCAACTTCTTCAAGAAGCATCTAAAATATTTAAACATAAACTACAAGGATTGATACTTGAAGATATTGAAGAAGAGTTGAATTTTGATAGAAACAAGGTGATGAAATTTGAAATATTCAAGATCAACTTCCAAAATATAAAGGATGAGCATGTAAATATATTAGAGTAGGTTAATAGGGTTTATAGACCCTTATTACTCAACTTAGACATCATAAGGAAACAACATGATGCAGGACACAAGTGCTATCTAAAGTTGGAGGTGAAGAAGCAGATTGAGGCTACAACTTCCTATTCAACACAAGTATTTGTAATAACAAATCTCATTATCAACCCATCCATGTAGATGTCCACTCAACCTTAGTTGAAAGGCCAATTTTGTGCATATCAATTTAAAGTCATTAAGTTTTGTACTCATAGTATACTTTTATTCTAACTTAAATATGAAATTTGGATAAATTATTTGTAAGCATGTACTTGTTGCATCATATTATAAATTCCAAATTAATTTTTGACAATTATAAGTTAACCATGAGTATAGGAATACATAGTTTGATGTTAGAGTTAGAACTGAGGTTCTAACTATGCCATGTAATAAAAAATTTGTATGTACTTAGAAGATGAGGCAATCCATCCCAAAGTCAATATAAACATATGTAACCCACATTTTGAAGGGTGAAAAAATTTAATACATAATCAAAATAAATTTTTAAATGTCATACTTGCATTGGTGTACTTTATTTCTAAATTCTATGTAATGAGGTTTGATATTTTGGTTGTTTGATTCAATAATTCTGAGTGTGTAATAGCTACAAATAATTCTTCTTGTTATGATTAATATGCTGATTTTAAATATACAATAACTATTGAAAATTTAGCAATGATTATTGATTATTGGCAAGTAGGTTGACTACTTCATCATTCTAAATGTGTAGAGGTGTTTTCAATGATATAGTCTTATATGGATGTGTAATAACTATCTCAAATACAACATTAATTTGATTCATAATCCCTAAGTACAGGTGTGCAATAGCTACTCCAAAAGGAAAAAACTTTGATTAAGATGCTTGATTTTCCTAAATCATACTATCTTAGACTACTTTACCATGTTTGTATGTGTGTATGTAATATCTACTAGCAACAAACATTGGTTCTGAAATCACTTGTCAATAAAGAATCTAGCCTGAGAGTTGAATCCTTAAGCCATAGATTCCTTTTATGATCTACTCTTCCCTCTATTTTTTGAGTTTAATTTGAGATCTTCCCACTTTATATTAGTATCCATCAATCTAATAAATAACATAATTTTAATTTATTTTAGATACCATTCATCCGTGCATAGTACTGGTGAACAACCTACAAACCTTGCATGTTATTCCATCACTTGGTTTTTCAAACTACATAATTGAAACTCATTCCATGTATTGGAGTTTACCTCCATTGAGATCCTAAAATGTTATAGGTTACCTCATTACAAATTGGTATGCATAGAAATGTTATCAATAATAGTGTTACTTGGGTTTACTTTGATGAGTTATATTAGTGATTTCCACATTAATTTGCTTAATTTGATGCTTTATACTATGTTATGTTTATGTTGAATAATTTTTTAATTTATAAATTATGTTTGAATACGTGGCATTGAGATGATGACCAAATTTAGGGGGTAAGGATGTTACATCGTAATTCTTCACTATGTAAATTTACTTAATTATCTATGGATATTTATAGTTGGTAATTTGATTTAATTATTATTAACTAAACTGTAAGTCATTTGCTGTTATGGGATAGTTAAATATTTTTTTGATTTCATGAGTGCATTTATATGAGTTATATGTATTATATATTCTTATATTATGATCATGTTGATTTGTTATTTCAATAGTATTTTATGATATATGTCACGATGTATAGACTAACTACGTACTTATCATGAGTTTGATGGAGGAGAGATTCATACCTTAGAGATGACAAAGAGAAATCATCATCAAAAAAGATGACATAGATAGAGGATTAAGGGATGATAGAGGAATGACTAGAACACTACACACACCACATTAGATAGTACATGTTATATTTATTATTTGAATGGTTATAATTAGTACATTATATTAGTGTAGGTTTTTATTTTTCCCTATTTATTGATTAGGGAAATTGTATTTCTTGTGCATACTTGGAGTTTTCCTACATTTGTGGGATAGGCTATCTTATGTGGAGGTGTGTGTCATAGATGTGTCATAGGTATCATAAGAATGTCATAAGTAACTCCCTTGATGGGAGTTACTTCTCTATTCTTAGCACCTTGTCACCACCTTTCATGGAGGAGTTACAGTCTATTCTTGGGGTGCCTTGTCCACCTTTTGTGGAGGAGTTACGTACTCTAATATATGTATTACTCTCTTTGGCCATCTCATGTTAATCAGATATTGGTTTTTCTCTTATATTGTTTTGTGCAATTTATCTTCTTGTATAATTTCAAATTGCTTTAGCAACTATGTGATGTGCACTAGCTTCATCTCGTGTGATCACATCTCCATTGCATTCGCATTATCTGGATTCTAGCAGCAACTCCGATATGGTATCAAATCAAGAATGGTAATCATGTGTATGGTTATGCTTTTAGGTCATTTTGAAATCAAGAGGAGTGGAGTTCTCTTTATTTTTTTAATTTTATAGATTTGATCTAAAATAAAAAATATATATCATTTTTAGTTAGTTTCCTTGGAAATTCTTGGCCTTTGGGTGTCTTGGTTGTCTTCACTTCAGGGGCTAGTTCATCTGTTTCTCTTCTTGGGCACCATTATTGTGTGGAGTAGTAGAGGGAGGAGTAGCAACTCCAAACAAAAGTCCTTCCAGCCAAGCTTTTGCACCTACCTTCACTCTTCACACCAAGCAACAACAAGGTGCCTTCAGTAGGCCGTACGACATCCTTTTTTATTGTTTCTATTTACAAGTCCTTCTGGATTCTATGCCTAGCTTCTGGTCTACTTCTATCCTTCTACCATGCCATAGCTGTATAGTGTCCCAGCTTCAGCAAGCATTATGTTCTAATATACAAGCAGGGCGTACGGCATCCAGGTCTATTTTTCTAAAAATGGCACAATTTTTTGATAAAACTGTTGTGTGTTGAAGTATAGAATCTCTTTGACCTTTTCTTCACTAGAAAATTAGAGATGTGCCCTCTTTTTTGGTGAAAAGAAATTTCCATCTACTGTTCTTTTGTCTTTTTTGAGTTAAAATTTTGGACTGTGCTATTTTGGATGCCCCTTCCTTACTTGGCATCCTATGTGGTGCCCCTTGGACACGTGGTTTCATTCGTTTCTATCTATGCTTAATTTTTTTAGTTAAAATTGACTTGATAAAACAAAAATTAGTCAATTTCACTGAATATTCAGTTTTATAGACAGTTTTGTAATTTGGGGGTTTTCATTTTAAACTTGTGTCTTCACTTGTTGAAGATGAAGGGTGAGGCCCAGGTTGGCGAGAGGCCAATTCCCCCTCACACAAACCTCCTTTGGATTCCTCATTTTATGCTGAATCTAATGAGTGGTTGGAATTCCACTTTCTCTCTCAAAATAGGCATTTTTTTAGTGTTTTGGTGCTTTTTTTGCAAAAACACTAGTTTACAAGAAAATTGAACCTTTAATATCTTGCAAATAGTAGCTCAAATTTGGGTGCCATTTTTTGTACAAGTGTTTGTAATTAAATTCTCCATAGTGTAGGATTTTTATTTGTCAAAAATACACTAGTTTATAAAGTGCCAACAATTTGGGTCTCTCAAGACACATTTTCGGCTGAGTTCGACGTCCTGTATGCTTTAGTCTTGCACTGATTTCTCTAAGACACATTCTTGGCTGATTCCAATGTCTATTGAGTGTGCACTTGCATATTTGGGGGGGTGGGGCTCAATAATTCAAGGGGAGTGATTACTTTTCACAACTTGCAAATCTTTGCTTTCATTCTCCTTTCTACATAATTTCACATCTTGCAATCAACACAACTTTAGCTAAATTTAGCTAAAAATGGATTATTATCAACTTAAAACCCTAACACCCTTCAACTATCATGAATGGAAGGTTAAAATGTCAATCATTCTTAGAAGCAAAAGGTTGTATAGGATCACCATGGGTACTTAAGTAGAACCCAACACTGATGTTAAAAAGGTTAATTAGTACAACCGTAGTGATGAAGCCTATGGATTACTGAGCTTGTCTATGTCACCAAAACTTCTCTTCCATCTACAATCCTCCTAGACTCCCAATGACATATGGGACACCTTAGAAAAGTTATTTGGAAATCTTGATGAGATGAGAGGTCATGAGCTTAAAAATGAACTCATAAGTCTAAGTCCTAGAAACTTTGACACCCTACAGGACTTCTTCACTAAATTTAAGGCCCTTAGATTGCAATTGAAAGAATGCAAGATAGAGAAGAAAGATGATCAACTCATACTTTCTATTCTCACAAATTTAGGTCCAAGCTATTTAGTCTTTGTCTCCACTTTCCATGCCACCAAAAGTGCCCTTGGCACTACATGGAAAATGCCTTCTTAGGATTCATTCATTGCTGACTTGACTAGGGAGCAAGATAAGCTAATTCAAATGGGCACAGTGAAGTCTACTTGACTCCAAGCTTTGATAGCTAGAAATGGTAAGGATAAGACTTCAATAAAGGAGAAGAAGAAAAAGAACAAATACCAGGAGAAGAAGAAAGAAAACCCCAATCTTGTCAAAAACAACACTGAATCTTCATCCTCCAATGTTAAACCTAAGAAGGAGAAGGTTAAGTGTGCCTATTGTAAAAAGACAGGGCATGATGAACACAAATGCATGAAGAAACAAATAGATCACCTAACTCATCTTCTAGAGAAGAATAACATAGGTGTTCTTGAGTCCATCAAGTAGAATTCATCTACCCAAGATTCTACTAAGGCAAAAGACAAGGGTAAGGAGAAAGAAAAGGGCAAGGCCCTTGTAGCTATAGTAGCTTCTACATCTTCATGGGTCATCGACTCGGATGCTTCTCACCACATGGGCTCTTCACTAGTTGAGTTTTCATCTTTAGAGCCTTGTAGCATGACTTCAATTAGTTTGGGTGATGACACATTAGTTTCTATTGTAGGGAGAGGATCAGTTGAAATGGAAGGAGGAACATTCAACAATGTTCTAAGTGTTCCTTCTCTTTCAACTAATCTCTTTTCAGTGTACCAAATCACTCACATTGGTCAGGGTATGAGAGTTGAGTTTTCACCAAATTCAGTGTCTATTAGGGAGTTTCATACTGATACTACAGTGGCAATGGGTAGGGCTGATCACCAAGCCAAGTTATACACCTCACATTTTGCATTAGATTCTTCTCCAATAGCATTGCTGACTCATTCAAATGGAGTTATAAAATTATGGCATGAGTAGTTTGGCCACCTTAACTACCACTACCTTGAGCAACTTTGAAAACATGACATGGTCATTGGCTTGCCTCGTGTCCAATTCTCAAAAGGACCTTGTGAGGGGTGTTCCCTTGGGAAGCATCCCGAAGCAAAATTGTACATAGGCAAAGCTTGGAGGGCTCCACAACCTTTGGAGTTTGTCCACAGTGATGTATCAGGACCCTTTTCCAAACCATCTTTCATAAGGGCCAAGTAAATCCTCACTTTCATTGATGATTTCTCTAGGTACACTTGGATATATTTTCTCAAACAAAAGTTTGAAGTGTTTGAAAATTTTCTAGACTTCAAGGCTCTTGTTGAGAAATAGAGTGAGAAATCCATCAAGGTTCTTTGAACTGATAATGGAGGGGATTATGTCAGCATTAGGTTTGAGCATTTTTGCACCACAAAGGGGATTGATTTGTAGCACATAGTCACTTACAGTCCTTTATAGAATGGGGCTGCAAAATGCAAGAATAGGTTCTTGAAAGAGATGGGTAGCTGTATGATTCATTCCAAATCCTTAGCACCACAGTACTGGGCTGAATCCATCAATTGTGCTTACTAAATTCAAAATAGGGTTCCTCACAAAGCTTTGAAAGGGATAACACCCTTTAAAGCTTGGCATAAAAGGAAACCCGATGTTGAGCACCTTAGGGTTTTTAGATTCCCAGCCATGGCCTACATTCCAAAGAAGAAATGCAAAGCCATGGAACATCAATCCAAGCCTTGCATCTTTGTAGGATATCCAGATGGTATTAAGGGATATCACCTTCTAGATCTAGTCACTCATGAGTTGTTCATCGAGAGAAGTGTCCATTTTTAGGAGAGTCTTAGAGACTCAACACTGGATACTTCTTCTGCCTCATCGGATCTACTTCATGATGATTCCTCATCAAATTCAGATCAGCCATAGTAGGTTCTTGAGCCAGAGACATCATATTATTCTTCAAGTTTAAAAAGTGAGGACATTGATGTAGAGTCAACCACCTCTAGTCAGTCAGAGGATGAGGAGTTAGCACCTAACTCACCCACTTCTGGGCCACTTTGGGCTAGATAGACACTTGAGAGTGCTGGCACTTGGGCAGGAGATCCCATAGATGACAAACGTACTAGGGGGATTTTTAGAGAGATCCACATGCCTTCTTTGCTTTAGTTTCAGATCCATAGACTTTTTGAGAGGCATATAGGGTACCTGAGTGGGATAGTGCTATGGAGGAAGAATATTCTTCCTTAATTAAAAATCACACTTAGAATTTGACTTCACTTCTTAAGGGAAGAAAGATGGTTTAATGTAGGTGGATATATTGAACCAAGTTTATAGTAGATGGGTCGATTGATAAGTACAAGGTGTGATTGGTCACTAAGGTTTTCTCACAGGTGGCAAGCATTGACTACTCAGAGACCTTTTCACTCATTGCAAAGATGACTTCTATCCAACTCACCTTAGCTATTGCCACAACACATGGTTGGGATGTGCATCAGATGGATGTGAAGAGTGCCTTTCTTCATGGAGACCTAGAGGAGGAGATCTACATGGAGTAGCCACTAAGATTTGTTCAAGATTCTTCCTTAGTATGTAGACTTAGGAAATCTATCTATGGCCTCAAACAGGCCCCTTGAGCTTGGTATGCCAAGATGAATTCCTTCCTTCTCATAGTGGGTTTCACTAGGTGCCATTCTGATCCCAATGTCTAATTCTTATGGTAGGATGATTTGCTCTTGATTTTGGTTCTATATGTTGATGACCTTTTGATCAATAGGAGTTATTCATAGCTATTGTAGTGGTGAAGGCATCTCTTTAAGATAGATTTGACATGACAGACTTGGGTTTCTTACACTACTTCCTTGGCATCAAGATCTCATAGTCAGATTCAGGGATTTCTCTTACATAGCCTAAGTATGCTCTTGACTTATTGGCTCGGTTTTAGATGATTGATTGTAAGTGATCTCTGACTCCCTTTCCCTTAGGATTCAAGCTTGAGGTTGATTTTTCTTCACCATTGGCTGATGCCACTCAGTATCGACAACTTGTTGGTAGTCTCATCTACTTGACTCACATCAGGCTCGACATATCATATACAGTGGGACTTATTTCCAGATTCATGTAGGAACCCCATGAGCTGCATTAGAAAGTAGCTAAGAGGATCTTGCATTACATATAGGGTTCACATAGATATAGGATTCATTACATATTTGGCATAGAGGTTGACTTGGTTGGATATACATATTCAGACTAGGCTGGTGATTCACAGACTCACAAGTACACTTATAGTTACAATTTCTCTCTTGGTTTAGGTCCTATCAATTAGTCTAGCAAGAAGTAGAATGCTATTACTATATCATCCATAGAGGCAAAGTACAGGGGAGCTGTTAATACAGCTACTAGGGCTATTTGGCTTCAGGGGATACTTTTTGAGTTTGGCATTCCTATCAGGTAGCCCACTATCATTTATTGTGACAACCAGAGTACCATTCAGATTTGCAGGAATTTAGTTCAGCACTAGCAGACCAACCACATAGAGATTCACATGCATTTCATTCAAGAGCTTATTCATAGTTAGGTCATTGACTTGATATTTTGCTAGTCTTTAGAGCAGGTTACAGACATCTTCACCAAACCTTTCATTGAGAGCAAGTTCATTCATCTACAAGCTCTTCTTGGGGTGTGGTCCACATCTGTAGTAGCATCATCTTCAAGGGGTCCACTAGCCTCTTCTTTCTTTTATGTCTCTCTTTTGGGAGGGGAGTTTTTTTCCTACGGGTTTTCTCCTTTTCTCTATCTTATGGGAGATTGCATTTGTACATGGGTACCTCATCAGGCCTAGTTGTTTGGATCCATTTTAAATTTCCACACTACCCACCTAAGCTAGGCTTATGGGGGGGTATCAGTGTAGGTTTTTATTTTTCCCTATTTATTAATTAGGGAAATTGTATTTCTTATGCATACTTGGAGTTTTCCTACATTTGTGGGATAGGCTAGCTTATGTGAAAGTGTGTGTCATAGATGTGTCATAGGTGTCATAAGAATGTCATAAGTAACTCCCTTAATGGGAGTTACTTCTCTATTCTTAGCACCTTGTCACCACCTTTCATGGAGGAGTTATAGTCTATTCTTGGTGTGCCTTGTCCACCTTTTGTGGAGGAGTTACTTACGTACTCTCCTATATGTATTCCTCACTTTGGCCATCTCATGTTAATCAGATATTGGGTTTTATCCTATTTTGTCTTATGCAATTTATCTTTTTGTATAATTTCAAATTGCTTTAGCATCTATGTGATGTGCACTAACTTCATCTCTGGTGATCACGTCTCCATTGCATTCGCATTATCTAGATTCTGGCAACAACTCCGATACATTCTTTATGTTATCTAAATTTAGATAATTTTTTATATATGTGTTAGTTCATATTAATGTGTAAGTGAATTAATATCATGTGATTGCATTGTGAATGTTACTATGCATTTATGTCATGTTGTTATATTCATGTTTATTAATGTTGTCAAAAAAGTAAATTTATGTGCATAGTGTTTTTACTACTATATACAGACTAACTAACATATCTTAGTAATGTTGAGAATATAATCTAGTTATCTTAATGATATTTTGGAATATCATTATAGGGCTTAACACCTTAATATAGATAGATAACACTATCAATAAATAATGGCTTAATATAAATAGATAACAACTTAATATAAATAGTTATCATTATCAGAATGATGTTATAAATATTGTGCTATAATTAGTTATTGGATTTATAATTATATTATTGACTTCATATTGGTCATGTTATCTTTAAGCTAGGACTATTGTTTACCTATGCTAATATTAATAACTAATAAATAAACCAATTATTTATAATTAGGAAATAAAGTAATCATTAAGTTAGTAATATATATATATATATATATATATATATATATATATATATATATATATATATATATATATATATATATATATATATATATATATATATACTAGGACTATTGTTTACCTATGCTAATATTAATAGCTAATAAATAAACCAATTATTTATAATTAGGAAATAAAGTAATCATTAAGTTAGTAATATATATATATATATATATATATACACTAGGACTATTGTTTACCTATGTTAATATTAATAACTAATAAATAAACCAATTATTTATAATTAGGAAATAAAGTAATCATTAAGTTAGTAATATATATATATATATATATATATATATATATATATTGTATGATGTTTTTCATATATATATATATATATATATATATATGAAAAACATCATACAATATATATATATATATATATATATATATATATATATATATATATATATATATATATATATATATATATATTTACTAACTTAATGATTACTTTATTTGATATGGTGTTATTATTAGAAAAAAATAAGGATTTTTAGTTTGGATTAAGGCAAATTAGGAAAATCAGAAAAAAACAAAAAGAAAAAACACATTCAATAAGATAAAAAAGAGAAGAGAGGGAAGCAACATAAAGGGGAAAGAAGAGAAAACAAAAAGGAAGGGAGAAGAATGACTTGGAGAGGAGAAGGAATAATAGGGTGAAGGAAGGAAGATTTGATAGATTGGGCCATTCCAAGTAGGTGATTTTATTTTGATTTTGTGATGAATTTGTTAAAATTATATATAGACAATTAGTGAATTAATGCGGCAATATGTATATTATATTATCCAAAATTTCATTATATTATCCATGTTGGTATAAATATAAATAGTGATTAATCCATGATAATATGTAGTGGATTTATATGAAATATATATTGATTTGGCATAAAGTTTATATGTGATCAATTCATGATTAATTAATGATAATAATATATGGCATCATGATTTATATGAGATATTAATAGTGATCTATATATGAACTATATGTGATATTTCACATACAATATACTTATAGTGAACTATATATGTGTTATACATAGAATATGTAGTGATATGATATGTATATGTGTCTATATATATATAATAGTAAAATATAATCTCTCTTTATAATGAAAGACAATGATCTAGTTATATTTATAATAATAATAATAAAATATAGAGATCTACAAAATATTTAGTGAACTACATGAATGGATATATCTAAGTATGTTATGCAGCAAACTAAATAAAATTGAACATCGAATCATATCTATATGTGATATATAACGAGTATATAATGTAGATGCAACAAACCAAATATGTGGTATACAATAATTTACATATGGATATATATTTAAATATATATTGGATTAGATTCATATTAATTTATATGTATACAATGATTCATATTGGACTATGCATATAAGAATGAGTACTTGATATGTATACAAAAATACTTTAGGATCTAATGAAACTATGATACTTTTGTATACGAAAATATAAATGTAGATTTTACCTCTATAATTTCACCACTTATTTTATACATCATTGTTTTGAGTGAATAATGAGATACTCAAACACTCACATATGAATGGCTCAAACTATTATCTATGTATTATGTTTCTATAAGTATTTCTCATACATACTCAATACTCAGTTGTTTGAGTGAATTATACTTCTCTATTTGGTTGTTACATTTATCCCTTATCTTTTCTCTTTATTAAGATATGGGGTTGATACAATATGTGGATTAAAGATATACATACATAAGTGTTTATTGGCAGTGATATATATATATATATATATATATATATATATATGGTTACCTACGGTTTACTAATACACATATATGTATTCATTGATAGTGATCTAGTTATAACATGGAAAGTTATTATGGATATCTAGTTATGGATGGGGATATGATATATAACTAGTTTTAAAATAGTGGAGAGATCTATATATAACTATTTACATAACATGTTATCCATAGTGATCTATTCATACCCATATAATCTCTCTTGATAAATTTGTAGGTATCTAAAAACATGTAGGTATAGGGTTCTTGTAAAATAAAAATAAAAATCATAGTACAACATAGTTTGATTAATAAGATGCAATGCAAAACATTTATAGACACACCTTTCATAAATATGGGCCATGTCAATTGTAGCTCTAAGACTGTTGGTTGTTTCTTAGCAGAATTTAATGAAATAGTTATTATTGGGTATAATGTATAATTCTAGAAACTAACTCTAGATTTATGTAGGGTAGATAATCTAAGTATATGTATTATTTTGTCAGGTATGGGTTATATCATAGTACCTAACATTGTGAACATGGGTATGGAGATTAAAATACTGGATACACCTACTAGCTTAAGCAGTACATTCAGTATTATAAAATACCATATTTTCTATCAATATTATCACAATGTTTATATGTTCATAATCATTATGGAAATGAGATAGACATAATGGGATAAATATAATTATTTTATTATAATGGATGGATGACATTGAATGTTCAAAATACTCTTGTATATTTTTGAATGATGCTAAAGATTAAAATACTGAATAGTTTAAACTCGTATATTAGGTATTCTATAATTAATCTTGGTATCTTGATTTTAAGATATGTATAGTTAAAATGTCTTATTTATATAGTTACTCAATTTGGTATCTTTATATGGTATGTTTTGAGATAATAAATACATTACAAGTATAGAGCCTAGGAAGAATGGTGCAGATGAACAAAATTGAGTTAAACTTAGTTGTTTAAATATATTTTTAAAAATATAGAGATATATGTATATTCTTACAAAGATATCTATCTAATATATTATTTATTAGGTATATCTAATTTGCAGATATTGATCATGTGATATTTATTTTTGGATATACCATGATATTATTTACTGAGGAAAGATATTTAGTGATCTATATATTTCTATGATCTATTTATAAATGGATCAAAACAAGCAAATATATCTTATTATGAAGTTGAAATCTCATAAATTACTTGATTAAAATTATAAGTTACTATTAGCATTTACATATAGTATTTATATATTATTAAAAACTTATGTGTAGTGCATACTATGAGTATATTAGTATGTACAAGTGCATATACATATATAACTTATATTAGTACATTTGGAGGTGTGCCTACATTTATTTTATTGTCTATTAAAACCTAAGTCATAGATTCCTGAAGGATTGGACACTATGAATATAACATTGTAAAAATTTAAAAAAAAAATTAAATGAAAGATTATGTTATCGTGAGCATTATGACTTTCTTTATTATGACTAGTTATTGAAATCAAGTAGTGTGTACATGAAAATGTTGGACTATGATTGCTTGTCATAGAATGTACTATGTTTGAATCTACTTATGGAAATTAGAAATTTGTATATTATACCTTGTTATTATAAGATATAATTGTTATGCTTATTATTATTTATGTGATAAATAATATTATGGAGATTCATTCATACAATTGATCGATTAAATGTATGTATTTCAATTATTCCTATTTTTAGCATGTCTTATACCTATTAGTAGGAATTAATATATATGAATTTGTTGGTTATATTTATATTAATTAAATCTCACATTTTTGGTACTGAGTATGTAGTGAGATGGACTTCACTAACTTACTAGCATCACAATGCTACATGAAGGTAATCCAATCAAGTAGTGTGTATGAATTTAAATGATTCTAGAGATCAATAACTATTGAAAACTTTGGCCAAAGTAATATTAGTTATACATTACCATTTCATATGTATGATTTACATTTTTATATGATATCATGTTAGAATAAATTTATTTATGGTATACTACATGTTGTTAAAAAACATACAACACATAGGTACTATCTTGTCTCTCTAGATTTATGCACCATTACTATATACTCATCCATGAAGGGAAGACCATTACTTTATGGGGGATTATGCGTTGGATCGATGGTTTTTAATTGGTGTTAAAAAGTGCTTGAATGGTTCTTTCCCTCCCCACAATAGTACTTATTTAAAGATGACACTTGAGATTGTCATAGATACTAGAGTTTGGGGAAATTATGCTTTGTAGAGCCTTGTATCTTTTATATTGTATTTTATTTATTATTATTTAAAAATTATACCTAATGAAATGTAATTATTTACTTATTGTACCATGATAATAGTGGATGTATGTTTGTACTAGTCATCGCTAGAAATATGTAATTACTTTCTATATCAAGTTATATTTTATTCATATGATGCTAGTGATCAGTAATAGGTAGTTGTTACATGATTATTTTAATGTTAATATACTTAGTGTGTTTATATATATTACTAATTATATTCTCATAGTGAAATCTAATAAGAGAATACATTGATTAAATTTAAAAAAAAACACGTTATTCTAAGTAGGTCCTAGTGGGGATGTTACAAAAAATCAAAATAAACTATTACATGAAAAGATTATAGTATTGAAAAATTAGACTACAAAATAAAAGCCTCTAGGGTACACTAGTCTCAATCATGTATATGCATATTCACCTAGTCAATTTGTGGGAAGCAATGTTACTTATCAAAACAAGAAATCATAATAAAATGAATCTAAAATTGGTCATTCAAAAATTACTCAAAGATCAAATAGAAGATCAAGTGATATTTTAAGGTAAATGGTTAAAGATAATTTGGTAAACCTACCTATTTTTAATCTAATTAGGAGGTCTAGATATTACTTTGCATATCATAGAATGCATCTTCATCATAAAGATTCATGTTTGGCATTGAAAAAGCGTTTACAACACATCATTACTAATGAGGAACCTATACAAGATAAATAAATTAAGTGATCCATAGTGATACATGAACACATTAAAAAAGGGTCAGATTTAGAAACAATACAAAAGTGGTTACTAAAGCACAACTCAAAACAACAAAAGGTCACAAATCAAACTCATAACAAGAAACAATACAACAAGCACATATATAAAAATTAAAATATGAAAATCTACATCCCCATAATAAATCTCAATTTTTAAAGTTGTATGGGTTTGGTCAAAAATATCTACAACATTTTGATTACCATAATCAAGGTTTAGGCAAGCAATCCCAAGGAATAATTACTCCTGTTCTAGTAATTGATAATATTGGTTAGAAAGGTTTGGGATTTATTGAACATCCTAAGGCAAATAATTCATAAACATAGTTTATCTAGACAAAAGATCAAGATACAAATGTCATATTACAAAAGGAGCAAACACATAAATTATGAAGTTAATTTCTAAGTATGTAAGAGAGCATTCTTAAGAGAGGGTTTCCAACCCAATAGATTCCAAAGAAACCAATTCACATAAAATAAATAGTTTTAAATGAGGTTCTAAATAAGGTGACTAAGAAGTATTGAAAATTTATAGATCCTTTGATTATTTTTCCACTCATAGATGGAAAATAATGTACCAATTTTCTAATCAATAACTGTATCAAAATCAATGTTTGTGGCATGATAATCTTACAATCTCTTGGATGT
Organism: Torreya grandis; assembly: GCA_037957365.1. NCBI lineage: Eukaryota > Viridiplantae > Streptophyta > Pinopsida > Cupressales > Taxaceae > Torreya > Torreya grandis. The sequence continues at coordinate 147,533 of JARHVA010001065.1, read as the reverse complement.
GACAAGGAACATTTAGGTAAGAGCACTTTATCTAAATTATTTATTGTATCTCTAAAACTTCTTTGAAAATTTGGACCAAATACATGTTCAGTGGTATTTCATGTACATCCTAGTTTAACACAATATAGTGTTGAATTAGGAACACTGATGAAGAGATATGCATACACTTACCTTATTCATCATGCCTAGATATAAATTATGCTTTTGATCTCTTTATTTTTACTCTAATTTACTTGATCCATTTATGTACTTTGATTACATCTTGACACCCATGATCAATCATCCCTTTGGATAGACTACTAAGCCTCTTTGTAAACATAGTATTCCTTTTTATTGAATAAATATCATTATTCATATCCCAATACACTATTCCTTCCTTATCAATAACTTCATCATCTCATACACAATTTGTAAGACCTCACTCTCTATTCTTAGTCTAAACGTGTTCATTCTTCTATAGGTTCATAGACCTAAAAGCTTAAAAAATGGTTCCAAGATTTTTATATTATCTACATGGATTATATGGACATCCATTTGATTATTTTTTAACTCCCCTTAATCATCGAACCAAATAACTCAATCTCTAATATTGAACTCTCAACCAATCCCCTATTTCCTTTTTGAAGCCTAGTCTCTTATATCCCTATTTTAGCATAAATATAGAAAGTTTGAAATATTTATAGAGATTTAAAAACAAATAAAACATTTTTTGGATATGCATTATACCCTTTATACTTCACACAAAATTTCAAGTCACCACTCTCAAGGGAAGTCCTTCTCTCACACCCTTGTTGTTAATTAGGTCTCTTTAGGCCTAGTTCAAGCACACATACTAAATGACCATACTATATGGTACTATAACAACTTAAAACATAAAAATATTCTATATATATTCAAAAAACATAGTATTAACAAGGTTTATTTAAATTTGGCTAGTGAAAACTCAAGTTATACAAGTTATAATTTTAAAACCCTAGTTTAGGTCTACACAACGTGGATGAGCGCAATAAAAATGGAAACTTATGAGTTTTAAACCATTTAAAACACTTATAATACCTATAATATGTCTTCCTAACTTGTTTTCAAATTATCCAATGGCTATTTGTTCTTGAAAAATCATAATAAGTCCCTAACAAGCAAGTTTGTAGAGTTCTAAGTTCTTTTGACTAGACTGTGTAGTTGGAATGAAAACTTAAGATAAATATTGATTATTTGAAGTGTTTAAAAGGTTTATTTGTATTATTAAATATTAAATAATATTTTATACAACCTATATAAACTCAACAATGTCTTTAAAATCTTATAATAACATTGTAGGTTTTATTCTTTAGACTGTGTGAACACAAAATTCTTCACATTTAAACTACCCTATATTTTGCATGTCTTATGACCTAAGAATAAATGTAAATGGAACCAAAAAAACAATAAATAATTTTCAATACTCACTTACTTATATAAAGATTCAAAATATCTAACATATATTTCACAAGGTATCTCTTCATTCATTTCTTGACAAAGCAATTGCACTCCATTAGCACCTACAACAGAACATGGTGCCTTACTCACATTCTTGGTGTGTTTATAATATTTATTTTAATATCCTTAAAACCTATCCCATCTTACCAACCTATTACCACTCTCCTCCCACATATAAATGAAAATCCATATTCTTATGATGCCAAACATGCAAGAAAAATTCCTTACAAGGCCAACTCTACGTAGGGTGCCAGTTACATTTTACCTTTATTGGATTAAATTTATCTTTACCATGTATTGAATGTTTAAAACACCTTTTACACACACACCTAATAACTAATAGGACATTTCACCAACTTACATCAACATTTTTATACCACACTAATCCATAATATCGCTCAAAAGCCTACATACTAATTTAAAATTTCCCTATTTGGCAAGAAAAATCTAGAAGGACTAGAAACAAACAAATACAAGACTCATAATGACTCCAAAAATACCTATAGGACATGAAAATACCCCTCACACTTAAAAAATACAAAAAATGGTTATTATAAACTCTCAAACACATTAACATTCTATGTTGTCTTTTGATTCTCTACATCAAGCTCCCTAAGTGGGAAGATTTGAGCTCATACTCAAATGCACATTATCCAACTTCTTCCTTGATTTCTAATTTTTTCTCTTATTATTTTTTGAGTTCCTCTTGCTACTAAATTTATATTTATAATTTATTCTCAACTAGTTCCTTCATCTTTGTTTCCTTTCCTTGTCTTACCTCTTTATTAACTCATCTTCTACCTTAATGAAGTACATGATATACTTCAAATCTTTGTCTTCTTCTTATTACATCTCCTAGATCTCTAATTTATATTCATCATACTCTATCTCTAATGGATGGTCCTTATTTTTCACTCTTACTCCTACTCCATATATTATTTTCACCTTTATCATACACTCATTTATATCCTCCTTGGCTACATCTTCATGATACAAAACCTTCTCATGGTGAGTTTTCTCATAGCTTCCTTGATCATCATATAATTAAATCTCCTAGAAAAAAATATTTTCATCATAATACAACATTTTTTGGAATTTTTTTTCTTACTATCATCATGCATAACAACAACCAACTATGATGTAACATTACCCATTGAATATTTTAACTTCTTACCTTTCTCTTTCTTCATTTGGTTGTTCTCTTGCTCACTTGTTTGTAGCTATCCTTCCATTATTATTATTTTCTCTTCATCTCTTTTAATTCTACTTAGAATAATTATTGGGATAATACTACCCTCTCTTTTGTTTCTCAATGTTAACCTACTATTACTCCTTCTGTGGATAACCTTTGGACTGACCTTGTCCTCCTCCATAGATGAATTATTCATCCAATCATTTACTCTATGAGGAACATGGTTGTATTTCTATTTCCTTTGCTCTATCATGAGCTCTTGTGTCTCATTAATTCTTTTCTCTATGTGACCAACTTTTCATACTCTCTTGATTTTATTTTCTTCTTATAAGCCTCTATAGGCATCCATTTCATCTTATTAAGTTCATTATCATGTCCTCTTAACCTCTGATCTTTATTTGCATCATTATATGCCAATATTGGTTCCTTGATCAACTCACATGATCATATTCCTAGCTTATTCATAGTTTTATACTTACATTAGCTTACGACTTGGTTTGATTCACCTTGTACCCATACTTTTCTATCTTCTTGCCTATAATTCATTACATATTTATGATTTTTTGCCACTTTGTCATATTCTTAGCTTATTCATAGTCTTAGAATTGCATTGGCTTACAACTTGGTTTGATTCACCTTGTACCCATACTTGTCTATCTTCTTGCCTAGAATTCATTACTTTATGATTTTTTTCCCATTTGTCATATTCTTAGCTTATTCATAGTTTTAGACTTACATTAGCTTACAACTTGTTTTGATTCACCTTGTACCCATACTTGTATATCTTCTTGCCTATAATTCATTACTTATTTATGAATTTTTTCCCTTTTGTGACCTGTAATTTTATATTTTTTATTATTTTTGTCTTCATGCATTTTGAGCCTACATAGCTCAAATTTGACTCCATCTTCTTGATTGAATTCCAAGAAAAAGGACTCCATTTCCTTCATTAAAATATCTTCAACACCTTATATATCATTTTTATTGATTAAAAGTATTTATTAGATCCAAATTAGATATTAGGATGTCTTCCTCATCTCCTATTAGGTCTAAAAAATATGATTATTGTATAATTTGTTGCTAAAACGTTTCTTCTTCCTCTGTATACTCTATTATCTACTATTTTCCAACTTCACCTTCTTCTGTATCTTGTAAAATAACTTGTTTTTAGGATTAATACTTAATGAGTCTCAAATTACACTCCTTTTTATACTATATATCAAGTTATATAAGCAATTTATGAGGTGCTTCAACTTCATTCTTGATTTTTATGAACCTATCCAATCATTCAATTCTTTCTTTATACAAAACATCTTCATCAGTTGATATGTTAGTATATTCATAATCAAAAATAGTATTGAAAATAAAACCTTAAGACCATTTATCCTATTCAAATTATCATTGATTCAATTATGTTTCTTTTATGCCTTCAATGAATAATCCTTCTTATTAAATATCTCCTTCCCCAAGCATCTCTCCTTTTTTAGGGTAACAAATCACTGTATCTCTATAAATTTTTGCCCAATCAACTTCTTCTTCAACATAATCATGTTGTTTATTCTTTATCTCCTTCATGCTTTCACGTTTTGTGTGCTCAAAATGGACTTCTTTTTTCACTTATGTACTTGCATACACACTCAATAAATCATTAAATATAAAAGTTTGAGGCTCTTTTTCCTCCATATTCTCCTTCTTATGTTGCTTTGATGATGCCTTTGGAGATTTTATCTCATAGTCCTCCATAAAAATCACATTCTCCTCAAGGTTCTACTCACCTTCCTCTTGTTTACTAACCTATTCATCCATCATGAACTTATTCATCTCCTCCTTGAGATGCCTATATAACAACCTCTTTTGTTTCTCATTGTCTCTCATGACAATCTTTCTTCTTCTCTCAATGAGTAGCCTTATAGGAAACTTAAATCTATTCTTCCTCATTACCTAGCCATACCATTGGATTTCCTATTCTTGTATGAGCTTCACCATGAGCATTATCCTCTATAACCTTTGATTTATCTCATTTATCTCCTCTTCAACAACCAACCCTTTTCTCTTTGGGTATTCCTTCCTATTTATATAATTGTGGTACTCTAACTCACCTAAGCCCTTTCTCACTTTTACCTTCTCTATTTTCATATTCTTATAAGAAAGTATTTTTCACCTTTCTTTATCAAGTCTCTTTCACCTTACCTTGGTGTCTCATCTTAGGTTCTCTCCTCTTCCTAGTCTATTAACACTCCTTTCCAAGTATTTTTCACCTTCGAACTACTCCTATTATTAGAGTCTTTCTTATCTCTTCTTAGGGATTCTCTTCCACCAAAAACTCTTACTTCTAGGTTTGAAAAAATCTTTTTGCCTATTTTATTATATTCCTATAACTTACAATTAACAACCTTTAATATTAAAAATCATAAACTCTTCCAAGAGATTACCTAATATGATACCACTTGATGAAGAGAGATGCATAAAATTTCCTTATTCATCATTATTAGATATGTATTCTACTTTTGATATCTTTCTCTATACTCTAATTTGCTTGCTTCATGTAGGTACTTTTCTTATATCTTAACACCATTGATCAATCATCCCTTTGGATGGACTAATAATCATATTTAAATAAATAGTCTTCCTATCTCTTAAATACATATTAGTCCTCATCTCCCTCTACACTCTTCCATCTTCAGCACCAAGTTCACCATCTCATACATAATTTGAAATACCTCACTCTCCATTCTTGGTATAATATTATTCATTTTCCTATATGTTTATAAGCCTATAAGCTTAAAACAAGGTTCCAAAGTTATAATATTATCTCTATGGATTATATGTCCATACATTTGAGTATTTTTAACTCCCCTCAATCATAAAACTAAATAAATCAATCTCCAAGACTGAACTCTCAACCAATCCCCACTTTCCTCTTTGAAGCCTTGTCTCTAATATCCCTAATTTAACATAAATATAAGAGGTTTGGAATATATAAAAATATTATAGATAAAATAAAACCTATTTTATATACCCATTATCCCCTTTCTACTTCATAAAAAAATTAAAGTCACAAATCGCAATAGAAGGCCTTCTCTCACACCCTTCTTGTCAATTAGGTCTTTTTAGGCCTAGTTCAAGCACACAAAGTAAGTGACCATATTTTATGGTACTATACCAAATTAAAACATCCAAAATATTATATATATAGTCAAAACACATAATATTACCAAGTTTCATGAAATCTAGCTTGTGCAAACTCAAGTTATACAAGTTGTAATTTTAAAACCCTTGCTTAGGTCTACATTGGCATGTAGGTGGATAAGAGAAATAAAAAGGATTGTTTTTTTAGTTTTAAACAATTTATAACCATTATAATACCTATAATATGTCTTCCCATCTATTTTTAAACTTTTCCAATTGGTATTTATTCTTGAATAATCACAATAAGTCCCCAACAAGCAAGTTTATAAAGTTTTGAGTTATTTTGACTGGACTGTGTAATTAGAAATCAAACTTAAGATAAATATTGACTCTTAGAAGTGCATAAAAGGTTAATTTATATGTTTAATAATATTTCACTATTTTATATAACCTATACAAACACAAACAAAGATTAAAAATCTTTTAAGAACATTATTAGTTTTACTTTTTGGACTATGTAAATACACAATTTCTTACTTTTAAATTACCTTGATTGTTGCATGTATTATGACATGCGAATGAAGGTAAATGGAAATAAATAGAAAAACTAAATAATTATTAAGACTCACTTACTTATATCATGATTTATAATATCCAACATAAATTTCACAAGGTATCTTTTCATTTATTCTTTGACAAAGCAATTACACTCTATTGGCACCTATAACAGATTAAATTGCCTTATTCAAGTTCTTAGTATGTTTATCATATTTATTTTACTCTCATTAAAACCTATCCTATCTATTTAAGCTATAATTTTCACTTTTATGACTAAGAATAAATAAAGAGATAAAAGTTTTGGAAAAGGGTGAAATAGATGTGGTAGAAAAAGTTGGTAGAACTGCGTGCATGAACCAAAAAAAGTGGAGATATCTTATTTGAATAGGGGAAGATGACCTACGTAATAAATCACTCAAATCAAGCTTATTTGTTAGATAATGTTGAAGGTTAGATTTCCTATCTGATGCTATATCCAAGAAAGCATGAACTATCTATGGAGGCTAATCAATCCACACCCATAAAACAAGTTAATGCTAAAAGTAGGTGAATGAAAGCAAGCATACATAAAATTAAACAAGATTAATAATTTGTTAATGTAAGATAAATATCTAATAAACTAACAAAAGAGATTATAATCTACTAAATGAATGTTTTGTTTTAGTCTATTCTAGTTTAGCCTGGTACAAAAAGGGGAAAATAGGGACTATTCAAGGGTTTGGTTAAATGGAAGAAAGATGAGGATCTTGGGTCAGAAGGATAACTATCAGTGGTTATATGTAATTTTCATCCATTAAGAAACCATTAGTGGTTCTTGGAAACCGTTGATGGTTACCTTCTAGGATTGGGAAAGTCAAAAATGTCTATAGGCAAAAGGGTGAGATCAAACTCAATTTGATATAGAAGGTCAATTTAGGATCTAAGAATGATAAGGTGAAGATATGAGTGCTCTTAGATGAGGTCAAAGGTCAGATAGTAAGGATTTAAATAGGTAAGATATAGATAAGAATATCCAAGTAGAATGAATAAAGATAAATGAAATCAATCCAATGCTTACCTGATCTGAAATGATTTTGGGAGCATAATGGTAGGTAAAGGAGATCTAGAAAAAAAACACTAGAGTTTTGGGCTGGTGGCTATTGGAGAAACCTTCATGAATAATCTTTGAATGCCTAAAAGACTTGAGTACCTATATAAATACATCTTGCATGTAGAAATTAGATATGTATTTTCAGATCCTATTCTATTTTTTATCACTTCCTTTTATAAGTAAAAGATGAGGGAGTAAGAAGATAAGATTGTAAGTTATGAGGTGTTGTGATGTGTTAGAGTATGGATCAGGTAGAAGTTATTAAATTTTATTCCTAAGCTACCTCATGGTTAATTATTGATGTTTTACCAACTTGGTGACCTAAATTTGATGGTTAGGGTAATCATTAATGATTACCCCTAATCATCATCAATCGAGGTACTGTAGAAGTAGGTTTAAAGAGGGTCAAAAGGGTGGAAAAGGGTGTTAGCTAGAAAAATTAAGTTGAGATGCCTAAGTTTAGCTAAATTAGAATCAATGTAAGTTGGGATAATTTAGATGAATGGGTTAGATAAAAATAGGTCATTTTGATGTTTTAAGTGTAAAAGGGATGATCAAGGCACTTTGTTGACTAGAATCAAGTGTGTAGTTTTTTAGCGTCTATATTTTACCCCTTTTTATTATGCAGCTTATATTTGCAAGATACAAAAAAAATAGATCATGTGGTTGAAGGTTTTTTTAAGGTTTATTTTCCCTAATTATGGGAGGAATTCCCCCTAAAACTAGGAGAGGATGAGGAAAAACCAAATTTGGTCGAGGTTTGATGAATGGTTTATGGTTAGTCATAAAGGTGAGTGACAAGAAGATAGTTCAAAGCTAGGCATTTGTAACATAAACATGTGCACGATATGAAATGGCCAATATCTCATAAGGACTAAGGATGAAAATAGTTGTAAAAATAAGCTCATTGTTGAGAAGATAGATGACCAATGGACCACATGATCATATTGTGATAGTTGGGTACACTTGCTAGCCTTCTAAGTAAAATGGATTGGTGTCTATGGGGGTATTTAAATTTAGAGGTGATCCTATGTGTGGTTATCTAAAATCTAAAGTGATCCTATGCATGACTCTAATGTTTTGGTCATGAACTAAGTGAAAAATGTTCAAATGTTCGAATGTCTAACATGGCAAAGTTAGTCAGTGTGATAAAAAAGACCATGAAAAGGTTGCCATATAAAGATGTGAAAGGTTTGGGTTAAAATGGTCAATATTGAGATGGATGTGGTGTCAAGATAATGTTTAATGGTTGATGGTTAAAACAAATGGATGGCTGAACTAACTTCTAATGTACTAGGCAAATGAATGTTTCCTACATAGTTTTGTGGACATAGTATCCAACAAAAAAGCTTTAGGCCAAATGTAATTCTCCTAAGTGAGAAAGATGGAGAAATGATGTCTCCCAAAATGTCATAAAAGGAAGGAAGAATGATATCTCCAAATTTTAGATGGTAAAATGTGGGTAGAAAGATAATGATCAATGGTTGGGTGAAAGGTATGCTAGAAAGAAGGCAGTCGAGCTGACTCCAGATGCACTAGGCAAGTGGATGCTACCTACATAGTTCTATGGACATAGGATCCAATAGAAACATTAGGCCATATGTAGTTCTAGGTTTGATTAGATGATTTTTAAAAGAGGAAAGAAGGATAAGAGTAATCTCCAAAAATCTTGGGGAAGGAAATTCCCTAAATAGGTTGAGGTGGTTTTCAAATCAGTTTCCCTAATTTGATATACCACATGGTTTGGGTTTGGTTGAAGGTAGTGTTGGTTTTGATTGAATAAAGTGGGTTGATAAAGGGGTAGAGAGTAATACTCTCTAAGAAATAAGTTATGGAGAAGGAATTTGAAAGATAGAGGCCTTGTTTGTTTTTGGGGGTGAGGTTATGAAAAGGTGAAATGTGGGAGAATTAGGAAATGCATGTTTCCAATAGTCAATAATAGAAGGGAAAGAAAATAAAGATGATGAATTTTCATTGGTAAAGACTAAAAACATCACCAAATTTAGTTGGGGGTTATTGAACCTTATCCTTTTTAATTCTTTGCATAAGCATAATTTGGTTGATAAAATTATGTCTTGATCACATTGTGTCCAATGAACTCAAAATCCTTTGATTCATAGATAATGGAATAAGGGGAATAAGTGGTAAATGAATGGTAGATGGGTAGATAGGGAAGATAACCTTATGTGGTTTGGTTTTCCCCTTTTATAGGTGACCTAAGAACCAAATTTAGACAAGTCCATGTCTTATCTCAGTGTAGACTGATCAATATGGGAAGTTTATTGAAGGAAAAAGTGATTACAACTTTTTTGGGATGTTTATTTTATTTTTGAGAAAGGATCTATTTGTGCCTTTTCTTTTTTTTTTCTTTTGAGAAGTTTTTGAAGCTGATCGATGGAAGAATATTAAAGGAATTAATTTTTAATATATATTTGACTTAGCCATCCTTCAAGGGAGTGGTCTATGTTTCTGATTTTTGGTAGCCATCCTTCTAGGGAATAGTCTATCTTTTAAGTAATGTTTAAGAAATGAGGCAGCTATCCTTCAAGGGAGTAGTCTATATAATACTAGATATTTAATGACCCAAATGATATATTTTGGTATCCCAAATAGTTTTAATTCTAGTTTTAGACATGAACAAGTCTAATGAGGCTTAAAGGTGTACCTTTATGAGGGAATTTTTTTAGCACAACAAGGTAGTGGAGGGTTGAAAGGAATGGGTTTTGAGAGACAAAAGACCATGGGATTTCATCTCACAAAATAAAAAAAGAATCCATGAGAACCATGCTATGGGTAGAGCTAGGGTGCCCATATTCAATATTAGGTAATAGTTGTGATGGATAATCACATGGTTCTATTTTAATTGAGTTGTCCTTAAAACTAGAGGAAAAAAGGAGTGTGAGGGTAGAAAATCTCATAGATCAAGGGAAGAACATAAGTTAGACAAGAAAGTGAGTTCAATCCTTATTTTAATAGTAGAAAGGACATAGATGTGAAGCATTAAGAGGCTCAAGTTTTGGTTTCCCTTTGAGGGAAGACAAATGATAAGATCCTAATCCATACTTATGGGTGATGATGTAGGGTCCAAGACAATTAAAGGCAAACTTTCCTATTTTGATTTTTTCCATGTTAGTGATATGTTGTTTTTATTTGAGAATGAAATCTTTGATTTTGAATTCTCACTCTCTCAAATTTTTATTATAGATGCGCATAATGTTCTCTTTGTAGACATGAAGGTGGTTAAGGGCTATGAGGTGATGTTCATCAAGTAGCTCTTGTTGGTCAAAACATTATTGATGATAGTTTATCTCATAAATAATGTCTTATAATGATATGAAAAGAGAGTAATTTTTAATTTGAGAGGTAAGACTACCTCTAATTTGAAGATAAGGGAGAAAGGGGTAACACCTATAGATGTTTAAATGCTAGTGTAATCAGACCTTAAAGAGAAGGGGATATTCAAGTGCCAATCCAAACCTAAAATGTTGATGACCTTGGTTAGCATTTTGTTTAAATTTTTTTTGGAAGCCTTAGCTTGTCCATTTTCTTGTGGATGGTAAGGCAAGGAAAATATAAGTTTTATTCCAAAGGAATCGCAAAGACCTTGAACTTGCTTGTTCTTGAAATATTTTCCATTGTCAGTGATGATCTTATGGGGAACACCAAAATGATAAATGATATGGTGTTTGATTAATTCAATGATATTTTTAGCTTTGGTGGAATAATAGGAATAACCTCTACCACTTAGTGAAGTATTTAGTAGTGGTGATGATAGAGTGGTGACATTGTGAAGAATGAGGGTTGATTTCTCTAATGAGGTCTAATCCCCATTTTGAGAAAGGCTAAAGGTATATGGATGTTTAAAGGCCATGTGTAGGTTCATGGTGTAAATTAGCATATTTTTGACATTTAACACACTTCTTTACATAGTCATAGTAGTCTTGATTAAAGGTGGGCCAATAGTAGCCAAGGTGAAGGATACATTTAACGATAGCTAGGCCACCAAAGTATTTGCCATAGATTCTATCATGAGTTTATTTGATAGCATGAAAGGCCTCATGACCATGAAGACAATAGAGAAGAAGGCCTTAAAAACCATCTTTCTATTGGATTCCTCCTAATATGGCATAATGGGAAGTGGTTTGGATGAAATCTCATGAGAAATTCCTAGAGAGGTTAGGAAGAACTATGCTAAGGTTGAGGTAGTTGAAATTTTGTTTGTACCAAGTTTCTAAGGTAGATTCTCCCACATTACAAATGGTAGGAAGGTTAGAGTGGGTATATGAAGGTGTGATGAAATGGTGAATGGTGATAAATAATTTGGAAGTGGTAGGTTGAGTTGGGATTTGGGAAGCAAAGGAAGCCATTATATTTGCAAATTGGTTAGTGGATCATGGAACAAATTAGATAGAGCAATGGTCAAATGATGCCAAGAGTACATCAACTAATTATTTATACTTTTGTAGGAAGTCATTTTTTCATTGGTAAGAACCATTAACTTGGTTGATGAAAAGTTATGAATCACCAAAGATAGTAATGGTTTTGACTCCCACAACTAAGGCAATTTGGAGACCTATCAATAGGGATTCATACTTATCCATGTTTTTGGTATACTCATAGTCAAATTTGAAAGAAAGAGGAATGGGTTCTCCATCGAAAGGGATGGGAAAAATTATATCACCCCCACCATGTTGGTATTTAGATCCATCAATGAATAGGGTCATTTGATAGGTGATGTCTTCCTGATATAGAGTCACAATAAACTTGTTTGGAAATGTAAGAGGAAGGTGTTGATTGTATGGTAAAGGAGTTTCATCCAATTGGTTAGCAATGACTTATCTATTGATTGAGTTCTACAAGAGGAAAAAAAGGTTAAACTCAGTGAAGAGTATGATCCACTTAGCCATATGTTGGTTTTGGTATGGTTTAGAGTGCATATACTTGAGGGGGTTAGTGTTGGTGAAGATGTAGGTTTTATTATTGAGGATGTAGTGATGAATATAAGGGAAAGGCAAAACTTCTCGATATGGGTATATTGAGTCTCATACTCTATAAGTGTTTAAATGATATAGTAGATAACTTATTCCTTGTTTTGTTCATCCCAATGTGTAAACATTACCTCAAGGGAATGATTAGTGGTAGATATATAGAGGTAGAAGGGTTGATCCTCCTTAAGAGGGGTGAGAACTGATGGAGAAATAAGTTATTATTTGAGTGAATCAAAGGCATGCTAATAGTATTTATTCCACTTAAAATAAGTGTCTTTCTTGAGTAGATAGTGGAAAGGTTAACATCTATCAAACAATTGAGAGATTAAATGATGGATGGATTGGAGTTTTCCTTGTAGGCTATGAAGTTGTTTAAGGTGGGTTGGAGGTGGCATCTCAAGGATGGCTCAGACTTTGGTAGGGTCTACTTCAATTCCTTGGAGAGAGATGATGAAGCCAAGGAGTTTTCTAGATAAGACCCCAAAAATACATTTCTTAGGATTTAGTTTGACGTGAAAATGGATGAGGTGTTTGAAGATGATGGTGAGAATAACTAAGCGGTCCTTGTGATGTTTAAATTTTCTAAGGAAATCATCCACATAATCCTCAATAATTTTTTGAATGAGGTCATGTAAGATGTAGGTCATGACATGTTGGTAAGTGGATCTTACATTATTTAAATTGAAGGGCATGACCCTATAACAAAAAGTTCCCCATGGGGTGATGAAAGAGATTTTATGTTGATCTTTATGGGAAATCAAGATTTGATTGTATCCTAATAAACCATCCATAATAGATAGCATTTCATGGTTAGTAGTAAGGTCAACAAGTTGGTCGATGCTAGGCAAAGGAAAGTCATCCTTTTGACAAGCAAGGTTAAGGTCATGAAATTCAAAGTAGATTTGAAGTCCCCCTAAGGGTTTGGTGATAGGGACAATGTTAAAAACCCATTTAGGATATTCTATGAGTTAGATGAAGTCTACAAATAAGAGACATTGTAGCTCCTCTTTTATAAGAAGTGTGATGCAAAGATGCATCCTGTGAAGCTTTTAGTATATGAGTTTGGTGTCAAGATAGGTGACAATGTTATGGAGGGAAATAAAAGGTTCAATTCCTATCATGTCCTTATAAGACCAAGAAAATGCAATGCTATGGTCACAAAGGAAAGAAGGAAAATCTCATTGATCCCTAAAATCTAAGGATTGACTAATTTTAACTATACAAGGATTATATTGAGTACCAAAGTTGACATTGATGGTAAATTCATTCAACATGGTCTGCTTCTCAATATCAAGAGATTTGTGGATAGAATAATTTTTTCACCAAGGTAGGTGAGAATTGAATCATCATCCTATTGTTGAGTGGTATGTATGGTAGGAGAATCATGTTTGATCATGTTAGAATGGATGAGAGGAAGGGTTTTAGTTTGGATTTTCTTTTGATAGATCAAGGGTCCAAAAATAATAGTGTTGATCCAAAAAGAAGTTAGGAGGACTGACCTCAAAGTCTTCATACTTAGAAGTGGAATTGGTTGGTGAGGAATAGGTTTCATCCTCAATGTTGGTGATGGGTTTTGATGAATCAGTGGATTATTCAAGTGGTAGAAACCCAAGGTTGAAGGACTCCTAAGGATTTTAGGTTTTGATCATGGGTTACTCATGGGGTCCCTATATGTAAAGGCCAAGATAGAATCTTTTCTAGGCACACTTGTGAAGATATAGTTTAGAAAATTTTAGTTTTTTAAAGTATGAGAAGTTTACTGTAAATGGCTTGGTAGAAGAGGTAATGATAGGATAAATAAGTGAATGATCTAGTATCCCATAGATGAATTTGGTTTGATGGTTAGAAATCTCAAAAGGAATGATGGTACCAATGTTGGGGTCATGGTTGGGATCATAGATGAGGCTCCCATACTCTTGAAGAGTGGGGAAAGCATCTAAAACTAAAAGATAATATTCTCCCAATAAGAGATGTTGGAATGTGGGTTCCAAGGGGTCATCTATGGGAATTTGAGATGAAGGGATGAATGATCTCGTTTAAGCTTCATCATGGGTAGTGGTAAAAGTGTTATTGGTGGGTGGTGAAGTGGATGAGGTAGGAATGAGGGCATCATTTAGAAAATAGGTCATATTTCATGAAGCGAAGGGAATTGGGTTAGCTTTGATGGTAATGACTTGACCCATGTTCTCAAATTTGACACATTAGTGTAAGGTGAAAGGGACACAACTCATGACATGAATCCAAGAGCATCCAAGTAAAATGTTTTATTAGAACTCACCCTTTACAACATAAAAGATTTCAAGAATAATGTGAGGTCCTAAATAGATGTGAAGGGTGATTTTGCCTAAAGTAGTAACCATGGTGTCATTAAAAGAGTGAAAGATAACTATAGTTTTAGACATAATGTTCTTGGGTAGTTACAATTGGTCATAAGCATGTGAGGAGATAATGTTGATACTAGTTCCTCCATCAACCATCACCCTTTTGATGTAGGTTTGGTTGATGTATGCATTGATAAATAAGGGAGGATTAGGATCCATAGGATGAATAAATGGAATCTCAAAATCCTAAAATGTGACGAGGTTGGAATGGTGAAGAGCACCAATAAAGGTGACTAGAGGTTGAGGATCATGTGTTTGAACCTTAATGGATTGGAGGGCCTCAATAAGTGCTTGGCGATTATGGGGTGAGGTGTTAGTGAGTTCATAAAGACTCATCTTTACCATATTTTAGTAAAGTTACTTAATTACTAAAAATTATATGGATTCAGATGGGTTGGAGGAAGGGACACCTAAAATGGATATCTTGAGTTTTTGTGATGGTGTGGGTAAAGTTGAGGGTATGTGAGGTTGGTTATTAGGCTGAGAGATGGAAGGGTAGGTTCATGATATAGACACTTTATCTTTCTCTTTACCCTTTTGTTGGTCCTTAGATCATGTAACCATGTGGATAGTATGGGTAAGAGAAGGCATTGGATTAGGTGGTTGCTTTATTTCCTTCTCACTATCAAATGAGAGTGTGGGAAAGGGTATGGTTTGGAGGGGTTGAATTGATGGTTGAGTTGGTAATGGGATAAGAGGTGGTTCATTTAATAATAGATCATTCTCATCTATAAGTTATGGATAAGTGTTTAAAGATCTTTACAACTTTATATATCATGTTTGGGTGATTTATGATAGGCACATATTAGTTGGTCATTAGACAAAGACAATGTAAGATGTGAGAGGGCAAATTTATTAGAAGGTTCAAATGGTTTTATGGGTGATAAGAGGATAGAGGAAGTTTGAAACAACCTTTTCAAGATGGTTGAATAGGATTCAATCAAATGTGTTGAGGGTGCTAAGATTTTGGTTTGTAGAGTGGAAGTCCCTTTTGGAGGAGGTCTCACCATGGATTTAGAAGATGATTGAATAATTTTGGTGAATGGTTTAGGTTGGGGTTGTATATTTTGCATTATCTTTATGGAGGATTTAAAATTTGAGAGTACTTGTTTGGTTATAGGTGGGAGAATAGTGAGGGAAAGTTTATCTAGAAATGAGGATGATGAGTTTGATGATTAGTAGAAGATGTAGGTGAGGAAAAGGGTGAAGGTTGGTGGGCCAAAGAATATGGAACATGGAGAGTTGAGGAATGAGGTCCCAAGATATAAGGTAAGGTGGAAGGAGGTGGTATGGGTCTATATCAAGTTAGAGAATTGATTGGTTTGATATTTTTGATGGGTTTGGTGGGTGTTTGTTTCAGTAATTTAGGAGGGGTCAAGTCCAACTTCAAAGATGGATGAACAATATTTGGAGTAGGAAGTGTCTGCAAGTTTTTGATGGGTTTGGTTTGGGATATGATGGGTTTAGTTTGAGGGGTAGATAATGATTTGGGGATTTTGAGTAGAGAAAGGTGGGAAGGTTCTCCTAGAGTCATGGAAAGAGAAGGCTTGGTTGGAGGTATGATGGAATTATAGGTTGAAGGAAGTGTGGTTAAAGGTTCATGTTTGTTTTGATAAGGTAGACCTAGATGATTCCAAAAAATGGATCTATCTAGGTTGGGTTGAGAGGTGAATGCTAGATTTTGAACCAATCTAGAAAAAGGTTTGTAGATGGGCTTAGTTTCTTGATCCTTAGTTTCAAAGATTAAACTTTTAAGTAGAGGTGAGGGAATGTTCTCAAGAGAGGGTTGTAAAGTTTGGGAGGATGATTCTATGATGGAAGGTGTAGGTGAAGAGGTTTACTCTTTTAGAGTGGTTTCAAAAGAGAGGTTGGGTTGGTCAATGATATATGTGATAGGTTTAAGTGAGGGGATGGATATTGTTTCTTATTTTGGTTGAAACTCCAAAGGAATGGTAGGTGAGTTATCCTCCATTGGTGAATAAATAGGTGAAGAGGTGTTTGAAGTAGTGATTGTGTTCTTTGGTTTTTATAAAATAGGTATGGGTAAGTCCATGGCTTTCTCAAGTGAGAAAGAGGTGAGGTGGCTTCCTCAGTTTGGATGTCCAAAAGAAGGGTTGGTGAGCTGGACACTTTAATGAGTGGGACAGATGAAATGGAGGTTGAGGTAATCATCTCCTCAACAAAGGGTTCATCAATGATTATATCAATGATATTTACCACATGTGTGTGAGATGATTCAATTTGGTTTTAATTATAGTTGGTAGAGGATGTATGGTTGGGAAATGGTTTACAAAAAATATTAAGGGATTGGTTAGGGGTGCATTAGGATTGTAAAATGTGAGTTCCCCCTTATCAATCATGTTTTGGACAATCATTTTGAAGGTATTACACCTACTAAAATCATGTCCAATAATGTAATGGTATGCACATAAATCATTTTCATTGTACCAACCAAGTGTGGGGCGAGTAGTGTCAAATTGTTGAGGGGGTTTTATGGGTGGAAATTGTATGATGTTTTCTTTGATTAGTTTCTCCAAAACTAAAGTGTAAGATTCTCCAATAGGAGTGTATTGTTTTTAAGGTCCACAGGTTTGATTTGGGTTGGGTTGTTTAAAATAGTAAGAGGAATTAGTTGAGGGGTTGGATTAGTTGATGGTTGGAGGTGGAGTGGTTTTGAGAATAACTAAGTTGGTGGATGCCTTAGATTTAGAAGGGTTGGATTTATTGGTGGATTTTGATGATGAGAAAGGATAGTTAGAATTAAAGGTGGAATTATTGCTCTAAATTTTTAATTTTCCTTCCTTGATGGATCAAATTTCCAATTTTCATGCCATGGTAAAGGCCTCATTGAAAGTTCAAAAAGTTTGAACTTTGAGAGTGGATAAAATGTGTTTAGCACCACCTCATAAAAATAGCTCAATCAATTCATCTTGTGGTAATGAAAAATAAAGTTGGTTGATAAGACCTCTCCATCTATAAATGAAATTGACAACTAATTCATCATCAAATTATTTAATGGAATAAAGGTTGGTTGTGGAGACCTTTCTAGATATGTTCACAAAAAAGTGATCTAAAAAGACTTGGGTGAGTTGGGTGAAAGCAAAGATGGAGTGCTTGGTGAGAGCCTATACTAATCAAGATTGGGTATTATAAAATACATGGGGAAATTTAGAAGGAGGAGGGCATCATCATGTACAATTAAATAACATAAATGTTGAAATGCCTTTAAATGTTATTGTGGTCCTCCTTGCCTTGAAATTTGGAAAATTTTGGCAATTTGAATTGAGGAGGATAAGATCAAATCGGGACATATGGGTGGATAGGTTCATTTTATATTTATTCATAAGAGATAAGGCTATGGGTTCATGAGATGGATGATTCAAGATTGGTCATTTTGTCAATTAACATCTTGACCAAGTCAGTTTGAGGTTGGGTAGATGGAATATTGTAGGATAGGTTGGGTTGAGATATGGTAGATGCAACATAATGATAAGGGGGTTGTGAAGATAGGATATGTTGGTAGGTGGTTTCAAAATGTTAGGATGGTACCATATAAGGATTCATGGGTACATAAATTGAGTTGAAGGGGCTATGTGACCTTGTGGATTAGACACATATTGATAAGAGGTTACAAGAATTTGTTGAGAGGTTATTGTAGTTGGAGGTATGGATGTGTGAGTGGGTTGGGGTTGAGTTTGAGTATTAACTCATGTATTAATGGGTGTAAGAGTTTGAGATATAGAAAGTACCATGTTTTGAAGATGGGTATAAGTTAGTTGGGTGGTGATGATGGAAGGAATGGTGGAAAGAGGGGTATAAGTTACACCTATGGTGAGTGTGGGATAAGTAATAAGAGGTTGGGTTACCCCAACATTAGATGTGCTCATTGGTGTAGGGGGTGTTTGATTATGGGTTAAAATATTGGATTGGATTTGGGTGGTGGTAGAAGATGGGTTATGGGTAGAAGAATAATCTTGGGTAACCAAGGGTTGGGTGAAAGTAACATTCACCATAAGCTCATGAGGCATGCCTAAAGGAGGATCTGTGGGAGGAACCAAAACAATTTGGGTATGATGAGATAATTTTTTGAGATAGTGTTGAAAGGAAATAGGGTTATTGTCAAGGAAAGTGTTGAAATTAGCATTGCCATCAACAACAATCTGAGGCATGGTAGGTGGGGTAGAATGATGAGGAGAACCTTCAACCTCTGAATTGTACCCCATGGATGATGAAGAAGAAGAGGTAGAGGATATTGATGGGTTTTATTCCTTAGCTATATCTTGGTAAAAACATGTGAGGAATTGAAAAATAATAATGAACCTCTCACCTCAAACAATTAATAAGCAAATAAAGGTTCAAGGCAAACAGGGCACAAACTAAAAGAATAATTAATATTAGGATTCATTTTAAATCTCTTTTGGATTATGCCTTAGAGAGTGTGAAATAATTTTGGATTGTGAAATAGGTACTCAAAGAGAAAGATAAGGATGGTTTCTAGTTTTTTATGGTGCTCAAAAATAATCTATACTAGACCAAGTACGTGGCCTAGTATTAGAGGCTTGCTTCTTGCACTTCATGAACCTAAAGCTAAGTTGGGCCACTTAGCCAATAGATATCATTTTTATTGATTTTATACTCTGCCAGAGAATAGAGTGGGTCCTCCCCTTTGTGTTGAAATCTAAGTAGGATCACCAAAAAGGGTAAGGTGATCCAATGGGTGATGAAATCCCAATAGTCCTTATCTCAAGTATGTTATGATGTTTGTTTTTGTGTGAGTGGTTTGGTTGTGTAACATAAGTGTGCTATGATTAATTCATGATGATTTAATTAACTAGGTGAGATAAATTGAGTAATCAAACCATGAATACAAAAATTTATTGTATAACTAAAAGGAAATGTTTAGATTTTATTTAATGAGCATATAATAAAGAAAAAAAGGGAACTAGGCCCCAAAATAAGAAGAAATAGAACTATAGTCCCATTGTGCATGCCAAAATGTTTAAGATATAATTTTTACTTTTATGACTAAGAATAAATAAAGAGATAAAATATTTGAAAAAGGGTAAAATAGATATGATATAAAAACTTGGTAGAAATGTGTGCATGAACCAGATGAAGTGGAGAACTCTTCTTTGGCTAGGGGAAGATGACCTGCATAAGAAAGCACTTGAAGCAAGTTTGTTTGTTAGATAAAGAGGAATGTTGGATTGCCTATCTAGTGCTAGATCCAAGAAGGTGTGAGCTATCTATGGAGGTTGATCAATCCACACCTATAAAATAAGTTAATGTTGAAAGTAGATGAATGAAAGCAAGCATACACAAACATAAACAAGATAAATTATTTGCTACTATAAGATAAATATATAATAAACTAATAAAAGAGATGCTAATTTACTAAATGAATGTTCTATTCTATTATGTTCTAGTTTATCCTAGAATAGAAAAGGGCAAAGTAGGGTATGGTTAAGGGTTTGCTTAAATGTTAGAAATATGAGGGTCTTGGGTTAGAGGTTTAACCATTAGTGGTTATAGGTAACTATCACCAATTAGGAAACCATTGATGATTCTTGGAAACCATTGATGGCTACCTAATAGGGATGGGAAAGTTAGAAAGCTTTGAGGGTAAAAGGGTGAGATCAAACTCAATTAGATGAAAAAGGTCTATTTTGGATTTGAGAATGATAAGATGAAGATATGAGTTCTCTTAGATGAGATCAGAGATCAGATAGGAAGGATTTAAAGAGGTAAGATCCAAATAGGAATATCCAAGTAGAAGGAAGAAAGACAAATGAAAGAAATTCATTGCTTACCTAATCTAAAATGATTTCGATAGCATAACAATATGTAAAGGAGAACTATAAGGAATTCACTAGAGGTTTGGGTTGGTGGCTATTAGATAAACCTTCATGAAGAATCTTTGAATGCTCAAAATACTTGAGCATCTATATGAAGATAGCATGAATGTAAAATTTGGATATGTATTTGTGGATCCTCTTCTCCTCTTGCTCACTTCCATTTATAAGAAAAAGATGAGGGATTAAGAAGATAATGTTATAGGTTACAAAGTGTTGTGATGTGTTAGAGGATGGATCAGGTGGAAGTTATTAAATTTTGTTCTTGAGTTGCCTCATGGTTAGTTGGTGATGTGTTACCAGATTGAGGACCTAACCGTCGATGGTTAGGGTAACTATCAATGATTACCTATAACTGTCACTAGTTGATGTGCCAAGTAAAAGTCAGTTTGAAGAGGGTCAAAAGGGTGGAAAAGGGTGTTATCTAGAAAAAATGAGTTGAGTTGGATAAGTTTAGCTAACTTGGACTCAAGGTGACTCAAGATAAGTTAGATGAATGGGTTAGATAAAAATAGGTCATTTCAATGCTCTAAGTGTAAAAGGGATGATTAAGGCACTTTGACAACTAGAACCAAATGTGTATTTTTCTAGTCTCTACACTATCCTAAAAACTTAATACTAATATCCTCCCACACCTATATGAAAATCCATACCATTATGATTCCAAACATGCAAGAAAACTTCCTTGTAAGGCTAACTTCACATAGGGTGGTAGTTAAATTTTAACTTTCTAGGCTTACATTTCTCTTGACCATGTCTTACACATTGAAAACACCTTATGTGCACACACACCTAGGACCTTTGACTAACTTACATCAACATTTGAATATCACATAAAGCTAAAATATCACTCAAAATCATAGATATAAATTCAAATTCTCAAATTTCCCTTTTTTGTGGGAAAACTCTAAAAGGGCTAGAAACACACAAACCCAAGATTCCTAATGACTCCAAAACTCCCTAGTGGACCCTAAAAGTTCCCCTCACACTCACACAAGACAAAAAATGGTCATTATGAATTCTCAAACACATTAAAATTTTGTGTTTTCTTGTGATGTTATGCATCAAACATCATGAATATCAACAATGGGGGAAACATTGGATAGAGATTCTAGACACATCATCTTTTCACATGAGAGTGCAATGATCATAATTTATAGAGATGACACAATTTGTTTAAATAAATATCTTCCACAAAAAGATATTCCTATAGTATGCATAGTTTCAAAGTCACAATCAAATAAAATATTGCAAAGCACTATTCAAAAAGGTCAATTCCATAGTATGAGACATTTCCCTATGCTCATCTAGTTACAATAGAAGTCAACACTAACATTCCATTGGTTCAAAATCAATATGATAATGATGAGTGGAATAATCTAGGATTTTATCATTCCCAAGATATCAACAATGAAAATTACTCATATTAATATTGTAGATCAATTCAACTACAACATATCAATCATACTACATGAGAAGTCACCATTCCTATTTTTGACATAGGATCCATTGAGGGTGTGTCTATCATGAGACTCATTGGTTAGTAATATCTCTCCTTACTTATACATATCTTTCATTTTATGATATTACTTGTACATAGTCTTTTTTTCATATTCTTGTACATATCTTATACTCAGAAAATGCAAAAATAATATAATTTGTTAAAAAAAATCAAATATTTCTTAGAAAATATAAAATTTCAGATTATATTCATTCCATTGTTTACATTCCTTATATTTTTGAGGTACTACATATGCTATCTATGTTAGTGTAATTTGGTTTTATCATACATGCATGCTTCACTTGTTCTCTTTTATTTTTTGTAGATCACTATAGGACTCAATTCCATCACACAGATCTAGATATGATACTATCCAACCATTAGGGGCACATACATAAAAACATAGATTCATCATTGATACATTCACCCATTTGGGGCATCCTATACACAACTTTTTATTTACCAAGTTATATCATTCTATACTCCCTATCATAGATTTAACATTATTTCTATCTCGATATTGATAATCCTATACTACACAATTTTTTTGCCAACTACTACTACTACTACTACTACTACTACTACTACTACTACTACTACTACTACTACTACAAACTCAGGTTATGTACATATTTTATCTTATATATAATTTTACCACATGTTCATGCATACTTTCATTTCTAGATTTCTTAGTTTTAAATTTTATTGTGCTTCTTTATTTCTACAATTATTCAAGGGTATTTGAATATGCCATGGTTATATGAATATTCACCAATTCTTTTCATTATGTGTATGATTTGTACATGTGCCCATGTCATTATTTGTGACTTTTTGATTGTGTTTGTATACATTTAAACATGTCCTTTCATGTTGATCTAAGTCAATCTTGCTTTCTGTATTCATATGTGGACATTTAAACATGTCCTTGTATGTTTTTTCTTTCCCAAAATTAGTGACATGTACCCATGTCCATTGTATTATTTCCCCTTGGCCTAATTTACATGCCTCATGTGTTTTTATGTATTATTTCATGTATACATCATGGCCATGACACTTGTCTCTTGTTTGGTACACTTACAGTTATTTTTTGATGCCGTGAGGGACCTCATGCATCTCCACTTATTCCTTGGGTGCCTTCATGGACATCATGACCCATCCCCCCTAGGTAGTTACTCAAATTATAATCAGATTTGATATTCCTATACATGCTTACAATGTTATATCTATTTTGACAACCATCTGATTACTAGATCTAACATTCATCCTACATTACCAACTAATGTTCAGATTATCTTACATTATGATGTAATGTATACACATTATATTTGGTTAATCATATTGATATCAAATATTTTAAATCTAACACACATGATCTAGAGATTTTATTTTGAGGATAGTTATTACACAGGTTTAATAAATACCCTCAAAAGAGGGGGAATTCACAAGGGTTTATCATAGAGATCAGAGCATTTGACTTCATTCATAACATAATTTTCAACATGCAAACATAGATTATAGAGATCAAAATTAGGAAAACATAGTGGAAAACAATAAGACATAGACTAATTTTAGTTATACTCAAAAATTATATAAGGACACTATCAAAACACATAAGACACTTATGTAGTGTGTTATTATCCAATGGATTATACTACTATCTAGCAATCCTAGAAGTAAGAAATTATAGATTGGATAGAAAGTATAGAAAGAATAATTTAGGTTTGCACTCTTTTAATCATAGATTATTATTTATGCTTAGTTTTTTCTCAGTTTTATATATAATAAAACTATTTTTCTCAAATTATGTGAATCATACGTGGCATGATCACTCCCATTTTAGTTTTATATATACTTAAATACAAATTACTATAACTTAGTTAAGAATTTATATGAAAAAAATCAAAATTTAGAGTATGTGCACAACATATTATTTTTATTTACTCACTTATACAACAATTGATTATATGGAATACCAAAATCCATGTCATTCTCCATGTTGTATACTCTAGACACCATTTGCACTAGGTTCCCACTGGATTCATGCCTTATTTTATCTTCAATAATTATCATTGATGAGTAGTCTCTTAGATATATACTTGAGTTCATGAGTGGACTCTCATTCATTTTATATTTTAGAGTTTCTAAGTGGCCCTAAATATATCTCACATAGTTTTAGTTACATCACACAACTTTAGTTACATTATGTAGTTTTAGTAGAGATGCATCTACTATACATGGGTATGTAAAGATGGAATCATAACCTACTTGATTTATTGAGACACCTACATAGGAGGGTTAGATAAGACATCAATCTAATCTAAGTTATTCATGCTGCATTCTCCACCAAGAAGGGGTGTTCAATGATGGAGTCAAAAATAGATCAATTTTTTGAGCCACTCAAAGATGGGGATGGATCAAGTCATCAGCTTAGTCTAAGTTATTCACTAATTTGATAAAAAACTAAACACATGATGTCACTAGGTTTTTGTATTGGTTCACATACCCAATGAGGTTATATGAAATAGATCATGCTTCAAAAAATGAGACCCAAATTCATAGGCTTCACCTCACATGTAAGTCTAAGTATGCTTCATTATCATTTGTCCTAGTAATTTTTATTTGTTGTATTTATATATTAAATGGGGGAAAAATGTAGTCATTAAATTAACCATTCATGACTCAGATATCTACTTGAGGTTAATTTACCCTTAGTATAGAACTTTACCGATATTAGGGGCCCTTTTGATCCATTTTTATTCATATGGCAGTCATAAATAACACCCAATCCTATAAAACACAACATGAAAACCCTAATGGCACAAATCTTTAGTGATTTAGGTCCCTACACCCTCTAAAAATTAATTTTCATCTACATAAGAGGATTAGAGTTAGCCTAGACATATTATTAATTCACCCTCCCAAGTCATTTTTATCAAAACACTATATAAACACTACTCTTATATGCTAGGTGGACATTATCACCAAAAAACACACAAAAGTACCACTTCACATTAAGGGAAATCTACCAATTATTCTAATATTATATTTACTTAGCCCATAAATTTAATAATTCATCCCTAGAGTAGATATATATATATATATATATATATATATATATATATATATATATATATATATATATATATATATATATATATATATATATCAAAGTGACCTCCAAGGCATCCTCTCATGCATTCACACTCAGGAATTCTTGCATTCACTTGCACTTGTACCAACACTTAGATTGGGAAAACTACACTGGGATTGAACCCCTTTCAAGGTATTGGTATGTAGGTAAATTTTAACATAATGGGGTGTTGATTTCATGTCTAGCCTACCCCACTAGCTACTTTTTCCC
Source organism: Torreya grandis (assembly GCA_037957365.1). Taxonomy (NCBI): domain Eukaryota; kingdom Viridiplantae; phylum Streptophyta; class Pinopsida; order Cupressales; family Taxaceae; genus Torreya; species Torreya grandis. The sequence goes on along the minus strand of JARHVA010001065.1, from coordinate 122,005 downwards.
ATGGTGTTCATTTAAACCCTTACAAGCATGAAAACTTGGTATTTTTAGAGGAAAATAGAGATATAAGAAAAATTATTGATTTTATTGAATTAAAATTTAGATGAGAGTTGGAACATGGCATGTTCTACAAAACCCATAAATCATTTACAAAAATTATGAGTGGGATATTATTTCACTACCTTAGACAATAGAGTAATGAAGTACTGTCTAAAAGATCATGGTACTATACATGACTAATTCTAACACTTGGATGTAATTTCTAATAGTTAGTCCTATTTTTTCACCAATTTTCATAGTATAATTCCTCCTAGATGACTTGTTTATAGTTAAGTTATTATTTCTTTCTCAACCTTTCCACATTTAGTAAATAATTTAGGTCAATTATTATACAAATTAGTAGCTATATTTATTACATAGTTCTTCCCTAATTTTCATATTCCATCACTTTAACAACTAGGGTTTTAAACTCCATAATCCCCTTAAATGTTAAATCAACATTCCATGAAACTTCACACATTTTTTTTCATTCAAACTCCTCTCATTATCCTAACTAGAATTATTACTATTTGCATATATATTCTACATAAAAAATGGCCAATGCTTCACCTAAATGGTTGACATTAAAAGATAATTATGAAATGGATAATTCAAAATTATGAAACCCTAATCCCCATTTCTATAATATTTTATAACTAAGCATATATTATATTTCAATTGATATCTAGTCAGGTCCATGATATAATGAACATAAGCTATAATGCTAAGGTTTTTACTTATATAACATTTGAATATGCTAGGTAATTAATAGTTTAACACATGGTTTTAGTCTTCTCACATATGTATAATAATTATGACCTAATCAATTCTTAACCTTAAATACTTTTTGATCATTAACCTTATTTAATAAATCTAGGATAATAGATAATCTGTCCAAATCTTAGGTCTGTAGGTAGAGTCAAAGTCACATTTTAACCTCCAATGTTGAGAATAATCTCAAGGTTTATTTCAAATAGGATTGATACATGAATATAAAAATCATGAATTAAGCACAATTCAAGTCACACTATTGATAAATAATAATCCATAAACAACCTAAGTTATCTTGGATAATATTTATATCATCAAAGTCCACTATCATACACTAGCATCATATAATGAAATTGATCATAGAAAAATATAAATAATTACATAATAAATCATATCCATGGAATAAAATTAATCAAAACATACAACATGAATAACCATGCAATATATTAATGGGTGAACTCTACTCCTAATAGAAGTATACGTTTATAAAATAAGCAATTTACACTTCCTAGGTGGCATACAAGTGCTAATTATATACACACATTTATCTATTATGCCATAAATAATAGATATATCTCACTCTCCTTGATGAAACTCTCCATATACTATGGAATAAATTTTTATTAAGATCACATACACACAACCAAAAAAGTGGATATACCATATTAAGATATTAAAACATATTATAATCTAAATCATTGTAAACATAAAATATATTTGATATCAGTAAATTGAAATTACATAATAATAAGAAATTAATTCCATATAATTAATCATCATTATTTTATAATTATTCAAATAAATAAAGAAATAAATGTGTAATCATATCCACATCAATCAATTCCCAATCTATCATAATTCAATTATATAATTAAAAAATAAATTCTACTAACAACTTCCTTATTAGTTTGTAGCCTACATAGATATCTTCCTAAAATAAACTTTGAGTTAACTAATAGGATGCTAACATAAAACATTAATTATAACTATCAATTCCATTTCCATTATTGAGGAAAATATGATGTGATACTTCAAGGGAAACACTTAAATTCCTATATTTTTGTCTCATCCATCTATGGTATATCAACTCCACTGAGACTTAAGATGTTTGTAACAATGTGAGCCATTTTATATATAAAAAAAAGATAGAATTCATTATTGAGACAAATTTCCTCCTCAAGTGTATCTAGATTTAGTTTCTATATTATTATTATTCACTCAAACCTTGATTTAATGTTTTCAACAATTAATTCCTTTTTTCAAATTCTTTACTATCAATTATGACTAAAATTTTCCTCTTAGTTCCCAAATTAGATAATTTATAATCCATTATACTCTCACTCTAGAAATAAGACATGAGTGTAGACAAAAAGAATAGCATCAATTCATTATTTTTGTGATGTGTGGGATGGAAATGTGAAAAATTAAATCCTTAATTATCTTTCCTCTTGGATTGTCATCAAATACACATGGCTGCCATGGCCATAAAATATCACAAAATTTTGGTTGATTGGTGCAACCCCACTTGGAACCACTTTGTAAAATTTGTGAAACCAATTTTAAATAAATTTGTTTTATCATCCAAGAATGAGCTTGAATTACCATGCATGTACTTGGTTTACAACCAACTGTGTAGTTTTTGAGTTACTTATTTCCATTGAAAAATAAAAAATAATGAATTATTTGTCCAATATCATTAACAAAACACATAATCATCCTCCACAACCTAATTTTGGGTATGGTTTAAGAAACACTTCTACTTTCCTTTTTGGTCAACACTCAAATTCCCTAATTTGGTCTAGAATATATACCATTCTCATCAAAATTTCATATTTTTTCAAGGCCATAAGGATTAACATCATAATCTCTTTCCATTATGTTTTATAATGCATCCAAAATAGTGGCATTTAGATTGATTTATATATATTTGTAAAAAATATTATCCTCAAAATGAGTTTGTGATATCACTTTTTGAAACCCATCCACCAAGATTTACCTAACATACTATCCTTGAATGGGTTTTCCCTTACTTGACATATTTTTGATACTTCTAATTTTATATTTATTATTTCAAGCCCATGACCAAATTCAACCATCTCCTTGCACAATTATACTATTTTGAGCTCCTTTTCTTGATACAAAATTCTTAGAGGGCATTTTTTATTAGAGATAATATTTCATTTTAATAAATTACTCAATTTTATTGAAAGAACACACCATTTATTTCATGTAAATATAGTTTAATATCCATTGTCCTCAACACCCTTCATAGAATCATCCATTTTATCATGTGTACATTCTTATGGTAGTGATACTTTCTTGGTTACAACACCCATCTCACTTGATTTGTAGTTTTATTTGTTTGTGCATTAGGCATGTTCACATTTTTTAAAATATCTTCATCATTTATGAATCTTGTGAATCTCTTATGGGCATGGATTATATTCATTAATCTCTTTATATCATGTTTGGTCCTCATCTAGATAGATTAACATGTAATATATAAAAACAAAATGTATATAAGATTGGACTATGTTAATCTACTTGAAGTGAAATATATAATATTCACATTTAATGTTTCTAAAATTAAAATTTGACCTTGATTTCATTCACCATTCATATTCAAAATGATTTGGAATGAACTTGATTACAAATAATTGCTTAATGAATGTGAATGGTGAATCAAAACAATGAATTCAATAAGGAATTATTTTCCGATAATTAAAATGTACAAGCTATCAAGTGTACGTGTGGGTTACATCCTTGAAAAATCTATGAGTGACTGATAATAAGTAAAAAAACAATATGAATGCTTAATTGGAAGTTCATATACCAACATTATGAATGTTTTTGAAATAATTAAATAATGTGAAGGAAAATATTGTTAATCACTACATAGTTTCATTCATTCAATAAATATTGTTATTTATTGATTTTACCTATTTTTTAAAAATATTTAACAATAATAAATATTTTTATCAATAATGATAACTATTTATTAACAATATTTTCAATCTCTTCATCTTATTATGAGAAGTAATCATTATTAATTTTTATATAAGGAAGATTTTTGTAAATAAAAATAAGGAATAACTTTATCAATTTTATGATAATATGATAGTACACAAAAAATAATAATTACATATGGAAAAAAATATTTAAATTGAGGAAATAACACTCAAACAAACAAACAAACAAATAAATAAATAAATAAATAAATATGTAAATGTAATTAATAACACTTAGAGTATGACTATGTGATAAAATGACAATATACAACACTAGATATTTTTAATACATGGAGATTCAAAAAAAAAAAAATTAGTGAACAATTGAGAGTAAACTAAAAATAATTTAAAAGATTCAGTGTTATGGGATACTTGTGATTATTTCTAGATTTGGTTGTGAAGGGTTAGTGTGGATGCAAAATTTTGAATGATTAAATATGAGGGATAAATTTCATGAAGATGTTCAATTTGAAATTTTTAGTATTAGATTTTGAAATTATTATTATGTTTGGTGAGCCTTAGACTAGATTTTTATTCCTTTTAAGTACATGTTGGTGTTGTATATTTGCACCCTAGCTAAGAAGAGGGTTGTTCAAGTCCTCTACTCAAATCTAGTCCAACATGGGACTAACCCTAAGATATGGGTCACCTATCATAGGGTCATACCTCTAGAAAAGGATAGCTTCCTTCTAGATCTATTATCTAAACTAAAATTTGACAGGGAAAAGGGAGAAAGAAATGGGTAATAATTCATAAAAACATGTAAAGGAGGTGATGCACCAGTAATGTGATTTTTCATCCTCTCTATTTGAACTTATAAAAAACACTAATGAGATCAGATCTAGAACTCCAAATGGATATTTATGCATTAGTATTTCATGAAAAGGTTCACCAAATCATCAAAACCTAAGGGAAGTGATGGAGTGTCCTAAATTAAGGAATTAATTATAAAAGCTATCTAATTTATATCTTTAATCAAATGACATTTAATACTAAACATGACCTAAAAAATAGTATAATCTAGTAGTTAAGTGAGATCAAGATTTGATAAGGAAGATATTTTTACAACATATTCAAATCAATCTAACATTGACACACTATACTATAATAATAAGATCTAAACAAAGTCATTTTTTATCTCAAAAAGTTACAAAGATAAAATCTAGGTAGAGTCTAATCATGCCCAAGAGATGGATTATCAAGCTATTTTCAAGGCTTAAAAGACTACATTTATAAAAAAAGGGATGAGAGAGAGAGAGAGAGAGAGAGAGAGAGAGAGAGAGAGAGAGAGAGAGAGAGAGAGAGAGAGAGAGAGAGAGAGAGAGAGAGAGAGAGAGAGAGAGAGAGAGAGAAGGAACTGAGTAGATAGAAAATATTGAATGAGGTCTAACTACTCTTGATGGATTAGCATTCTCAAGGATGCTAAGTCATGATATTATCAAGAAGGCACAATTTTAAAGGCTTTAAAAAATAATTTAATGCTCCATGATCATTATACAACCACCAAGTCTTCAACTCAGGACTCCATGCCACTTCTACCAGATCTACTAACAAATACCAATCCTTGATGCCTTGGAAAAGATAGAGATGCTTGGTATATTTTGAGTGGTTAGATGGACATGTTCATCAAGGTTGTAACTAAGAAAAAATCACTTAATAGATTGAAAACTAATCATTCTATTGATTTTCTTGTAGTGGACCTATCTATAGGAAACTTATAGGCCATATAGTCTCTTTCTAAACCATATTAGGTTAAACTTATTCTACCTCTGTGCATCCTAGAAGCTAGGAACTCATTGTAGAAAATAATAAACGTAGTCTATATTTCCTAGATCTTTGAACCAAAGGTTCAAACTAAATCTTAATCAACACCCCTTAAACCTAAAATAGTCATTATAGAGTGCAACATCATGGCATACTTTACTTGTATTATATTCAAACTTAGATCTATGACTTTGCTTGTATTATATTTAAACTCAGATCCATGATTTTACTTGTCTTAATAAAAAATTACCTCATCATCCTTCAAATTGAGTCTCCTTACTTTGAATATCTCACACCATTAGATATCATGGTATGAATGAACATAACTCATTGATCTTCTTCCAACCCGATGTGGTTAGGACAATTTTCATTAACTCATTATCTCCTTGGATTTATTTGGTCCCACGTACACCATCCTTGCCCTCACTCTATTATATTTTCTAGGTATAAATGAATATGAGCCCTTAGATATATCCTTGAATTGCCAACTTTATCTCTACTAGTGTTACTTGACTATCTCACATTGATCCTTAGGATCCTATAAATTTATTTGATTTAAGATCTCAAAATTTATGTTCACATGAATGCCATTTGATGTCCATGTAGATGTATTTGACATCCCATAAACCATCAAATTTAAGCACATATGATATTTTTCTTGATATTTACTTTGACATCCATGCATATGTATTTGATGTTTGCACGAACATCATTGATGTTTCTTAGACCATCAAATTTAGTCTCATATGGATTTAACTTTATGTTAACATGAGTGTCCTATACATTTTGAGTAACTTTGAAGGCCTATAACTTGAAGCACAAAATTCATGGAGTGACCAAACTTATAAAATATGTCCTTGATGCCAAAAGGAATGAACCCATTTGATCCACTGGTCCTAGGAGATTTTAAAGTGAATATATAAAAATTTAAAATTAGTTGGTCCATATCTACTCTTACATGACGCCCTATCACACAAATGGATAAGTATGGAAGCTTAGCAAAATATGATTGAGGAGACAACTTTAAACATGCATAAATTCTACCTCGCTTTGATGGATGATCTAAAACTTAGCATGAAAAAACTAGGGAACAAGATGAACAAACCCATATGACCACTTTGACCTAAAACTACCTCACATGTGAGATATGGCATGTTCAAGATGCTCACTTGGATTTGTTTGAACTTCTTTGAAAATGGCAAAGTATGGAAAAATAATATAATTTGGCTAATAGGCCAACTATGGATATGCATAAATCTTGATGCACTTTGGTAGAGGATCAAAAACTTGGTACATATAAAATTGGAACAAATTTGAACAAACCCATATGATCACTTATACCTAACTCATCCACGTGTCAATTATGATGTCAACAAAGTACCTATTTAAAAAAATTTCCACTTGACTCAATATGTCTAGATATACATAGTAAAGAACTAGATGAATGATATGTACTTCCATACTTATTCCAAGAACTCTTGACATCCCATAGGTTCTCTACAACACTTTAGACTTTTCCCTTATAAATTGACAACTTACAATTGAAGTGAACTTAAAATGTTTTAAAAGCTTGGCACTTTCCATGATATCATTGGGTCCACTTATTCCATCCAAAAATATGCTCACAATGAAACATTGGGCCATTCTCAAGATCTTTCTCCTTTCACTGAACTCTTGGACTATGGCACATTTTTGGTATATAGACCAAATTTGGTCAACATCTTTAGTTACTTGGTTGTGAAACATGCCTACTATGCTTGAACTTAGACCATGTACATGACCTTTGACTTAAAATAGATAACACATCCATTCCATTTACATGACTTCAAAGAGCATATAGATTTGTAAAAACAAAATAAATGCACCCAAAATAGGGAAAGAAAACAAAACAAAGTAGGGAAACTATCCTAACAAAGTAAATGTGCAAATAAAAAACTTATCTAAGATAAGATATAAACAAACTAACATAATCAACCATGAAAAAACATGATCAACCTAGATGAATATGGAAACACATGATTTTTCTCATTCTAATATAAGGTACAAGTTGAAAAGTAGGGAAATTATTGAACAACTTTTGAATAAGGACTTTTTTTGCTAATTATTTATCTTAAAATCTCCTAAAATGAACCATCAACAATAAACTAGTCACCAACAAAGACAAATTCATCTTGTACTTCTAGATATTCTTCATGTTTCTTGTCAACTACAACTTTGTCAAGTGATATTTCATTTATGCATGATCCTTGAATGACCTTATCCCTCTTATGAACTACTACAAGTTCATCAATCTCTTTAAGGAGCTCTAAATAGTCCACCCAAGCTAAATCATGATCTTGAATAGGTGATTCTTGATCAAACTTCTCAATAACATGTTCTCCAATGGGTAACATATCTTCACAAAGATTTTCAATCTCTTGTAAAGATTCAAGATATAGTTTCCAATCATTCTTTTGTTTTTAACTTTGGTCAACTTGAATAGGATCAACTTGAAAGGCACCTTGATCTTTCTTGATCAGAGATATCTCAATCTCATTTATGACATCGACTTACATCAATTATTCATGGATTCCTTCCAGATCAATATTTTCCTTCTCATTCTACTTGGGCATCCCCAAAGTAGCATTATATTCTTGAATCTCTAAAACATTAATGGGATCACTACATGAAGATTCAACCTATTGTACTATTTTTTCATCAAGATCTATCATCTTAAGATCTTCAATTTCACTCATGACATCATGATACAACTAATTCCAATGGTATTCTTCTTTAATAATGCTCTATACCTTAGTAATGATGTTATGTGAGTTGTCCTCATGGCCACATTTCAAGAAAGATGAGAATGTACTTAATCTATATCAACTACCACAATATATTGAGAAAACTCCTGATCTTGGACAAGTGATATATGATTAATAGGTTCTTGAGAAGTAACCTCTTGATGCACATCTAAGACTTCTTCTTATTGGATCTCATCTCCAACTTGCACTTGCTCTTGTAGATCATCCTCTTTAACATTATGAAAGAGTGAGATGTGTTTGCTCTTGTCAAGTGGTATCCCAATAATGATCTCCTATTCTTGGTCACTAAAGTCATAATTATTTTTTGTCTCATTAATTGCATATTAGTTATTTGACTCACAAAGGAGAGGCTCTTTCTCCAAGAGTGGCATAATAGACCCTTTAAAATATTTATCAAGATGGTAGATGTCCAAATAAGCTACCATAGGTACCTGATTTATCTCTTAGTGTTTCTATTCTTGGATTACCTTCACCTCTTCTTCCTAATTCTTTACTTCTTAAATGTCTCTCCATAAAGGAAATGCTTTAGGATTTTAAGGGGAAAGGAGTGGATATTTCATAGAAGGTTGATCATGATCATATTTTTGGAACTTAGGATTAATGGAATTTTCGAGAGGAGGGAAATAGAAGCCTTTGCCAACCTCTACATTATACTCCTTCCACTTGGCTAACACTTCATCAAGGTTTGAAACATTTTTGTCTTCATGTAAATATTTAGCTTAAGGAATGAGTGGTGAATAAAGGCAACTATATGATGGTTTAACCTCTTGAATAGACTCTTAATTAGGATTTTGAATAACTTCTTGAATATACTTTTGAATAAAACTATAAATCTTTATTGTCACACACTAAGTATGGTCAAGAACTTCATGAGAATAAGGAATACATGAAGATTGGTAAAGAACACAAAAGGGTATTTAATACAACTAATTAAAATAAATTTATTACCTCTCACAAGTCTTTTCTTTCTCTAATACAAAGGTATAAAACTCAATCCTCTCCTCTAGATCATTAGATACATTTTGAACTATTCCTTCACTTCTTTATACTGGGAATCTGAACATACTTTTCTTGCATATGCTAGCAATTTAAGCTCTATTTCATCCATATTTTCTTGGAGATAAGGTTGCTCATGTGTAACATCATACCCATATGGGAAAGATGAAATCTGATCTTTAGACTGATATGGTTCATAAGGAGGGTAAGAGTCATACTCTTGATAATAAGGATCATGGGAAACATGATAAGGCTTATCATGGCTTTGATAAAATTATTGGTAATACTAATTAGGCTTAGAATAAGGTTTATATAGATCATGAAAATTCTAGTATGATCTATCATAAGGCTGATAAGTAGGCATTGCATAGGTATTTCCTTCATACATAGCCATGAAAATAACATCAAGATAGTGTAATGAAAATGAACTTACTTGGAAACTACCTAAATTTTGAGAAACAATTACTTAAGCTTAGAATCCCCAAATTCTTCATGAAGAACATTGTTACAACTAAAATTTCACCAAGACAAGCTCCAATGTCCCATTAGGCATGACAAAATTGTTGGTGTTCTATATCTACACCCTAGCTGAGAAGGGGATTGTTCAGGTCCTCTACTAAAATCTAGTCCAACATGGGATTGACCCTAGGTTGTGGGTTACCTATAATAGGGTTAGACCTATGAATAAGGTTGACTTCCTTCTGGATCTATCACCTAAACTAATATTTGACTGGGGAAAGGGAGAAATAAATGGGTAATAATGCATAAAAACATGTAAAAGAGGTGATTCACTAGTAATGTGATTGTTCATCCACTCTATCTAAACTTATAACAAACACTAATGATAGTAGATTAGAAACTCTAAATGGTTTTTTATTCATTAGTATTTCATGCAAAGGTTCACCAAATGATCAAAACCTAAGGAAAGTGATGGAGAGGCTTGATTTAAGGCATTAACTACTCAAGGTATCCACTTCCTAACTTTAATCAAATGACATTTATCACTAAACATGACCTACAAAATAATATAATCTAGTAGCTAGAGGGGATGAAGATTTGAAAAGGAAGATATTTTTACCACATATACAAATTAATCTAATATTAACACACTATACCAAAATAATAAGATCTAAAAAAAATTATCTCAAGAAGTTATAAAGATCAAATCTGGACAGAGTCTAGTCATACCAAAGAGAGGGATTATCAGGCTATTTTCAATGATTAAAACCTTACATTTATAGAAAAGGGATGAGAGAGAAAAGAAAATAAGTAGATAGAAAACATTGAATGAGGTATAATTTCTCTTGATGGATTATCATTCTTAAGGATTTTGAGTCATGATCTTATCAAGAAGGCACAATTTAGAAGGTTTTTCAAAATAATTTAATTCTCATGATCCTTATGAAACAACTAGGTCTTCATCTTAGGACTCCATGCCACTTTTACCTGATCTCCTAATGAGGATCAATCCTTTATGCCTTGGAAAATATAGAGATGCTTGGTCTATTTTGAGTGGCTAGATGTACCTATTCATCAAGGATGTAACTGAACATATATCACTTTATAGATTAAGAACCAATCATTTTATTAGTTTTCTTGTAGTTTCCCTATCTATAGGAATCTTATAGACCATATAGTCTCACTCTAAACCATATTAGGTTAAACCTATTCTACCTCTATGCATCTTAGAATCTAGGAAATCACTGCAAAAAATGACCTCTTTTAAAAAAAAATTATTAACATAGTCTATATGTCCTAGATATTTGAACTAAAGGTTAAAAATATATCTTAATTGACACCCCTCAAACTTGAAATAGTCATTATAGAGTGTATCATCATGGCATACTTTGTCTGTATTGAGTTCAAACTTAGCTCCATGTTTTTACCTATCTCATTCAAAAATTACCCCATCATCCTTCAAATTGAGTCTCCTTTCTCATAGTAATAATGAACATAGCTCATCAATATTCTACTAGCCCAATATGGTCTAGATGCCTTGTCATCAACTAATTAGATTCTTGGATTCATTTGGTCCCACTTACATCATCTTTGCCCTTGCTCCATTAGATTTTTTAGGTATGAATGAATGTGAATCCTTAGATCTATCTTTCAATTTTCAACTTTGTCTCCACTAGTACCACTTGGCAATCTCATATTGATCCTCAGGATCTTGTCAATAAATTTGCTTTACAAGCTCAAAATTAACATTCATGTGAAAATCATTTGATGTCTGCATGGACATATTTGACATCCCATTGACCATCAAATTTAAGCACATATTATCTTTTGCCTAATATTTATTTTGACATCCATGTGAACATATTTGATGTTCACACAAACATCATTGACATCACATAGACCATAAAATTTAGGATTATATGGATTTATGTAGTGCATTTAACTTGATGTTAGTGTGAATGTCTTATGCCTTTTGACCATATTTGAAGGCCTATAACTTGAAGTGCAAAAGTCACAGAGTGACCAAACTCATAGGATATGTCATTGAGGCCAAAGAGAATGAACCCATTTGATCCATTGGTCCTGGGAGATTTATAAGTGAAGATATGAAATGTTCAAAATGGCTTGTCCATATTTGCTCCTACGTGACATCCTAACTCAAAAATGG